>CM046861.1:31915952-32470324 GCA_025617745.1 Heliocidaris erythrogramma | reverse complement strand
GTTATAAACTTTCTATACTAACCCCCCACCCCACCTCTTAACCCTAATAGAGCCGGGTTATTCTCAGACCCATCTCACAGCCGGGGGGCTGATTCCGCCCCCCCCCCCCCAAGATCTCGGCAGTCCACTGCGCATTCGCAACGAAAATTGGCACACACGTCGCCAACCACGTAATCTACAAAACTGTATAATCAATTTCTCCGAAAAATGTCACAACTAATTAATTATGCTAATTTATGCATAAAATTAATGGTTTGCTCTAATTAATTAAATAAAGCCCAAAACTGCTAATTTTTTGTATAGACTCTTTGTCAGATCTGATCAAACAAACCAAAAAAAAATTCGGTAAAATCCTTTTTTTCTTTATGTATTTTATTGTTTTTCGACTTTTTGTTTTTATTGTTTTTTTCGATGGAATTCGTCGGCGACACTATTTTAATCATAAACAACATAAAATTAATTGTTTTTGAACAGTAAAAGTAAAAATAATGAAACATTTATGAATTTTAGCTGGAAACACAATTTGCATTGGATTTGTACACGAAATCACGTTTTGAGCAATTTTGGGTCTGACATGCACTTACGAAATGTTGCGTAACTCCGGAACCGCACGCGCGGACATCACAAATTTGGTCTCAAAAGTTGCGCAAGACTTGAAAGAAAAAAGTAGTGAAGCAGCGTGGTGACTGCTTTTCGCGATGCGAACATATTACGCGAAACGTCGAGGGGGCGGAATCCGCCCCCCCCCCCCCCCCCCCCCCCCCGGGCCTATTAGGGTTAAAATGTAAATTAAAATTACCCATTACCACAGAAATACCACCTGCATGTCTTTTGCTTGTAAACTCAACAAGCTGGTCCTACTCACCAGATGATGCTGGTATTGTCACAACTCTCCCTGTCAATCCTGGTGACCCTTGACCTACACCTACAGCCATCTTCGTTGGCATGGTGATGGTGGTAAACTTGAGATTCCCTGCCTGCGTCGTAGACACCACCTTAGCAGATGACGGCACAACAACACTTCCACTACTAATCATAACCGTTGAGGGCGTTGCATTTGACTTTGCGGATGTGTAGGTCACCGACGGCAGCGACTTGACCCCAGACAATGTCACCTTCTGCGTTGAAGTCACAACCTTTGACACAGAGTTATCACTATTCGTTACATTTCCATTCATTATGCTACTGGTAGGAGAGTCAGGTGATACTTTGTCCTCGGGGCTGAGGGATGTTCCGTTGCTTTTCGTCTTGACCATAATGTGGTTGTTGACAAGTTCAGCTGCTTCTAGGACGAGATCTGTTTTGTTCCGGTATAAGCTCGAAGGTCCATTTGACACAACAGAGGTAACTGGTTTGAGCGGACCATTGTGCAATGCCTTCAAATCGGCGACCGTCCTAATCTTCGGTTCTCGTGTATCAATCAAATCATACTTATAACCATCCCTCTTAGCAGTCCTAAAATCTTTAGTCGAGGACTCTATAACACTGGCGTCTTTTGCGCTGCTGGAGTTTGTGGTGGTTGCTTTAACAGTAGTTGTGCTTTTTGACTCCTGGGTGGTGGTCGATACACTTGATGTCGTAGCACTGCTGGATGCCGCGCTGTGATTGGACGGTGTGGAGGTGACTACTGATGGAGCCGATGAAGACTTGGACAGCATAGATGCGGTGATGATTTTTGGTTTGATGGGTGGTTCTTTGGGTAATGACTTCTGAGCCAAATGCCTTGCTATACTGGTCTGGAGTGCCACTACCCCTTTCAACCACTGAGTATGAAAATGCAAAGTAAATATGAATAGAATAAACAAAAATCAAGGTATGGAAAGAAAGGAGAAGTATCAATTTCACCAAAGAATAAATATGATTCACAAGATTTATAAGATTACAACATTCCATTTGAGTATTTCTCGGGCATCACAGAGAAACTTCCAGTTTATTATCATTATATCTCTAGAGAGGATCTTCATGACAAGACCTTCTTGAGATTATAGGCCCCAATTTCATGAAATGCTACGATTTATTGCACTATTTTTTAGATTGGATTCTTTGGAAATACATGTATACACATGTTTCTCTCTTCAGGATTCTTACCAAGCACGGCTCTTCAGATAGAGAACTACCTAGGACAAGTCCTTACTGGCTAGGGTACTGACAAGGGTAACAAATATGTCAATGCCACGATCTGGTCTTGCCAAATAACCAAAGTGGGATGCTGCAAGGACGGTCTACTTAATTTGAGCATAACGTAAACAAGTCTAGTCAGAGGACTGTGTCTTTCTCTGGAAACTGAAATCGACTGTGTCCTTGATTGTGTAAACACTGTTGGGTATTGAGAACAAAGACAAACACTGACCTCTTCTTGTTCCTCCTGGGCTGTGAGGGGACCTGGTTTCCTGACTTCATCCACAGGGCCTATCATGGGAGGAGGACGCTCATGACAGAGAGGGAGTAACGGTGGAGGCAGTGCGTATTGACTCTTGATAGCTTCAGGTACCTGGTGAGAAAGATAGTCGCGAGTCATAGGTGGCTTAGCGAAACGTTGTTGCGCTTAAGAACGTGGGAAAGACGCATATGACAAAATTATTCAAAATCAAAGTCTTATTCTATAGAGGCAGAGGCAAGATATCAGGATGTAGAATGAGTATTTAAAATCTTTGAACACTTTTAAGCAAAATAATATGAAAAATTTTATTCAGATATGTCTGATTCTAATTTTAGGAGCACATACAAAACTGGCACTGTTGCCTCTTTTGCATCTTTCTCCGCATTTTTATGCGCCATTGCTTAGGTTATTCATTTTCTAAAATCTTTTGAGATTTGATCTGGGATGCCTGGAACCCTCTGGTCTATGAGATCAAAAATGTATATATATAATATGGTCAAGTAACCTTGTTTCACAAACGGTTAACAATCATCAAGGATTTCTTTCTAACTCTGGGGCAAGTGAAATTGGTGTTGGGATCAATTTGTGTTTAAATCTAGGGCAAGTCCAAGATATATTTTCCCAAAACATTACCGATTACTTCTAAGATTTCAGTGTGTTTGATGACTGTATCAAGCTGATATATCCCTCCTAGAATTTGAATCAGACAGAATATCAAGTAAAATGAAACTAGAAATGTGCATTGCTGGGGCCGCGCAATGCTAAATGTATCCCCCGGCACTGGCAGCAATTTGAAGGAGGGACAAAGACCCTCCCCCATCCCCTCCCTCAAACAAAAGGATGGTGTAGAAATTAGATGTGTAGGTTTCACTAAGACACATCTTCATATAAAATTTGAAAGAAATGTGTTGAGAAATATACCAAGATACATCTCCATACAAAATTTGAAAGAAATCCATCAAGAAATGTGGCCTGCAGAGTGCACTCACGCCATGCCCTGAAGTATGACCTTTGACCCTATAAAAGACGGAACACTGGTGGCAGCATCACCAAAAACTATAGGTTTTTAGATTACACCAAGAGACACCTTCATGCAAAATTTGAACGAAATCCGTCAAGAAATGCAGAAGTAAGAGTGCAAGAAATGGAAAAATGACCTTTGACCCTATATAAAGGACGGAACAATGAGGGCAGCATCACCAAAAATTAAATATGTGTAGATTATACCAAGATACATCTCCATACAAAATTTGAATGAAATCCGTCAAGAAATGCAGAAGTAAGAGTGCACAAAAGGGAAAAATGACCTTTGACCCTATATAAAGGACGGAACAATGAGGGCAGCATCACCAAAAATTAAATATGTGTACATTATACCAAGATACTATTAGTTACACCCTGCTTGTTCACGGAATACGGGAAATATCTACGTTCTGGTTCCATATTCCATGAGGCCGGAGGCCGAATGGAATATGGAACCAGAACGTAGATATTTCCCGTATTCCGTGAGAACAAGCAGGGTGCAACGGTTTTATCCCTTAAAGTGTACACATATAATTCATTGGTCAAGAATACGGAATTATCTCTCAGACAAATTGACCAATCAGATTACAGAATTCGTGAAAAAAAGAGCCCACTAAGAGATAAATCTCCATACAAAATTTGAAAGAAATCCATCAAGAAATGTGGCCTGCAGAGTGCACTCACGCCATGCCCTGAAGTATGCCCTGAAGTATGACCTTTGACCCTATAAAAGACGGGACACTGGTGGCAGCATCACCAAAAAGGATAGATTTTTAGATTACACCAAGGGACACCTTCATGCAAAATTTGAACGAAATCCGTCAAGAAATGCAGAAGTAAGAGTGCAAGAAATGGAAAAATGACCTTTGACCCTATAAAGGACGGAACAATGAGGGCAGCATCACCAAAAATTAAACATTTTTAGATTACACCAAGAGACACCTTCATGCAAAATTTGAACGAAATCCGTTGAGAAATGTGACCGCCAGAGTGCACACAAGAGTACACACAAGACATCTATCAAAATATGACCTTTGACCCTATAAAAGACGGAACACTGGGGGCAGCATCACCAAAATCTATAGGGTTCCAGATTTTACCAAGAGACACCTTCATACAAAATTTGAACAAAATCCGTTGAGAAATGTGACCGCTAGAGCACACACAAACTATCCCAAAAAATATGGCCTTTTACCCTATAAAAGACGGAACACTAGGGGCAGCATCACCAGAAACTATAGGGGTCCAGATTTTACCAAGATACACGTCCACAGGAAGTCTGAAAGAAATTCGTCGAGAAATGTGACCGCTAGAGCGCACACAAGAATGTGACGCGGCGGCGAAACGCTGCTGAATCCAAAGTATCCTCCGGCATACTGCCGGGGGATACAATTATAATATATGTTCTCTATTCCATAATACAGTTTCATAATACTGGATAACGTATTAAGGGATATACCTTGGACTTGTACTATACAACGTTATTATTCATCACAAAATTTTACTTTCACCGATCTGATTCATTAATTTTCCCCTGTAGTTAAATCCAACTTGATGCAGGGCTAGGGATGGACTTCCCCTTTCATGTAACAACCCTGGGGAGCGTTTCATCAAGTGTCTTGTCAGTGATTTTCTCCGACAAATTTACCATCAGCCAATCAGATGCACGGATTTCAGTAGCTTATAACAGTTGTCGGTAAAAATCACTGACAAAACGCTTGATGAAACGCTCCCCTGAAAGTAACTACAGAAGCTAATGATGAGAACAACTTCTTACCCGGATCGCTTTACGCCATTTGCACTTCTCTTTCCAGGGAGGTCCCGGTCTATGGATTTTGTTGATGAACTGGAGCTTGACAGACTGTTGGTCTACCTTACCCTGGAACCGATTGAAGATCTTCACCCTCTCTGTGTGACCTCCATTCTGGAATTCTGGCTGTAAGGTCAAAGGGTCAAAATTTCTTTCTATATTTTTTTGGCTATAAAACTGCAAAAGTGTTCTTCCCCCACTAATAACATGGTACAAGCCATATGGGAGATATACAGAGAAGATTTGTACAGCAACCTTTATCGACCCTGTGTGACCTCCATTCTGGGATCCTGATGGTAGGGGTCAGAGGTCGTTGCTTTTTCTACACTAATGCAATTGTTTTTCTTACTGCCATTATGGAATTAAAGGGCAATCCAGCCTTTGTAATAATTTGATTTGTGTGAAAGCAGAAAAATCAGAGAAGCAGATTGGTGCAAAGTTTAAGAAAGTTGTAATCACTAAACATATGGGAATTTCAAATTGGCCGAATCGGTACAGTCACTGTGACAAAGCGGTGGTCAACTTAACCCATTCGCTCCAACACACAAAATGACTAAAATGTCAATTTTCAAAATATAGAACTCTGTATGATCTTTTTCTGGTTGGAGGACCTATAACAATATGCTATCTACAATTTATTTTGAGTACTGCCCCGAGGGATAAGGCGCTCAGGAGAAAACCGGAATTTAATATCTTGGTGTACAACATATGGGAGAGTTGACCGTGAATACGGATTCGCAACATTGCCAATTTGAGATTCGCATACATGAAGATGTAGTGATCTCATTTTTTCAACATTCATAACTTTCTTATTCTTTGTCCGATTTCTTGCAAACTTTCATCATCCCATTTCTCTCATTTTTCTGCTTTCACTAAATCAGCCTTTTACAAAGGTTGGACTGCTTTTTAATTAATTTCAACAAGCTACTATGAGACATAATGAGCAGTTTTGATCAGAAAATTACAGTGTATTGCTGAACTATTACCAAAGTCTTGACATTTAATATTCCATTGGTGCAAAAAGTCTCCTGATACACTGCTATTGTTATTTTTGTACGTTTGTAACTTCCTGGCATTCTTTGACTAAATTTTCTTGTACTACAACTTTTTACAATAATAATAATAACAAGATGCTTATATAGCGCAAAATACAAAATTGTCTCTATGCGCTTAACAAAGTCGACATAATTTATAAACATATCAACTTAAGGTACAATAATCATATAGTGATATCAGAATTGAAATTAATGTAATGACAATAATTAGAACATGATAGATGCATACAGAAATTATCTTAACATTTCAATAACCATAACTAAAACAATTAGGATATATGAGGTATAATTCCCTACTTCCAGTGCACAAATTTAATTAAAATTTGTCGACATTAAGGACTTACGTGAAAAAGCGTAAACTCCAGAAAAATATTTTAATATCAATTAATGAGTTGTTTAGAATATAAAATTATCAATAAACGTCAAGATATCAGACAAGCACTGACTGTACTGTTCACTAGATCTTTTCTCGATAACCCAAGGGAACTAATTATAAACTAACTTTAGCGAGCATACTCTGGATGATTTGGACACATCCATCTGCCTGTTGACAGGAAGGTAAGGGGGGGGGGGGGGGGGGGGGGGGACAAAGAAGTCTTGATGGAAAAGGGGGGGGGGGGACAGAACTTATAACAAAGCAACTTACCAGAGCATATTCTGGATGGTTAGGACACATCCATCTGCCTCTGGGTAGGAGGTAATAGTGGGGTCCAGGCAGACTCAATGGAAAAAAAAGGGGAAGGGGTAGAAATAAAGATAAACCAACTTACCAGAGCATATTCTGGATGATTAGGACACATCCATCTGCCTGTGGGTAGGGAGGTTATAGGGGGGTTCAGGCAGTCTCGATGGAACAGGAGAGGGCAATAGTCACACTGGAGGAGGGGAGCAACTCGGCATGTCCTGCACCAAGAACAAAACATAAAATGAAATATTCAATGAAATATTAATGGTTCTTGAGATATCACGTTAACAAGGTTAACACCTGCAATTTCAGAAATTGACCTGTGACCTTTGACCCGAGTACCCCAAAATCTAATCTGATCGTCTTCTTATAGTGATACATACTAGTACCAAGTTTAAAGTTCATACCTCAAATGGTTCTTGAGTTATCGCGAGAACGAAGCTAACACCTGTAATTTCAGAAATTGACCTGTGACCTGTGACCTTTGACCTACGACCTACATACCCCAAAATCTAATCAGATCGTCTGCCTATGGGGATACATATTAGCACCAAGTTTAAAGTTCATATCTCAAATGGTTCTTGAGTTATCACAAGAATGAAGCCAACACCTGAAAATTCAGAAATTGACCTCTGTGACCTTTGACCCGAGTACCCCAAAATCTAATCTGATCGTCTTCCTACAGTGATACATACTAGCACCAAGTTTGAAGTTCATAACTCATATGGTTCTTGAGTTATCGCGAGAACAAGAAAGCGGGATGGACGGACGGACGGACGGACGGACAACCCAAAAACATAATGCCTCCAGCACCTTGGGCGGAGGCATCAATAGTAATGAATCTGGGCTACATTCTAGCTTTTGAAATACAAAAATTGTAACAGGTAAATGAAATAGTTCATAATACACTTGAGGAAGAAGCATGCACAGATTTAAATATATATATTTGTGAACAGGTCTATTTGAGATTTGTCCTTGCCCAACAAATGACTTTACATACCCCAAAATAACTCAAAATGGACACAATTCTGGCAAATGAGATTGTTTTGTGAATGTATGATCTTGAAAGGAATTTTGTTTTTTTCGGACAAATCCGACTGTTCACTTGTAGTGAGCATCTGGCAAATATATTGAAAATTCGCTCTAATATTGCATTAATAGCAGTTTGTATACACTAGACTAGTAGTATCAGGCAAGTGTTTGTGTACCAATCTGTTTAAATTATGTGTATCTAATGCAGACTCCTTCATAGAGCGTACATCCATTTCTATACCATTCAACAAGCGGTCAGGTGGTTATTATCTTTGACATGTTAGATAAACATGCTCTTCCTTCCTGCTTGGATCAAACCTTAGCTTGACATCCCTACAATCAACACAAACACCCAGTAAGTCGATATCATAGAAGCATAGATTCTGGCATGTTTATATCTCTAAGAACCAGAGTACTTAACAATTATAGTCCCATTCACACAAAAAACTGCTGCAGCAACAAACAACAACAAAAAAGAAAAGTGTAGTTTGTACATGTATCACACACATCAATATTTAAACACAGGGTGTTTTGCAGACAGCTGTCTTAATTTTGGACCAACAATGCCTTTTGTCATTCACTTATCATTCATTTTCCTTAGCAGTTTACTCCTAGAGGGGGAATAGTAAAACACTTATAATAGCATTTTTCTACACTGACACATCTTTTTTGCTCCTTCATTTTATTGTCCTTTGATATAAAGGCACTGTAGATATGAAATCTATCTAATCTTGCACAGCGTGAACTATGATCTCTAAGGTAAGTGATAGGCAAGACCTTTCACACTAATCGTTGACAAGATTGTGCGCAAGATGGCTCCCATCCGTCTGTATGAGTGACATCCTGATAAAAACATAAATCATCTGCCATTTTGAAAACCTTCGTACAAATACGAAATCGGAAATGTGCGTAGTACTCTAATCACGAAATATTCTGCATCAATCACATCATCATTATGAATAAAAAGAATTTATTGTAAATGTGTGAACACCTCTTCATCACCTCTGATGACCCAGCATTCTGGAACTAATTTGTTTGCTCTGTTCTTTTGGTCATTTAAGTAGTCCATACACAAAAGGACTGCCTATACTAAAAGTCAATTTCTTGTCCAGACTGTTACAAAAATCTATCACATGGACAGAGAAACTATTTTCAGTAATCTATTCCAGGTATACTTTTGAAAATTATCCTAATAAGGAATGAAATAGATATTTTGACATGAAGTATTAAAATTAAAATTATCTGTGGAAAATCCAGGATCCTGAAACATGGGATGCAGACCTCTGGTGCACAAACCCTTGGCCCAAAATGAGGGCACATACAAACCCTTGGCCCAAAATGAGGGCACATACAAACCCTGTTCTGCATATGCTTTGGAAGTTGACCATACAATAGAAAATCATGTAAAAATTTGGTATGTGTATAACAGTTTAGTGCTTCCATCAATTGGGACTTACTTGTTACAAGTGAAGCAGACCTTGGCTGGCAGTGGGACCATCATGTTATCCATCTCGTGAGGCTTCTTATAGTTCTTGGATAATTCTTCTTTCTTCTTCTTCTTTGTTGTTCCTGTGCATAAACATAGATAGGAATACATGCATTACCATTTTTTATTAACCCTTTCATGACAGGAATTATTTAAGGGCTAAATTGATCACGTTTGGTTCTTCAAATCGGCAACAAATATATTTTTCTTTTAATGCTACATATTTCTGATAAAATGTAATGTCTTTAAATACATCATACACGGTTAAAAGCTTTGTCAAAATGTTGAAAAACATTGCAAATTCTGACAAAAAAAAATGCTTTTTTGAACCTCTCAATGTGTTGCCAATTCAAGGATTTTTAAGCTTATTCTCCTTTTCAAAATTCCTGGCATCAACTGCAATATGGTCATGCAAAACAAAATGGACACAGTGAGTGCTGAAATGTTTTCTCCATCTACTCATGCCTCTGGTATATTTTTTAGAGCTCTGAATCAAAAGTTATTCAGCCAAACCATAAAATGTGGTCAATTGTCTGGAAAGGGTTAATGCAGGGCTCAACACTAACAAGCACACAAGACACATGGGCGCCCAAAATTTTGAGTCCGGACCCCCAAAATTTCAAATTTTTTACATAGGGCTACATGTATATCGACCATTAAAAATAATTTCGGACCCCTTTCAAGAAGAGTTAGTGCGGAGCCCTGTTTAATGTATATATTATAACAAATGGATATTGGGACTTCCCTAGACATCAATGACTAACCAACACACCAACAAATGTTGTTCTTATAAATTTGGCTTTCTCTTGATAATTGAGGATTTGGGAGGAAATTGTTAATGAATGACATATTTAATAGTTAGGAATGTCCCCGGCAAAAGTCAAATAGAGCTGAGCCCCGTTTCATAAAACTTTTTATCAGTAACAAGTTACAATAATTGTTATATGCTTCTGAAATCCTTGAATCTGATTGGCAGAGAGCATATTTGTCATAGAAATGAGGCAGTTGTTATTGACAAGTTTGATGAAACGGGGCCCAGATCAGCAGTAGCTCCAAAGAAGAGAATCCTATGAAGAAATGCATTTATTAGTCTCTCCCTATTTCAGTCAATGGCAAATTCCGGAATATTTTCTCTTCCTGCAAAGCGGGTCATGTCCACTTACCTGGGAGGGGTGCATGCTGCATCATCTCTGGAGGGAGAGAGAACTGCTTTGGGTTCTGAATGGCCACTGCCTTGATGAGGTAGCTGAGAGGATTCTCAAACTTGACGTAGACCTCCTCCTCCTGCTTCTCTTTCTTATCCTCCTTCACCTCCGTCGAGTCCTTAACGCTGTCGACATCCATCTTCTCTTCTTCCGTTCCCTCCGTCCTGTTGGTGTCTCCCTCGTCGGGCATCTCCTTTGGGATGATCCCAGCCTCGATCTGTGCCTCCCTGAAACATGTAACAATGTTTCAGTGAATAAATGACACCGTTGTAATAAATAACAAAGGGTTTAATGAACTAACATTTATCCGTATAAAGGCCAGGGTTGTTCAAAAGGGGAGGGGCAAACACTGCAAAAGAGCGATTGATTACAACAAAAAATTTGTACAAAGATTGAAAACTTACATCAAGAACAATACCACACCATAATTTTTTTAAAGAAACATTGTCAATAATTGAACAAGGAAAGCTCTTTGTGCAAAATGTTCCTGATAAATGTAAGCAAACCAATTACATGTATTTCAAAGTCCTATGTATTTTTTCTTTTTTTTGGGGGGGGGATTCTAATGTATATTTGTTTTAATTGCTATGTATTTCATTGTCTTGTCAGATGTACTCTTTCATCTACATGTATATTGCAGATCAATATTCAGATAAACAGATGACAATTGAATGAGGAAGGGGTGCTTGATTTACAAAGAAAATACTGTTTTTCATTGTTTTGTACACAAAATCCACAAAGTCTCCATTTTCCGGCTGACATTAGGTCACAAAAGGTCACGTAACTTTGTAACGGTACACACGATTTTCACTCAGGTGTCGAAAGATTCAAAAGATTTGAAATGAAAAAAAAGTTGTGACACAGTGGGGTAACATTTGATGGGTTGTGAGGTAATAGTGAAATTTAATGCTAGAGCCAATCCATCTTTTAACCCACAGCAGTTTTCTTATGGTCTAAATTAAACATTTCCTTCCTCAAATTGGCAACAATTATTCTTAGTTTGCACTCCTTCATAGTTTGAAAAAAAATAAAATGTTTATTAAATGAACCAGTGGGAATGTAAATTGCAAAATTTAATAGGAAAATTGCTAATTTGTACACAAAAATAGTGATTACAAATTTTCCATCGCGTTGCCAATTTAGCGACTTTAATGTAAAATGTTTATTGAATAAACCAGTGTGAATGAAAATTGCAAAATTTAATAGAAAATATTGCTAATTTGTAAACGAAAATAGTGATATCTTTTCCATCCTGTTGCCAATTTAGAGACTTTAATGATCAGTTACAATTAAATCGCTCTTCTTCATGAACGGCACAACGTACTGCATTGGAAATAGACTCAAAATTTCCTGTGATTTTTGCCCTTTATGCTCATGTATAATGTGTAATTCCTAGCATTCTGGATCAAAAGATATTGCAAAAACGTCAACAAAAGGAGACACTATACTGCTATGGGTTAATACAACCTTCTCTATTTACTTATTACATTCCGCTAAACAATCAAATACTTACTTGTAGGCCTGGATCTGAGCAAGTCTCATACAGGCTCTTCCCTCCCTCATCAGTCTGTCGTTCAGTCTATCATTAAGCCTCAGCGAGGTGGAGGAGGCCTTCTCCTTCTCCTTGGCTGCAGCGGCGGCGGCTGCGGCGGAGGCCTCCTTCTGCTTCTTCTCTTTCTCCGAGCGCTCTGCCTTCTCGATTGACTTGATGGTGTCTGACAGAGTGATCTCTGTGTTCAAAGGCTAAATGGTAAGAGAAACAGAAATAGAACAGTTTATAAATGTATCTAAATTTTATGCATGCTTCTACAACTAAAATTGCTACTGAAGACCAAAAATCTTGGATGAGGCTTGTCCAACAAAAATGACAACTAATGTACATGTACTGCATGCAAGGTGTCTACTGCATCTAACAGATGCCAAGGAAGCCATGGATTCAATGAAATATCACCTGAGTGTAATGATGTAATTGTCAATAACCAGGGTAATCATAAAATGAGTGTTTTACAGTGTAATAAGTGACTTCGTAATAAAGTTTCAAAATGAGCTGGATATGGAACAAAAATACAGTTTGATGCCTTGAACATACATGTATTGGAGCTACTTTCTTTAAATAGAATTCTAATGGAAAATTAATTGAAAGTGTCATCTGATCTCACACTAATGATTTTTTTTCAGACAAGTTCTATGCATATTTGAATCTCTTCATTTTACACATGCAAACAGAACAAATCCCTTCAGTATGTTTTCTATGCACAGCCACAATTCAACATTTCACATGAAATTTCTTTTTCAATCTTGAAGGTGTGTAATTCATGTTAAATATCTGCGAATAATAAGCACATTTAATTTAGCATCATGTTAGAAAACATCAATTTTATTTGCAAAGTGCAAGTACGTATGATTATTATCATTGTATCTCGGTTATCATTTTAAGATAGACAAAAATTAAATCAATACTTATCATACATATATCTAATTTACAAATGAAATCCTTTTCTACATACTGAGTTCACCTTTAAATAGCGATTGCAGAAGAGAAGACCTAAACCTAAATTCAATTGATCACTGATATTTCATTATGACTATAAGAGCAAAAGGAGAAAAAGAATAAATTCTTTTCTACATACACTGAAGCTCACCTTTCATTAGAATTTTCTGAAATACAACAAAGATCTTCTATTAAACTAAAGCAAAGATGTATATTATTTCAATTTGGTGACTGTCAGATAAAATATAAAAAGAATCGGTTCTTTTTTAGGTAAGCCGAGTTCACCTTGTACTGGAGAAGGGAAGACTTCTACATTTCAATCAAATGATATTTGACATTCTATTGCATGTATTGTGACTATGAGATTAAAAGAGGAAAATAATCCTTTTCTATGTCTACGCCGACGAATGCTTTAAATAAAAATTGCTAAAATACAGCGCCCTACCTGTACCTAAACCAACTGATCTTTGGTATTTCACTACAACGACTATCAGACTAAAAGGGAAAAAGAATTTTTTATAAATGCATTGAGTTCACCTTGAAATAGAAATTTATGAAATACAGCAGACCTACTTTATACCTAAATCAAATGATATTTCATGATAGTGACTGTGACTATTAGATTAAAAGGCAAAAAGGGAAAAATCAATATCAATGTACTCTGTAACATTGTGAAAGCGCACACAAGCTTCAATTCTTTTCTACATGCGCAGAGTTCAGAATGGATTAGAAATTTATGAATTACAGAAGAAACTTACTTTATAGCTCAATCAAATTATCTTTAATATTCATGATAGTGACTGTGACTATTTGATTAAAAGAGGGGGGGGGGGTGGAATCAGTGTCATTGTACAGGGTAACATTGTGAAAGGACACACAGGATTTAGCCATTGGGTAAACTCCACTTTTCACCACTGCGTGAGGGAGTTTAACATAATGGAATGTACTCATGTTCAAGCAATGATCAATGATTATGCCAGGATCCCTCAGATCACAGCAAGTATATTCCAGGCATGATTGGAAACCCCTGTGAAGTCACAATGGTTCATTCCGTGTTATTCAATCTTACCTGGGGTGCTACGGTGCATCTGTGGCACAACCATTCTCCTGAGGGGAGATCCTCTTCTGAAATGGGAGGGTTACTGCAGAAAGAGAAACAACATATTAGAGGGGGAAATTAGATAAAATTGGAAACGAGATTTGCAAATAACTAGATTATATCTTAAGAAAACTTGACTATATACAAATAAATGTAATTTAACATTCACATCAATTTGGAGCACTGAACTGAAAAATATATGAATCTAATTATTGCATGTTACACATCGATCTCTGCCAGTGGATAAAGCAATGCCCTCTATGTGTGATGTGACCGGTCGCCATGTTAGGCTCACAGAAAAACACTGCCGCTGTACTATTTCAATACAATTTTATGCATTTTAGAATCAAATAATTCAGCAATGTAAAGTCTTTTCTAAAAAGTAACGGCACAAACAGGCAAAACAAATTTATCCTTACAAATTCTAAAGGCGATTTAATGTGACAATCAGTATAATGTCTATTTTATCAAAAATAAAATCACGTATCTTTTGCATAGGAATACATAGTTAGGAGTACACTTGGATCGTACACATTACACGGTGTCCCAAGTACTGTGTTTGAGTATAGGGCTCCTAACTTTGGTTGTGCGGCCGCATCAACAGCTCGCATAAAGCTGTGCGTACAATGCTACATATATATCCACATGAAAGAGATTGATGACGCTACACTAATGGACTTTCAAGTGTAAATATGAAGAAAAAAAATTAAACGACCATGTGTGTCATTTTTGGCTACACATGTAAATTATGATGCACTCATACAGAAGTACGCAACAAGGATAAAGTGATATATGCAGAAAGCTTTTAAAATGCAAAGCCTGTCAGGCTGACATTGAAATATCATTTAAACAGTAATTTCATGAAAAGAGGACACATTATGCTACAACGAACGGGCTAAAGTTGTGATTGCTTTAAAATTCACAAATGACAGTTTCAAAAAACACATTTAACTTAATTTCTCTTGTTTTTAATCATTTAGAACTCCTCTCATACTCTGAATAGGCCACTATGATGCCATGTAGACTTCAGCTTAGTATCTCCACAACTATGCACACATGGACAGTACACGGAAAAAATAAAAATGGGCAGGGAGTTTGACCTAGAGACTGGGTGTGCAAGGCTACCAGCAGTCAGTCAGTCTGTAATGATTGACCCCACTGAGCTCACAATGACCTTCTGAATATCACAATGCACTGGTTCACAGCCCAAACTGCAGTCCACACAGTAGAAATGCATTGCTGCTCAATATACGATGACCCTGCCTCCCTATTTTGTTGCGAGATGATATTCATGTTTTGTCAGCCTACAATGTTAGCCTACAATGTTAGCCTACAATGTTGGCCTCCATCTTATTAATTTGCAGCCTTGTTTTCACTTAGTTTCATCTGGCATCCCTCTCAACATGTACATGTACTATAGCTGGGACCGAAAAATGGGTAATGTAAAACGAGAAAATAAAAATGTCTGAGCACTAAAGAATCACAGATTTCACAAAGTGGTCCAGATTCGCAAAAAGTTCCATGCCCGAACATAATTGGATCACTGCACTGGAATCTACTTTCTTGCCACAAAAAGAGCCATCTCCAACATCTTCAACAATTTGGGAAAGTTTCTGGTTTTATGTACAGTAGGTCTTTGTTTTCAAATATTGTTTTCAAATATTGTTACCAATGTGAGATCAAGATTGACTGGTAAATAAAGACACTGACTGAATCCCTAACAGTTGTTTTTCATGTTTTTTATGACATTATTTCATTCAGCTTCATTGGAAGCACATTACCTCAGTCAACAATCAGGGCCTCAAAAGTTTAGTACTGAGTGAATATGACAATAGTGCATTATACTGGCACATACATGTACATCAACTACCTATTACATAAATAAGGTATACATATAGTTGCATGTCTTTGTATCAACTGACCTGCTTTGTTTACATGTATATCCCTGAATAATATATGCAGAGAGAGTTACCCTTTAATTGCATGCCAAGGGCAACCTTGCCACTATTGTTGATTAAAAACAGTCACTAATGCACTCCTTTTTTCCCCCACATGTTCATGTACAATACATGAACAATTTTGCCAAAAGATCACATTGTACACATACAGATCTCACAGATGAAAGACAGAATTTGTCATACTTGAAAACGAATTAAATCATTTTTTCAGTATACATGTGTAACTAATAGATGGAGCACAATTCAAAGACAACATACTGCTTTATAGTTATAGTGCATTCTTTTTAAGCAGTTTGAACAAATATTCTTGATCATATCCCGAAATTCAATGCAGAAACTTATCTTCCCAGAAGCCCAGCATATAAATCTACAAAGTACCTCCCCTCTCTTTAGACAACATCCTTTCCTTGTGAGGTTCTGAAATTTGAATGTAGGTCAACCATACACTGTAACATGAATGGGAATCAAAACACTGATATTCATTGATTAAACCATGCTGACTACGGTAGCCTCAAAAAGAAAATCTTTGTATATATTCAACCCATCCACCCGCCAAGTCTGTACACAATCCATAGCACAACTTCCTCTCTTAGCCAAGCAGTTCCCTCCCCCGCCGCAACTAATATCGTGAGTCATCCAGCATTCAGTAAGTCTCCCAGCCGCAGACGAAAGAAGCTTCTTCCATTTCCAATATGAAGGGCTAGAGTTGGTTGGAGCAATGGCTTGCTGATTAAGAACGATAGACGTTCGTTCTCAGTAGAAATAGTGTTCTTGACTACTTTCAGTAGTATGGCTCTGAGTTCCTTACCCGGGATAGCTTGCAAGCAAAGCATTCAAGACGTATATTCTTTACGCGAGCATGGGGAAGTTACTCAACATGGAGGAGTTATCATACTGTAGTGCTTTGAAAATTCATGAATCTTACAACAAACCCATTTATATTTTCAGTTCCTTTGATTTTTACGTCATTCTTATCCACTCCACAGAGGTCCACACGGTCCACTCCACATAACCCAGTGGGTGCTCAGTTACAGCAACAATGGCTATAATGAACTACCAGCAAAATGTAAAAAGTTCAATAGACTTTACATGTATCATACACATTCAAATAATAAATGACCTCACAACATGATTACCGGTACATGAATATATAGTACATTAGTGAATTTAGTGTTCACTATCACACCTTTCTATTACAGAGGAAATTCTTTTCTAGAAATTCAATCTAAATCACTGTGCCACACCAAACATATTGAAATATGATCCCCCCCCCCTTTTTAGCATGCTCATTATAATGGTGAGATTTATTATAATCTGGATGTTCAGATACCCTGTACCAATCAAATACCAATTAATAATGATGAACGATATAAAATGTCAACAAGGATACACTTGTTCTTGTTTGCATATATTTGCAGTACAGCTGACAACCTGTATATGGTGTACATGGATGTACTTTGACAGAGAGTAAAGCAGATGTTCTAGTTTTCATTTATATAAGAGTCATGAAGCACTTCATGTACTTGTATTATATTCAATACATTCACCAAAACTATGATTCCAAGTAGAATAACCTATTGCTTCGCCAGAGTCAGTGCGTTGGACATACATGTACAACTGCTGTGGGTGATTGGGGACATTTAATGCCTGGTTTGGAAAGGATAGCTCCTTGGCCAATGTTCGTCTCTGGGCCTGCATAATTCATGTACAAACATTTCTCGCATGCGTGCAGGTGTTTGCTACCGAGTTCCAGGCAAATACTCGGTGCTACTTCCAGTCACAGTTTCAGTAGCTTGTCGTCAGAGCAGAAATCTATCTATACACGATGTGCAGCAAACTTCATACCACTTGTATGATAGAGGGAGAGCTTTACACTTCTACTGAATTGCCGATACTTACAAATCTGTTTTTTCAGTTATAGCTAAGCGTAAAATTATCTCTTTTTTACTGGCCCTTCACTAGCAAAAACATGTATCACAAACTGTGCTTGTCCAGGATTATGGAAATGCTGCTAAGGGAAAATACACGTACATGTACGTCATTTTGATTTTTGAGTGATTGTCCATGTACATATGTACAATACATGTACAATACAGGCTCCGGTAACAATTGCTTCAAGGCCAATATCTGACATGAACAAGATTGCCAACTTCAACCCTTGACCCAAAGTTATACATAAACCTAATACAGTCAAACCTGCTTTAGCGACCACCTGTATAGAAAGACCACCGGTCTATGAAGACCACAATTTTTGTTTCCCATGAAGTTATTCTGATTGAAACATGTATTAAAGGAACCTGTACATAATGACCGCCTGCTCATCAAGACCGATTTTCTTGTCTCCCTTGAGTGGTCTATATATACTGGTTTCACAAATACCTCAGCCACACTGACAAGACTGACACGAGACCGACACAGACCAAACAAAAAATGACATAACCCTGAATGGCCACGAATCGGTCCGTTTGGAAACGGTTTGAAGTCAGTCTGGCGGTTTGACTAAGTTACATGTATGAATCTAATATATTATCGCAAGTTTTGCATGGAACCCACACTGTTATCCTACATATTCAACAAAATAAAGCCCAGAGCATTTGACGCCAAAGCCGACATTTGACTACTGATTTGAGATAAGACACTATTTTGGATCAAATTTGACCGTAAGCATAATTGGAGATATTATCAATTGATCAATTCCAGCCAGCCAGTCAGTCACAAAGAAAGATCAAAATGCCTGCTAGACTGACACTTATTTCCCTTACATAAGTGGTCAGGAGCTACACATACATGTACATGCAGCACCCAATGTGTGCATGCCCTTCACATTAGGACATGAGCAGCTAAGAATGTTTGGTGAATGAAAGGTAAAGAAATTAGCATTCAAATGAACAGATAAACACTGTAACCAGCTACACATGAAGTACACTATTTACGATGTCTACTTCATGACCTAAATAAAGTTCAATATGGTATTAATCATTCATAAATCCAGTATTTAAAACATGCAAGTAAGTATGTTTTCTTGGGATGTAAGCTTCCTCATGTGTTTTCTATTCACATGGTATTTTATCAATCAGCAGAAAAGAACATGTGAACACATACAGCTTCTCAAAAGGCAATACTTCAACTGCTACGTGTACATGTACATGTATGCCCATGGATATAAATCAAGTTTTCATACAATGTAGCTTACACATTTGTAGTTGTACATGTATTCATATTAGAATCTTGTGTGTAATACAACATACATGTAAATCAAATGTACGTACAATGTACATGTACATGTAAAAGTATATGTAGGCTTCAATCTAACATCTAACAGGGGAACATGCTATAATCAGTATCTTCAATGCACATGGGGCAACACATTGAAAACTGAATACACCGGTCACTAATTTGATCTATTTGAAGGCCAGGCTATATATATGTACATGTGCACTTCACAGGATGTTTATTAGCATTTTCTTCGCTTTTCAAGACAGTTATGCACAAACTTCTGAAGCACATGTAAATTGTGTACATTATGCACAATATTCAACTCATGATACTTTAAGCAGTGAAATAAGTGCACTGGATTAGTGCTCCATTTAACTTTGGAAAGCTCCAGAAGAGATCTAATTTTTCAAAAAAAGATCACGCTTTTAGTTCGACAGCAATTACATATAGCTCCATGTGAACAAAACAGTACTACAACTGTATTTCATATACAGTGAAGGAAGGATTCTACTGTTTCTGCACTACGTTGAACCACATGCCTGTCTTTACACGTAATGTATGTCATGCATCTTGCTAACCGTAATACAGCTGAGTAGAATAATCTATACGGACAGGTGGCTACTTGCCACATATAAAAACTTGGCAAACTTTCCCTGAACCTAGTCTATCAACGTGTTTTTATTTCCAACACTACAACGCTGTGTACATCTGTATACAGCATGTAGATTTCCACATGTACACATGCATGAAATGTATTCAATTGTAATATTACTTCTTTGTTCAACAGGGGCATCCCAGATCCTTCTGACAAATTTGTTTGAATCACCAGATACTACGTGTATAGATCTAGTTCTACATGTAGTTTTGTTGATCTTGAAGCCCAAACAAGGAATCAAATAATTCCACATGTAATGTATGCGAAGTGTACCTGTGCATGTCAGGCTGAGTCTAACATTCATTTCAAGCGCAATTAATTTTGCAGCACACATCACTTGCAATGTTTCAAACTATGTAAATTACATGTAAGCCCGACCCACACGAGGCGTCATTTGCCCACGTAAGGACTGCGTTGATCAAGCCAACTATTGTTCAATTCAATAGGATTCATGCCGGGGCGAGCATGAACAGAAGGCCCGGCGCTCATATGCACTCATTTGTTTGCATGCATTATTGCGTTCTTCTTGTGAAAATCGACCCGGTTCGATTTTCTTTTCCCAGCACAGGAAGCATCTGTCCCAGCATATGACGCCTCGTAAAGCCAGGCTTTACTTACGTACAGCGTTTTGTCAGTGATTTTACCGACAACCGTTATAAGCTACTGAAATCCTTGCATCTGATTGGCTGAGAGCAAATTTGTCAGTAAAAATCACTGACAAAACGTTTGATGAAATGCTCCCCTGATAAAAACTACATGCCAAGTCAATTTCACATTCCCTCCATTTTCTAGTTACACTATTCATGTAGACAGAGCAGATGTTACTAGTCTTTTTCTTACACGTCGATTTTGCATACAGTGCATAAGAGAATGAACGTAACATGATGAATCTGAAATCAGTGAAACTGCATAATGTGCATATTGAAACAGTCAGTGATTGTAAATTTTACATGCCTCCAAGCAATACACGCAGAAATAAATCTAATCAACTTTTCTCTGGAAAATGAAATACAAATCTGTGCATACATGTACATGTACTTATTGTACTAGATGCCATTTTTTATCAACTTCCAAGCTGGATGCCGAGAATTGCTCCCATGTATAAAGGTATGCAAAATGTAGGTGGAGTCATTTACATGTAAATACATGTACATGTACATGATTTACTTGTACAATGTATGCCAATTACATTGTGCAAGTTGCTACGTAGAGTTCACTTATTCTTTTTAAATGGAAATAATTACAGTGCCTACACCCTACTATACATGTACCTGTAGGCTAGGGGAATGAATCAAAACATGCTAATGCCCTTCTGGCTCTCAGCACATAATATATCATAAATTGTAGACAGCTGTATAAGTTGGGATCTCTTTTAGAACACATAAAAACTACATGCAGGTGGCCTCCCTACATGTACATCTGTGAATGCAGCTTGAGTTCATTTCTATGTTGACAAACACTTTGCCACACCTTAAAATAATGTGAATATATAGCATAAGCAACAGCTTGAGACTGTATTGTGCGAGGATCATTTACAGACTTGAAAAATATATGTCTTTACTTAGTAATATTGATTATCAATACTACCTGTAAGTGCTTTCGAATTCAACTAGTGTTTTAAAAAAGGAAAAGAGAAAAAACAGGGATAGAAAAAGAAAGAGGATCTTATATTAAAGGTAATGGTTAGTTTTGGTACTCCCTCAAAAACCTTTCATTAGATTTCTTGGATTTTATAGTAATAGAGTGGTAATTTTATAGTAATAGAGTGGTCCACCAGTGGAATAAACTTCCAGATGAAGTAGTGTCTCCACCCACAGTAGCAACTTTTAAGAAATTATTGAGAGCCCTTCCCTTTGGAGTTGAGGGCTAATCTACCAAGTATACCAAGTAAGTAAATATTTTTCTTGTGAATAGCAAGATACTAGCAATACTAAGATGCTGTGAAGATGGCACCTCCTAAAGTGAAATATTTTACAAAAGAGAGGTAAAAATTAATTCATATACTGGGACAGGGATATAAACTACCA
Organism: Heliocidaris erythrogramma; assembly: GCA_025617745.1. Lineage (NCBI taxonomy): Eukaryota > Metazoa > Echinodermata > Echinoidea > Camarodonta > Echinometridae > Heliocidaris > Heliocidaris erythrogramma. The sequence continues at coordinate 32,448,202 of CM046861.1, read as the reverse complement.
ACAATGGCAGTGTGCACTATACACTATAACGCATACAAAAACCTATGAGGATTATGCGTATTCCACACACAGTGACACACATGCTATATCCAAGCAAAGCTCAGATACTGTTGTGCGGGGAGCCATTGGGGTGGAAAGGTCCTAGCGTAGAGCAGTATGTTACCGTGATATAGCGTTCCTTACAGATATTTACACTGAAATTCACCGGAAATCATTGATAGAATACCACATGATCTCCTACAAACCTTTTTTGATACAAGGAGAACATGAGACTATGCTGAACACATTTACTTGTATTTCCAATTTCCTTTTTGCTACCAAAAACTGTCCATGACCTTTAATTCCAATCACTTAAATGTCTGCAAAACACACCTTTACATGTGAACAAAAAAGAAAATAAGGTAGTAAGTTTTATAGGTTTATAGAGAAAATAATACACTTCAGCTCTACTGGTCAACTACATGTATATTAATTTGTGTGATTTGTACATGTATCCAAACTTCAAAATGCGCATTCTGAAGTAACCTGATACTTGCAGGCTGTTATGCAAAACATCCTACGTTCTATGCTTATGAGTTATGGCAGCAAACTGAAGATGGTAGGCTTATTCATTGAAAGGTATATTTTAGAGAGGCATTTTAATGAACATTCTTATGAGGAGCGAAATTTATATCAACACTGATGTAATCCTATATATCCAAGTAAAACAGGAATTTCTTGTCAATACATGTGACTTTCTGTGGACTTGATCTAAAATTGTATTAATTTCTACTTCTTTTGAAAGAGAACATGTAGCAGTGATTTTATACAATTTTTCTTTTTTTTTCTTTTTTACAATGCAGGCCTTTAAGTGTATTTGTGTATACATGTACCTGTGAACTAAACGAGTTCTCTCTTGCATATAGCACATATTTTACCCAACTTTCTGCTCCTGAATCGACTGTGCCAATTCTTTGAGGTAGTGAATTATAAAGTTAGACAAGTTAACTCCCAATATGTAGGACTAGGGCCCTGTCTTATAAAGCTTAAACATTTCCGAAGCAATTACATGTACTCCATCCACTAAAAGTTCTGGGTGAAGGAAAAGAAAGATCTAAAAAAGTATTTGTATCATGCTAAATTGTCCCTAATATTCATTGAAACACGGTCACGTTTCCATATATTTATGGATCTACATCTAGGCCTAATTTGCTTCCAAAGTAAAAAGTTTACAAGGTGCAAAAGGTCTTGATTTTTAATTATGCAGTATATTCGAGTATAGATCAAGATCAAATTCTCAAATTCATTTGTGCAGTGCTGCTTGTTCTTCAATAGTTCCTGGATTTGGAGAGAGGACTATTGAAATTCATGTCATGCAGTTACATTTATCATGTTTATCGACATGACAGTCAAGAGTTAAAGTTCTAAAGGCCTCAAAATGTTTACGAATATATATGAATAACTACAAGCTCCAAGACCTTTCATTTCACTATCTTCTAACTTTATAAGGGAAAGAGATTTACCAGCATTGGAGGTGAAAGGACGCAGGGCAACGGTCACAGCAAATAAGATCTCCTCCCTCAGTACAGCTATCACAAGAATCTCTGTTGGTTGCTCTTCCTGTCCTCCTGGGCTCTGTTCTTCTGTATTTTCTTGGAGGTTCATCACTTTGTGGTGGAGCAACCAAAGCCTGAATTTGCTGCAAATATGACATGAAAACAGTTATGAACAGGTTATAATTGTAGGTGGTGGGATATACAGGACGCACAGCAAAGAGCTCTCTTTCCTGCTACGTTGCGTCGCCATTTTGAAAGAAAAATAACGAGTTCTGTGTGTGTAAGGGACGGCGCAGCAAGCAAGTTTTGTTGTTCGCACGCGTTTCAATGGCTGTGCATAAGCAAACGAGAACATCTGTCAAATCGAATTCCCGTCACAAACAAGTTGTTCAACGGCAGATTTTCACTTTCACTTACCATCATGAGACCTCCTGACGTGTCCAGATCATACTGGACAGTCGTAGCCATTTCACAGTTTGGTTTGCTTGTCTGTTGATTGTATGGTAATTCGTAAAACTAGATGCAAAAGAACCAATGATTTCCAAAAAAGTCTGCGGCCCCGTGTGGTATAGCACGGTAACACATCCCCACAAGTAGCCGCCGCCGTAGTTATCGCACAGCGAAGGTGCACCGAATATTGTGTTCGGGTCGAGAGGAGGGTGCTTGATGGAAACTCTTGTCCTGGAGAAATGAAATAGTGAATTTTCTTCAAATTACGCACAGACAAACGTACTGTATACAGCTATCGACCACGTGAATTCGGATAAAAAACACATCTCTTTCAGGCAGAAATTCCCGATAATATAATACAGCCAACACAGTGGATATGCTGGAGAATAATTTACATTTTCGAGGAGCCCGATGGTGGCGCACAACTGCGCATGCTCAGCTCATTGATTAGTATTGCGCATGTGTACCAGCCTCGGCTCAATAAAATGCGCGAAATCGAATTCATAGACCATGTGGGTGAAAATAAAGAAAATATTGACCCTCAATATAAATATATAATATTGTTAATCAAACAAAGAGAAAACATGAAGATCTCAAACATGAAGATAGACAAAGATTAATTGTTGCAGCTGTCTTCGATGAGTATTCCCAGTTTCCAAGGCATGTCGCCTGAAGTTTGTTCATTATCTTGTCACAAATTTTCGTTAACTGAAAGAATTGTTATATGTAAATTGTGTGTCAAAATAAGTGCAATACTCTATTTGATTATTGTTAGTTATTCTATTGATTCATATAGCTTATATTTATATCGCCTGATACTGATCTCACTCAGTCTTTCCACCTCTCTCTCTCTCTCTCTCTCCTTCTCTCTTCTTTCTCTCTTCTTTCTCTCTCTTTCATCTGCTTTGAAATTCATACTGTGCCAATATATTTTTTTTCACTATGTACTATAAACATGGCCAAGGTAACGCCAAACACTTAATAAAGATGATAGTAATAATAATGAGAGAAGTGGCAATGATGATGATAATTAGTGGTGATAATGATAAAAGTAGTAGTAGTAGTAGTAGTAGTAGTAGTAGTATAGTATTGACTAGTATAGTAGTAGTAGTAGTAGTAGTAGTAGTAGTAGTAGTAGTAGTAGTAGTAGTAGTATTGGTGGTAGTGGTGGTAATAGTAATAATGTAATAATGGCGATGCCGGCAGTGGTGGTAGTGGTGATGATAATGATAATAATAAATATGCCGGGTATCAGGTACATCTAAAATATCAAACCAGGTTTTAATTAATTTTAAGTCAAACATTCCAGCTATTCCTATTCTTATTAGATTTACCTGTATTGATCTTCTTATTGTAATTTTCATACTAGGCCTATGCATGTCAATTATCTTTTGAATTTTGTTTCTTAACGTGCTTCCTATAATTATGTGTAGTGTATTTTTTCTGTTATCGTATTTTTTATCATTGTAAATCAGACCAGGGAAGTGTTATAGTCTCTCTAACACTTCCCTGATCAGATTAATTCAGCCATTTGGCTGCGAAGTTTGATAATAAATAAAACCATTTCAATCAATCAAAAAATTTCAAAAGGTCTCCCCCCCCTTTTTTTTTAAACCAATAATAATGTACCTATTGTCTCCCGTTTGGCTCTCTCGCATTGTGCCCAAGCTCTGACCCAAGCAAGTATGAGTATACATAATTATGTAACCTCTCTCCAATACAAGTTGTCAACGCAAGCTAGCACGAAAATATGGCAAAATGTTTTCATCGTCGTCTTCAAATATCAAACTTGTCTGATATTCATCCATTGCGAGGTGTATCGCTTATAAAGTGCTCCGAAACTTTGATAATTTATCAAAGTTGTCTACATAATTCTCTATAAATAGGCCTAGTCTTTTTTTGTGTGTGCCTTAATTCAGTTTATGATTTTCATGTCCTTGCAACTATCTGGGGCAGATACAGGATTTTCAGAAAGGGGGGCGCACACTGAGGAACCCTCCGTTTGACGAAGCCAAACGGCCATCTAGGGGGTCCGGGGGCATACTTTGTCAGACAAAACGGGGGGGGGGGGGCGCACGCCCCTTGCGCCCCCTCCCCCCTCTGGATCCGCGCCTGACTAGCATTAATTTATTTTGATTAATAATTATGTGTGTTTTATAGTGGGGAAAAAAATTCTCAGTCATATAGGCTATGGACACTTTTGATCGTTAATAACTTAAAAAATATACCTCGTATCAGTCTGATGCTTTTACATTGTAAAGTCGAAGGATGTGACATTTATTGGGATCAAGTTAAATGACACTTCTCTGATTACTTTTCTTAACATATTGCTCTGAATATTCAATTATATTTTGCATTTTTTGAAAACTCAAGGCCACAAAGTCTGTGTGCATCAGTAATTAATTCAGGCACTTTGCCATTGTACATGTGTTGCAGCTGTTATTTCTCCTAACCTTTTGCTGCCCAGTGGATTAAAAAGGTGTTCTGGTTTTGTGCACAAATTTAGCCACATTCCGCTTGATTAATATTTCATGAAACAGGTACTGAGGCTTATGCTTTCATTGTCTAAGCATAATCGGTTAAATATTGACTAGTTATAGCTTTTATTATAATTACAATAATTATGATACTATAATGTAATAATAATGATTATTATCATTATTATTTCAATTCGGGATAATAAGAACGCTTCTCAGTTTTGCTCTGCCTATATAGCTTTATTTGTTTGAAGATGATATGACCGATTTCCACTTTTCTTCACCTCTGAAGTTTGGCTTACATTATTTTATGCTAACCTCACCAAAGTGCCTATAGCTGGTCACCACTTAAGGACTATATATACTTTCTTTTATAGAAATGGTCCATCATTAATTACTTTAATTTAATTATTTAAGTTGAAAAAATTTCCTCCCTAACTTAAATGAATCCAATAATTATTATTTTATTCATTTTGATGGGAAATTTTGATGGGAAACATGCTTTAAAAATGGTTTTATTGTTTTGTCTCATGTGCTACCCCCCCCCCCCCCCCCCCGCGGTAAAGTCAGAAGGACCGAGTAGACCAATATTTGGAAATACTACAAACCATTTGTCAGTAATACATGTCCAAAGCCTTGAAATGCTATTAGTGAATGTAGAGGACCCCCCCAAAAAAAAAAATAAAAAAAAAAATAAAAAAAAACAATTAAAAAAAAAAAAATAAATAATAATAATAATAATAAAAAATAATTAATTAATTAATTAATTAAAAAAATAAATAAAATAAATAAATAAATAAATAAATAAATAAATAAATAAAATAAATATGGGAATTAAAATAAATAAAAAATAAAATAAAATAAAATAATAGAAATAAAAATAAAAATAAAAATGAAAACTGATAAGAGGACCACAATAACTGATACTACCGGTCCCATATACCCCAATATTGCACAGTCAGTGGCGTAGCGTGTGTCGACGGTCGGGGAGGGGTGGTGGACTTGGTCTTGGTCGGGTTGTGAAATTTAAAGGGTGAAGAAGATGTAAAGGAAGCCTCGTGTCATTTTCCTCGATGCATGCTCTTTATATTAATACACACACACACACACACACACACACACACACACACACACACACACACACACACACTCTCTCTCTCTCTCTCTCTTTCATGCACTTTTTCCCGATTCAATGGGGGGGGGGGCACTCTCTGAACTCATAGTGTAGATTTACATTGTAAAAAAAAAAACTGTTTAACTTTTTAGCTGTCATTATTAAAAAGCTGTGACTCCCGAAATCTGTATGAATGCCCGACATAGCAACATATGCACTGTGGCAACCCTGCCGTGTAATCCGAAAAGAGATTCTATAGATCAGGTGGCATATAGGAGTTCCCAATGAAAGGGATATTGAGAAGAAACTTGGGTATATAGGCCTATCGCACCTCTGTATAGGCAGGGGGTGCTACAGCCCTCTAAATTTTGAAATAGCAAATATTCAGTCAATTTTTACCTCACATTCGGACTGGGGATTGTCTGAGTAATGATCTTTATATCTCAGGCGCCGCGGAACGTTTGGAAAGTGGAGGGGCTTCATGGGGGGGGGGGGGGGTCCGTGTATACCACGTGTTTGCGCTGCATAAAAGGTTGGCGCGCATACTGAAAAAAGTGGGGGGGGGGGAGTGGGCTACAGCCCCCCAAGCCCTCCCCCCCCCCCCGGTTCCGCGGTCCCTGTATCTTATTTTTTATATAGAATGAAAAACTGTCAAAACTTTTATTCATGTGTCGCTTTGCTCGCTCCGGCTCGCAGAATTTAGAAATTGGAAAATTTTGCTTAGTGATATGGCGTTCAGGCAAGAGACCTCAGCCCCGGCCCCTCCCCCGCGCGCGAAACTGTGCCCATACGACCAACTGGATACTAATTTGAGTAAATGCATTTGCAATGATGCTTCTATGGGCCCTAAAGAACAATAAACTGCTACTGAGACCAAAAAAATTCTCGGGGGGGGGGGGGGGGGGAGAGAAACATGGCACACTTGAGCTAAAATATAAACAAGTAAATTGATACTTTCAAAGCACCCACAGGCCTTCCAGTTTCAGTAGCGGGTCCAGGATTCTCTTGTCGGGGGGGGAGGTGGACATGCTAAAAATTTCCGACCCCCCCCCCCCAAAAAAAAAGGAGGAAAGGAAAGGAAATGTTTTTTGAGCTGCTGACATTGAGCAAGGAAAAGTTCGTCATTTTTTTAGTGCTTTCTTACACCAAAATTCCTCTAAGCATCACGTTTTCATGTGCCTTTTGGGATCTAATTGATCTTTGTGGTTCTTTATGATTCATTTAATCAAAATGAATAATGGCGCTATAGAAATCTTATGTATTATTATTATTATTTAACTTATCGTTACAATCCTAAATAACCTACTGTACTTTAGGAATGTATTAAATTAATTAGAATATTTTATGTTGTAATCAGTTTGTAAAGTCTATTGAAAGGAAATAAGATGCGAGGAGATTCGATGCACCCTCCCCCTGTGCCCCTGGACCCACCGAGGCGTTTTTGCAAGAGGATGTTGGCTGCCACCATTGAGCTCACGTACATTTAAGATCTGAAAATAAATTATCTGACATATCTCTTGTTGACTGAAATAAGAATACGATAGAGATTTTCTCCCCCATTGATAACTAACTTTGAGTCCTAACTGTATAAACATCCAGTAAATCTAGACTCTATTCAAAGACATTTTACTATTTTTACATTTATAGGCCCTAATATAGGCATTATGTTATTTCCCTAGTTGATTTGGAAATGCTCACTTTTTGTACTCTTCTGCGATTTCGATCAAGTTTACTTACTGGTATCGTTATTTTGATTTTAAAATGATCAGTTTTATGTTCTGTGCACGCATTAATATGACTCCATAAAATTTGTAAATTATGTCATCGCTTTTCATGTATCAACAAGTCGATGGAAAGCGTACATAAGCCGTTTTTGTTATTTTGTAAATCAATGAACTTAGAGCATACTGCACTGGCAATGTATTCATTCGTCACTTCCGCTTGGCTTTCCACGGCGTTCATTGAAGGAAATCAGCGAATGAGAGCCGCTGATATGAACAAGTTAGCGCATGATTCAACCACAGCGTAGTTTACATAGGCGTTGTGCGTGTAATATTGGCGCGTTACAAAGAACATTTTCGATAGGAAACGGCGCGCCGGGAGGACCGAAAACATGGAAAGTGTGGAACAATATCGGACTGTTTCTAGTCCAATGAAGAAAAATCCCAAAAGAAAGCGTGTAATGGGACTTAGGGTATCCAGTGACTCAACACAAGGAGGGAGAAAATACATGGAAGACATGATCTGCATTGTTTTTGACCGAGAACAAGACGCCGATTATGCATGTTTCGCTGTGTTCGATGGACATGGGGGGAAAGAGGCCGCAGTGTACGCCCGTGATCACTTATGGCAAAATATCAAGGAGCAAGATGGATTTTTTTCCCGCGAACCAGAACAAGTTATGGCTGCGATTAAGGAGGCATTTCGTATTACTCAAGAGGGCATGTGGAAGGAGCGATGTGAGTATAGTAGGGATGAAAATTCATATTCAAAGCTTGCAAATATTGTGTACCAGAACTTCCAGAAGCAGAAGTTCCTTTCACTTTTTCAGTTTCAACTTTCACATTTGAATGAATGGGGCGGTAGTTTTCCACGTAATCGGGGCCGGGTCAATGTCAGTGGTCAGTGGTGACGTAAGTAACATTCGTAAGCGGTTACGCTTTTGCCGGGGGAGTTCCCGCTTCTGCGATCCTTTATTTTAGTTTAGGCTTTTCAAAATTTAGTACCACTACCAGTCATTTTTGCCAGTAAAATAGTAGATAACGTTGTGTGGCCCTGTTCTACATGTTGGCGCCCATCATGCCCATGGCCATGCCATGTTCCATTCCTTTCTTTTTTTTAAAAAGGAACTCTTACCTGTTCGATATTATAAATTATAATGTACATGTATACTATTAGTGAGAGAACATGAAGAAATACATGTAAAAATTAAAGTAGAATTTAGTCTTGGTCTAAAAAAAAACTGAAAAAAGGTTACTTTTTAATCTTACTCTGCGATGCCACTAACAGGCATCGCACTATCCTAACCGGGGGTCCGGACTAGCCAGGATTAGCTTCGTGAATGTAGAAAAAAAAAAATGGCTATACGCCTTCTACACACGAAGCTAGGCGTTATTACCCAGCAATCAGATTCCGCACGGGGTAGTACGACATGAAAAATGCCCTGAAATCACACTTTTCTGATAATTTCCGCGACCCACAGGCCCTTCCCCACAGCGTTTCCTCCTAGGGAAACGTTTGGAATGACAATTTTTTTTTGATTGAGTATAATTTTGGAAATATATCCATAAAAAGATGATAAAAATTTCAGAAAACTCACCAGCGTTTGCGTATCCATGCCTCCGAGGTCATGCAGATCAAAATGGCGGCACGATCGCCGTAATCGAAATCATGAAAACTATTAGGCGCTGTTTGTAAATTTATTATTTAGCTCAATTATTTACATATAATTCACTATTTAGCTCTTTTCTACGATTATTATACGATAAAATGACATAAAGGATACAATGTTTTATAAATAATGAATTTTGCAATTTCCATAATATTTGATATATAATGAATTTGTGAAATCATTATTTATAAATAATGGAAACTGCAAAATTCATTATTTATATATGATGAATATTGTAAAATCATTATTTAAAAAAAATGGAAATTGCAAAATTCATTATTTATATATGATGAATATTGTAAAATCATTATTAAAAAAAAATGGAAATTGCAAAATTCATTATTTATAAAACATTGTATTCTTTATGTCATTTTATCGTATAATAATCGTAGAAAAGAGCTAAATAGTGTCTTGGGTCAAGCTGTCCGGTGGTCGGGTTGTCCCGGATTCCCTAACCGGTATTGGAGGGCCCTAGGCTGCGCATGTTTTTTTTTTTTGCCAGCTGAGAAGCCTGTTCGATGCACCAAACCGGGCTGGCCAGAAAATACATTAAAAACGGGCAACGATTTGTGCTGACAGCTTGTCAAGAGTCTCCTGAAAAATCATGCAAAATGAATGCAGCACTGCATGTGGAAATTATTTTTTTTCAGGCGTAAATATTCAAGTTTGAATGAAGAGCGCCGCTAAACCTAAAACAACAACATCTTCGTAGTCTATATGCAATCCTCTTTCCATTGGGCATGTTGGGTGTCAGAAATTGACACACAACAGTCAAAGCTGCCTGCTAAGCCAGGAATAACATCTATCATGTCTATCAAGTATTGGAGGATGAAGCAGAGGGCAAGGGTTGTCAGAGTCATCTGCTGGTTGGGTGAGCATGGTGAGGGTAGGGTTTGAGAGGAAGGTGAAATCAAAATTGCAAACAAATTGATAGCATCAGTGAATTACATGTATACTGTAATGCACTTGTTGAAAGTTCACTCGGGCATCAGTTTGGCGTAACAAAAGTTGAGTGAAACAGATTGGTGAAAGTTTAGGTAAAATCCAATAAAGGATAAAGTTGAAAACTTTGTTGAATCACAGAACTGCGATACTGTGACCTACCTTTGGAGCACCCCTCCCAAATTGTTCTGTACTAAGTTTTCTTCTAAGATTCAATTCATAAGTCAAGAAATCCATTCTACACCAGGCTAATATTTGCTCAAAGTGTTAGTTTTTACTTTTAGTGAGTTTGATTAAGAACGCTCTTACCAGCATTTACTCTTTCTTCTTTTTCCTCTAGCCTCCTGGCCCAAGACTCTCTCAGGGTACCCCAGTACAGCAGGAACGACCTGCAGCATGGTGATTATATGTGGGACTGATATGTATACGGCTCACGTTGGAGACTCGAGAATAGTCCTGGGAAAGAGTGCACCACGGGGCTACAACAACTACGTGTACGGAGTAACCACCCACAAAATAGTCTCAGAGATGTTGACCATTGATCACAAGCCCAGCGACAAGGAAGAGATAGATCGCATCAACAGTGCCGGAGGTCGGGTGCAAGACAAGGCGGGTGTGCAGAGGGTGGTCTGGTCCAGGCCCAAGCTAGACCACACTGGGCCTATCACAAGAAATACTGAACTGACGGATATACCATTCCTGGCAGTGGCCAGATCATTGGGTAATTATTCTACTATCTTGAAAGATTCCAAATTGAGCCATATTCCTGAGGGATCATAGTGACCAACAGCAATCCAACGTTTTCTGCTGTTTTGGGTTGCTATTTGGTTTTTGTTCCGTTTAGGGTTAGAGTTAGGTAGGCATAGATCAATTTTTTTTAAAGTAGATAATGCAAAGCTTGACACTTACAGGTGTCCAGCAGATATGGGTGTCCCAAATTTAAACAAAAAAATTTTGGCACCTGCATACAGACTCTAGAAATATCTTAATCCGGATCCCCCAAAGAAGAAAAGTTAACGTGGAGCCCTGGATGATGTTTTGCATTTAAACCTAAAAGAATGTACACTGTAGAGACTCGATAGAAGCTTGTATCAGGCACACAGAGATAATCATCAGAAATGTATACTGTCTTCATATCATCTGCTTAGAGCTACATGTAGAAGGGCATTAATTACAAGGTCTTGCTCTCAACAGTCAGCAAGCAATATTTTCCTACAGATTAAACCCCTTCCACCTCCCTGATTTTAATGTAGTAGTAACTACATTGCAGGCCCCCTCATAGGGAAAAGACTATTTTTAAGTACTGATTTTTCTCTCCCCTGGCAGGTGACTTATGGAGCTACAATTTCCACAGCGGCAAGTACATCGTCTCTCCAGAGCCTGACATTGCCCACAGGGTTATTAATCCAGATTCAGAACGGTTCCTCATCTTAGGGAGCGATGGTCTGTGGAACATGGTCACAAGTGAAGCTTCGGTACAGATTGTTGAGAAATATGACAAGACTCGTATTTTGCAGGTAAATAACCTTTTTTTTTGTTAAAAATGAAACGCCATGAAACTTGGCCTGAATTGTCATTAGAATTATGACTATGACTCTATTTGTATTTTGCAGGTAATCCCTTTTTTGTATGTTTAACCTGTTCAAACAGATATTTAAAAAAATAAATGAGCTTTTTTGCCTTTGATTTTTCAACATTATTATTTTTTCTGTTATTTGTACTCCTGACAAAATGCAGTATTGAATCTAAAAAGGAAATAGATAGACAAATGTACAGTTGCCCCCCCCCCCCTCCCCCCAAAAAAATTAAAATTAAATAAAAATGCCAGTTTTTCAGGGTAAAAGAACAATTTTTTGATCTTTTCACTGTGTTGCTAAATCAAAGATTTTTGTTGCTTATTCTTTTAAAAAATTTTAGTAGAAACAGCAACAGGTGAAAAATATGGCATTCTTCTGTTGATATGCATGAATTCACCTGACCATTGAAATGTTTTGAATGTAATAGAGTTTAAAAGCTAGCCATTCAATTAGTAGAGAGCAATTAAGTTAATTTATTTCAAATGTTTGTGCATTAAAGGGAGAGAAGTCGACAGAAACAGTTTCACATCAGCTAGTGAAAAGAGCAATGGATCTATGGAACTACCATCTCTTGAGGGCAGACAACATCTCCGTCATCTCCGTCTTCTTTGAATACCCTGAGGTAATTGATGATGAAGGTGACCAGATCGATCTAGATGCTGTCAAGGAGTGGCAGAACATCGGACTCTCGATCGAAGGAGAAGACGAAGAGGTGGATGAAAATGGGGATAACTTCACCAGGCCAGCGTTGATCCGCCGCCACGCCTGCACCAAGCTGACATCCATGGAGAACTACAATCGCCTCTACTGCATGTCCAACAAGGAACGTAGGCAGTACGGGAGCATTCCGGCCCCTCAGTACAAGCGTCGTTACACTGACGGCCTGGAGCTGCCCAAACCGAAGAAGCCGAAGCCTGATCCAGGCATGGAGAAGCTCAACGTTGGTGAACACACACGCAGTGGGGATAAGATCTACAAGGTGATACACACCAAGAAGTGTGGCATCAGGGTGGAGTATGCTTACGATGTTGACAAGCAGATCAAACGCAGGGCGGAAACTCCAACCAACATCAAGGCCAAGAGAACATTCATGACAAAGAGTGGACCCATCGAGGTCCTGTACGAATGCAAACCACCCACTCCTAGCAGTCAAGAGAAGAACGCCCTCTCTGCTCCAGCCAAGAGAAGCACATCTAGGAAATCCCCAAGGAGAAGGCTGAGTCTAGATGATACTGCTATCACAGGATCGAGATTGACCCGGTCAGCCGCCACAAGGTCAAAGGTCATGAACATGCACATGACACGGTCAAGGAGAGCATCGTTGAAGGGCAAATTTGCCCAGATGCACACTGAGACTAATGGTGCTCAAAAAGCAGTGAAAATGAGATAAAGTTGTACAATATTTTAGGTGATAAACTTGACAAATTAGTTTGAATGGATTTGCATCAGCAAGCAATTGCTTTATTGCATGAATTGGAATTTTCTGATGTGAGCAAAACAGGTTTTTGAAATTTATGTAGAATAACATTCCTTAGGACCAGAAAACCTCATACTTATATGTGCCTCTAAATTGATTGAAAGTAAAACTTCCTTTGAGCACATTTGACTAATCCTAGACCAAATGTGAAAGGTCAGGGTTGAAAAATCTTACATGTTTGCGAAACTGTTCTGAAGTGATGAAATTCAAATATTTGGCAAGACATGACGTGTCTACCTCTACATCGATCTTTTTAAAAACAGTTGTACATGTATATTTTCTCAAATTATTACCTTCTCTGACTTGTGTGTGGTGTACATATAAATGAACTTGAAGTATGTGTTCATTATCAACATGTGCTCAATAGGCATTCCATACATGTCGCAATTAAATGTACATTCTAATATCTAATGACCCTTTTTGTATAGTGTAGCATAATGAAATTATTTTTTTCTGTAAATAAAATTTGTACAAAGTCCATTGTGAAATAATATTTTATGAGGTGTGAATATAACTTTTGGAAATATTTGTCGACCTCTTTTGAAGGAAAATTCAGGGAATTTACTTTCATTTTCATGAGTATATTTTCAATGCCTTACAGTGGACACAAAGATAAATTGAAATTTAGAATTATCAGTCATATTCATTCTAGGAAAGACTAATGCTGTGTTTAAATGACAAATAGAAATAATAGTCATAGCCAGTTGGTTATATTGTGCTTTTTGAGTACATTTGTATACTGTTTAATTTTACTCTAAAAACATTTTGTGAATCCTTAATTATTTTAAGCAAATTTTACCCATGTTACATTTTAATGAATTCCCTTCTATTCAATCAAGCCATTCTTTTAAATGCTTTTCCCCAAATATGGCTTGATTGATTCCAACGAATGTCTTCAGTTTTGTAGCAGATTCATATGAAGTATTCAATGAGACTAATACATCTTTAGAGCTGGATAGCATTCTTTGTGCATCTGAGTTCGAAACGATTTTTAAAATATTGAAGGCCGATTTGAAATAATTGAGTCTGTGGTATTGTATTTAACCCAGTGTGTGAGATTTGATGTATATTTTTGCCCTTTGGGTATTTTGATGATGCATTCTTAAAAAACCAAATATTGTATTTAATCTCCTATGAACACCATACGCCATTAGAATTTTTGTTATGAGAACTCGTCTGTTCCAACCGTGATAGCGTCATCATACTTGTAGCAAATTCATTTAGCATGCAATGATTTTAACTCAAAAAGGTTGTCAGACATTCTTTATGTATATTAAAAAGTGGTACATCAATTTCAAACATTTCCCTATGTATCCTATGGATGCTAATTTTCTACAGTTTTTTTTCTTCCAATTTCACTCAAATTTCTTTGTATAAAACAGGATTTTACGGATCATATTTCATTAATTTGACCACGTTTTTTCAAAGAAATCCAACGTGCATTCCTGTATGATATCTATATGTATGATTGTACTTTCGAGAAGAACAAATTCTTCTGTACTCTTTAAAGCAGTTACCGCTGCCTCACATATTACCTCATAATGCGCAAACTACATTTCCAAACCGTATGTCTTCATTTGTATGTCGAACATACCTAGGTCATAGAATTGTACAGAACATGATTGTGAATTGTGATTATGATGACTTTTGATTAGGATGCTAATGACATGTGCACTCTATACTAAGAAAGGCACCCACTTTGTGCAAAACTTTTATGGCATCGAAGAAAAGTCTGTCTATCTGTATATTGAACTCGCACATCCGGCACATCAAATGAAATTATCACTTGAGGCGTGTCTGTCTGTACTGGACACAAATTTCATATGTCTAGCTTTTTATATAAAGGGTTGGGGGGGAGGGCTTTTCTCAGATTGACAATGGTCATTGAATAGCTACAACCATTACAACTTTATTCATCTATTTTATACCATAATGAAATTGCTGGACCACTTTCAGGGATGTTTTACATTGATGCAGAATTTTCTTGAAATGCATTGTTTCCAAATTGTTATAGAGAAATATAATAACAAAAACTCAGATTTAGAAGCGATGGTGCTTTTATGACATAATACTTGTTCCCAGGTATAAAGTACAGTCAAGTACAGTGACTACCTGTTGATACTGGTCACTTACATTGTCTGTCTCTGGGAGAAAACATGTGAGTATTTACATGCAGAACCTGTCTATAGCGGTCGCCCTTATTGTCTCCCTCTAAAAAGAATTGCGTGTTGTAGAACTGAAAGCAACTTTTCTGTAATGGTTATTTTATTGTCTCCCTCTAGGAGAAAAAATATAGAATCTGCTTAGAAATGCCAACTCTCGACAGTGGTCATTTTTTCTGGTTCCCTTTGTGGCCTTTATAGACAGGTTGCTCTGTGTTCATGTAGGTTTGCTATCCTTTAAAACAGATTCTGTTGAAAACTTACTCCTAAATCCTGTACCGAGACAGGTTTTATCAAAAATTGTGTGTTCACACTTGTATACATGTTGTATCGTGTTCATGTTTTGCAAAATCCAACCTTATGGGTGGTTCACAAACAATCGTTCATTAGACGTGTGTGGACAAGCTTTGTAAACATGTAGTATTTGCTATACCTTTTGGCTCTGGTTCAGTGAAGGGCTTCTGACATTTACAATACTGATTACGGCAAGCATGAAGAGACATGATATTGTGAACTCGACCTTCAGTTTTAGTCTCATGAATATTGATCAAAGTACTTTATATGCATATGACATGAATATTCATTCTAATGAGCACTGGCAAATGAAATGCAGTCACATCTGGATTCATGGGGGTTTTTTAATGAATATTTTTGCCAGGAATTTGTTGAATGAAATATTTTCTTTTCTTTAGCATGTTGCAAAAAAAGGTATTAGGGGAGTTTTTTTTAATTTTTGGAATGTTTTTGTTTTGGTGTTTTGATAGATAATATTAATTAAAATTAGAGCTAAATTTTCATTTGATCTATGCAATGTTTGCTTTCTAACCTTTATACAATATTTGTGTTTTTAAATATTGCTTTTTTATTCGTTTGATTTTTCAATCAGTAAGATCTAGTTATTTTTGTTTTATTTGTAAGCAATGCAGTCTTTCAACTGGCCATTTCTTTTGTTCGATGCAAAATCTTCCAATATTCCAACTAATGGATCAGTGGAATTCCATCCATGTGCATAGAAAGATTCAACAAGGGTTAAAGGAACTTTATTCTACCATTTTTTTGTAACAAGCTGTGTTTAAAAACTTTACATGTACTCCCTAACTTCCCTATTTTTAACAAAACTATATTCTAGATCCTACGTCAGACTATGAAGTAAAATATGTACATGGAATGACTGTAAAATGCCCAGCACATGCACCAGCATGATTTTGATACAAAACATTCTCACACAAAAATTTTTGTAAATTTATGAGCAATGCACTATGAGATTGGGCAGTCCTGATATGAAGTGTTGAATTTATAGTACCTGGACATGATAGACTGGAAATATTTGAAGCGATAGATTTTTAATGGGATATTTAAAGGCAGTTTTTGTTCTTAGTGCCGAATGACATTTTCAAATACTGTTCATTCTGTTTATCTGTTCTAAGTGATAGATCTTATTGGGATATTTAAGGCCATTTTTGTTCTTGGTGCCAAGTGACATATTCAAATACTATTCCTTATGTTTGTCTCTTAAAAGACTGCAATGCTGGAATCGCTTTTATATTTCTTCACCAATTTACAAGATGTTTTTAATACTAGTAACTCTTTCATAAGTTAGCTTTAATTCAAACACTTTTCATATGTAGATACAGCAACAAAGACATGAGCTTTGCATACATATTTACTACTTGTGCATACTTCAGTAAACCTAGCTAGTAAATTAACTTTATCACAATCTTTGCTTGCAGCTTGCAAGATGAATAGGAAAACCTTGTTTTAGTAATTGTAAGGAATATATACGTGTGTGAACTGTTTGGATATGATGCTTTTCAAACGGTACTTGTATATTGTAGAATCGCCTTCTGAATGTAGTCTGAATTCAGGGATCATATTATGGTTGTAGTGTCCAAATTCCAATGTTTCATTCCTGTAAAGTCATGGTACTCATTGCGGGCAAGGGGATGTCTGAACTGCAAATATTAAAAAAAATATCAAAAATGTCAAATTGTTCATTTTAAAGTTTGTGTGATAAATGGCATTGTTTTAAGTTAAATAGGCAAGAGTGAGAGAGAGAGATGAGAGACAGAGGTAGAGAGAATGAGAAAGATAGAGAATGAGAGATAGAGGAAGAGAGAGAGCAAGTGATGTTAGATACTGTAAACAATAAAAAGGGGTTCTAGAAGAATAAATAATTGGAAAAGAAAGTAGCAGGTATGCCACTTCGAATTGATAAAAAAGTAGGAAAAATCATCTAGAATGGGCCCTTGTGTACATAAGTGTTTTTCTACGGCTAAAAATATGTTGAAAATTCCTACTTATGTCTGAAAAGTGGCATCCCTGAAGTATAGAGGCAGAGGAGAAGGGGAGAAAGTTGAGGAAAAGAAGCTGGTTGAAAAAAAGTAAATTTGAGGATTGAAAAAAAAATAAAATTAAAGACGGAATAACCGTTGGGGACAGCAAAGCCAAAGATGTGGAACAAAGACGGAATGCTTGATTCAAACTTCCAGGAAATTACATTCCCTACACCACTTCACCTGTAAATGAACCAAGTCTGTACATGGCTAGTATACAAGCACAGCCCATTTTAATATTGTTCAGCAAAATAATTCTGGCTGGAGCCGACTATTGCACAATCACTCCTCTGAATACATGTAGTTATTGATTAAATTTCATATTTTACATTGCCGGTGTATATTATATTTTCAACTCCACCAATTTGCAAGTTTGTTTCGATCACAAAATAGTGAAAAAAACCTAAAACCTAAAAACATGGGTCTGTGCCTACAGACTAGTCTTTCACAATCCACTCGAGTGCGCAGCGCAGACGACAAAATGGAACATGTCTAAACAAGAATCACAGTGAAGACACACAACAGTCCCACTCAAGAGATTACGATAAATAGGGTGTGCGATATTTGTTTACATACAAAATTTTATTCAAGTGCTATGTACACGATATACAAGGTACTATACAACATGACCTTTCAACTTCTACTTGGTCCATTCTATATTTTCTCCATGTGGACCTGTTTTCACTGATAAGACATCCTTATTTTGCAATGAAGCAAATATGTATGTGTATGAAATACATGTACAGACTTGTATATAATATTGGACCAAGCTCAGTTTATCTACCCCCCCCCCCCCCCAAAAAAAAAATAAATAAAAAAAAAATAATAATAATAATAAATAATAATAATAATAATAATAATAATAATAAATATTAGAAATATCAAAAAAAAATAATATATTACAGAACAAAAAATGTTCCAAAAAAATTTATTTATTGTGTTTGGCCAGATATTTGGTGTGATTTTTGAGAATAGTGAGCGTAAAATTCTGGTATAGAAATTCTGGTCATGTGATTACATTGCGGAACAAACTGTCTCAAAGCAATAGAACAAAAAATGTTCCAAAAAAATTTATTGTGTTTGGCCAGATATTTGGTGTGATTTTTGAGAATAGTGAGCGTAAAATTCTGGTCTAGAAATTCTGGTCATGTGATTACATTGCGAAACAAACTGTCTCAAAGCAACTGGGAAATGTTGATCATGTCTACATAAGAATTGGTGTATACTTATAGGCTTTGGAATCATCAAAATGATAAGAAACTGACCCAAGCCCACTGAAAAGCGCAAGCACTGCACACAGAAATGGGTATATGAGACTGTACACTTATGTGGAATAAATGTTCAGCCCACACACTTCAGATATTTCTCGTCATGTTTCGATTATGCGGGCATTTGAAGAGCAATCCTTTTCAGAGGACATTTCTACTATTAAACATGATGTTCTTCCAAACTGACATAAAAAAATGAAAAAGCTCACAAATTATTTTTCAGCTTTCCCAGAACTCAACCTTCTCTTTTAAGATCATATCACTGACTTGAAATAACCCCTCAGAAATGTATTATGAATAATCATCAATGGATTATTGCAACATGATTATTATTTTCTCAGTCAAAAGTCATAAAAGAAGAACTTTTCTGGTTACGGAGTAATGTCTGAACAAGTATTCCGGCAAAGTTCACTACATTTTCTTTTTTACCAATTGGGTATGAGATTTAGATTTGGGATCATAAACACACCAATCTGTTCTTCATAAAAATGTTTTTTTTTAAAACATTTTTCTCATACTCGACACTTTGTAAACAGTTTCTTTTCCAAACAGCATTAGATTACAAGAAGCTGTTTTTTTGTTTTTTTTTAACCCTGTATATAAAACTGAAACCACCAAATGGTTTAGTCCATGTTGAGCTACATTGTAATTTTGACAACAATTCAATTACATGGGGTAAATTATATTTTAAAGTCCAATTCCAGAGCAGTTTGACTGATTTTTGCTTTTTATATACAGGCTTTAAAAGCCCTGGGGTGGTATTCTGAGATTTATTTTATCTTGATTTTAGTGACAAGATTTTAACTGTCATAACAAATTTCAAATTGCAAAATTTAATTGGTGTTTGCACAGATGAATTCCGTGTATGCAGCCACTTTTGCGCAGGCATTAACCTATGATGCGCCATAAGCGTACATTTTGTTATGACAAATAAAATTATTTCACTAAAATCAAGATAAAATAAATCGCAGAATACCATCCCTGATTTCTGCATCTTAAACCCTAAGACTACCCGCAACATATCAGTAACAAGATAATCCACATTTTAATCAACAAATCTTCTTTTCTGTCTTCTCAATCTTTCTGACGTTCATGCTTCTGCTGCCACCATCTGTCGTGCATTCTGGAAGGCTGCTACCAAAGATCCAAGCTGCAGCTTTTCGCTGGTCCCTGCAGCTAGTCGATACCTTCAAACAAAGAAAAGAGTTTCTTTCTTAGTTTCATCACACAAATAATAAAGATATTCTTTACTCGTAATTTCACGACTGAAGCGCTGTTCATTTAAGTAGGACATTTTTTAATTTATAGGTATGTATGTATTGATCGATAAGGAAGTTGGGCTCTATGCACCCAAATTAATACAATTTTAAACTTTGCTCTTTAGGCAAAAAATGTCTTAGTCAAAGTTTGTTCATTGTAAAGCAATGTCTGTATATGGCTGTTAAATTAAATTTGTCTTTTAAAAGTTCATAATCTGCGAAGACGGGCATATATGACACCACCTTCTGCAAATTTGGTACAATGAATCAACTTTTGGTCTTGTTGTCATCCTCCGAACAACTTGGCTCCTACAAAGTGACAAGATAATTGGTTAAAAAAAAAAAAAAAAATAACTGTGCCTTGGGGATGTAATAATGAATAATGCTCCTTGGGATCTCTTTATTGATAATGATAGTATTTTCTCTCTCAAACTATAAGTGATATGTTAACCATTCAAGTGGGAGATGTGGTATGAATTAATATTGAACATAATATTATTGTAATTTCTATTGCATATTCTTGTTGAGCAAATGTGCACATTTATTGTATATGCAATTTATAATGAATATGCAAATTATATACTTATAATGTGTTTGCAACCACTGGAGTTGGGACAGAAAGCTTTACGACACAATTATTTAGTTAACTTTTCCTGTTCCTGGCGTTCCAGTGGTTGCATTATCTTTATCTTTACTCTGTCAAATGTGTTTCTACTTTGTAATGTTTTCTTTGCCAAATACTACTACTACTACTACTAATAATAACTAATACTTGTGGAATACATGAAGACAAAGTTGTATATAGCGGTGGACAATCATGTCAAAGTCAAAGAAACACAGGAATGATCAAAGTTATGGATCAGGGACCCATTTCATAAAACTTATTATCAATAACACCTGACAAAAATTTGCTCTCAGGCAATCAGATGCAAGTATTTCAGTAGCTTATAACTGTTACTGTAACTTGTCATAGATATCAAGTTTTCTGAAACGGGGGCCCAGAAGAACCTGTACTATGTACTTTTGCATGAGAGTGACCTTCAAATTGGATATATCACATCACCCAATAAAGTCACAGGTTCTAAAACACAAACAAACTGACTCTTCAACATGCTATTCATAACAGGTAACTCAACAAACTACATGTACACAATTCAGTTTATTTCATGGAAAGATACTTGCATTCCAGAATCCAGAATCTCACTGGTTTGCATCTTGCAGTAACTGGCTATCACATGGGGTGTTGCAAGAAAGTCCATTCAAGAAGATGCGCTTGCAACAATGATTTTGATTGGTCAGTACCAATCAGTTGCAACTTGCAATCAATCGCAACTTTCTTGCAACACCCCATTAGAGTTGCTAACAACAAATGGCAAAGGGGGAAAAGGTGATTGTTTATTGAAGTGTTCGCAGCATCTAATAAAGCCTTAACACTGTATGCTTGCATCATTTATATCACTCTGTCAAGGAATTGACAAGAAATGGCTTCTCAAACCCAAACAACGGATCAGAGAATTTGAAGGCCCTTCTACTAAGGAACAAGATGTGTGAGTGGATATCCTTCACCAATGGCAATCCAGGAGACAGAGACTTTCTAACCTTCAACCACCTGGTTTACAGTGCAAGCATCTCTGTGGAAGATGCTGTGACAGTCAAATCCCGCCCAAAAATTTGAGTGTTGAACATTTCGTTTAGGCTCAGAATGGCTTTAAAATTCTTCCTCACACAGAAACATATGCCTTTAATATAATGTATATACCTATGCAATATATCTTTGCCCAGTTTGCTCAAGAAAAAGTCATTGAAAGTTAATATCTAACTCTTGAAAGTTCATTTTTGACAATTGCTCAAAAATTTGGTGGCATGGAAGGGGTTAAGCTAGCCCCGAAAGACAGGTATGAGGCAATAGCTATGCTGTAAAATATAGATCCATGATTGTTCATTGACATGATTGTGAATCTGCATAACTGGATGAAATAAGATTGCAGCTTACACGGCTTATTTAGAGCACTTTTTTGTCTAAAACAGTTGGAAAGAAATAGCATCTGCAAATCCTCGTTAGAGATTGAAGATGAAGATGATGATGGGGAGACTACCTAAGTACCTGTTTAGGTTGCCAGGCTCATAAAACAGGAGTACACCCAAGCTTACATCCTGAAGGGCTGTGAAGTGGGGAAAACCATGTTGGGGGAAAACCCTATTGGGGAAAACCCTGTCCTTACACTGTGTCATCTCTGGTGATACAGACATAATTAAAGGCATCATGCTCTCGATAGTCCAGGTATGAAGTAAAAATGTGGTAACTTCTCTCAGGTGTCACCTTTGTCAAATTGTGCAAAATTGACTACAACACATTCATGATCAAAATGCACCCAGTAGTTGAAATTAAGTCCAGAAATAACAGTATCACAAATATTCGTGTATCTCCACTGTTTTCCAGCAACAGCCCCGTGTGACTACACATGATATTCTTAGATGCCAGAGCTTTTCTCTCCTTCTTACGGTGACCCTCACTTATGCTGATGATAAAATGCAATTTGTTGCAATATTTCTAGCTCTGTCCAAAGCTTTTGATTTAATCAACCATGAAATCCTTCCGTCTCATCTCTCACATTTTGGAATATATGGTATTTCTCTATATACCTGGTTTATTCTCTTATTACACATTCCACTTTAATAGAACTCGTTACTTTCAGGATTCTACTACATTGCAACCACAAACCCACAGAGATTCTCACTGTCCCTACTTTCGTATTAAAGAGGGCCAAAAGTCAACACAATTATGTCTATAAAATTCTTAAGGGCACGTATATTGTGGTAAAGTGGATTTGATGCAGTTATTAACAAAAATTGTGTTTTATTCTAAAATGTTCAAGTTCATGTACATATTTCTTTCAAATGCACTCTTCCACGTACATATACTTGTGCATTATTTTACTTCCATTACCTATCTGGGTCATTGAGTTCTTGACCAACTTTGACAATTTTGAACCTCTCTCAATCCTCATTTATTACTCATGATGTTAATGATGTTTGAATGACATGAAAGTATTAACAAAGAACACTCAAAGGCACAAGGGGACCTTATATTTGAAATACACAACCTAATGCCTCTAGGGCATTTTTTTTGCATCACTGTACTCCAACCACCGCACAAGTCAACACATGATACTCAATGAAAGCACTGTCATCATTTTTGCAATGTCTCTAGCCATTTCTCCAGGCATGAATGATTGATCAAATCTGGCAGATAAAAGACACAGTCTTCAAGAATGACCTTCAGCCCGCTTGCAGAAGCTACTTATTACTAGTTCATTGATGCAGTTTTTGTTATTATTAGGGCAACCACCACTGTTTTTTTGTGTCTGGTATATTTCTTATTTTGGAATTTGTTATAAGTGATGCCGTATGTATATTTGGCTTTCATCATAATTCCCATATCCATGAGATCGATTATGGCTACTTTTTGGAATATTATTTTTATCCCGGCATCAGTGGTTTGACTGGTTTTACCAAATAAGCTCAACACCAACAGCATAATCTGCTGAAGTGTTGATAACCGATTTCCACTCATATGAAATGGATTGTAAAAACTACTACATGATCCAGCTACATTATATAAATAAAATCTTATTTATCTTTGGTACGGCAGTACCTCTGGAATACTACATTTTTCTGCCTATGTTTGTATATGTTTATTCTTTGATCATGACTGTTACTATTCATATGTGTCTGTTTATATAGTATAACCTCACTATTGTATAATTATTGTATGAACCAACTGATGAGGAATTTCTGATATCACTAATAAATGCTACACAGCGTAAGTTTTGTGGATGCACAGTTAATCTTCCTCAAAATGTATTTCTCTCACAATTCTTGTTTTTGCTGTTGAAATTGATGACTATCTTTAAAAGGAGAGAGAACTTACTCGATGTCTGACATCTTGTCTAAGAGGTAGATTCGAACCTTCTGCGGAAATTCAACTGAAACATGAACAAAATAGAAATGTGTTTTACAACTTTTACTGGGGTACCTGTACATGAACTCTTGCCTATAGGTCTGGGACGATTAATTCAGTCAGTGTACCAAGATTTAAAGCATATTTTTCCATTTTTCTTTATCTACATTGGGCAAGCAGAGCTATGAATAATATTCATATATTAGAAATTTACACCGGGAAAATTTCTCACCTTGGATAATCACCAGACCAGGGGCCTCTATCAAAAATTTACAATTAAAATGCAACTTTAAATTCAAACACAAATAACAAATGCATGAATTTGATTGATTGGAAGTCAGGTTGGGTTTGATTTTTTATAGCTGTATTTAATTGGAACATTTTATGAAAGATGCTCCAGGGAAATTATCAAGGAGAATACTACAAGTCATATACAATCTGGAAGATCCAAAATTTTCGGGTCGATGGATAATCACCCAGTTTAAAATTGTTGGGGGATAAAATTATTCAAGGTGGGTAATTTCCAAGGAAAGTGGTAATTTTTTTTTCTTTTTCCTTATTTGATAACATTCACATGGATCCATGAAGCCAATGTACCATCAAAAGCATCAAGTATCATTTACGCATGCAAATGAAATTTTAAGTCAGCACATGCACGATCTATCAGAGTTTGATTCAGCATTTGCTTTGAGGCAGTTACGTTGCGCCCTGCATGCAACACCTGACTTACTTCTGTGGACGTAGGTATGGACTTCTATCAGGATATCTTGAAGGGCGAGACCTTTGAGAGTCTTCAGCTGGTTGATGTCTGGACAAAGGCAGGGTCAAGAAAAGAATGTTTCAGCAACAGAGTCCAATGCACAGTAGTCTATGCCTTATGACTGCGGCTCTTAACTGTTACGGCCCATGCTGTTTTTATCATCTTGTCTTCCTTCCAAGGTGTATTATCTTTAACATTACATCTCCATCATCGCTGATTTCAAAAAATAAGATGTCACACAGACAATAAGGGAGTGTCTCAACATCCTTCTGCAACCAAGGACGTAAACCAAGTGGAGACGATTTGAATTTTAAGAACTGTAAAACATAAAACATTTGCACCATGGAACTTTCTTGAATTGATAACACCTGCCAATTGCTATTGTCCTATTGTGCTATCTCTATAGCTTACTGTTCTTTATCTGCTTTCTTCTCTGACGACTCTATTTGTATTTCCCTCTTTTCTATTATCTGTCTAACAGTCTATCCATTTCTCCGTGTTCGGCTTTCTTCTGCTTCTGACTCCTTTCTTTTCTTTTCTCTCCCTCCTCTCTCTTATCCCCCTCTTTCCCCCTTTCTCCTCAACTTCTCTCTCTCTCTCTTTCTTACATTCTCCCTCAATTTACCCCTTTCTCAACTTCTCTCTCTCTCTCGCTCTCTCTTACATTCTTCCTCTCTTTCCCCCTTTCTCCTCAACTTCTCTCTCTCTCTCTCTCTTTCTCTCATCTTGTTTGTTTGTTATTGTTTTATACAAGGGCTGAAAGTACTAAGATGTCCATCATATTTAATTCAACCCTCACTCATGTCCATTTTCATATGTTTCTTTTATATATTGTGAATTGTCGATTATTTTTTTATGCCTCAAATGTATCATTGTTTTTTATTGTATGTATGTTTGGGTGGAAATAAACTTTGGATTGAAATGAATTTCACAGCACAAAACTTTAGCAATTTCCAGAAATCTAGTGCTGCGATCCTTTCATAAATCTGGACCAATCCTAAAAGTTTCTGGTTCTAAACCAATATGCATATCCAATGGTTTCATTCTGAATTATATCTGACTCGGTATTCAGCAGGTTAAGGATACGGTTGAAAGCCGTAGTGAAGTCATCGTTTAGCATCCAGTTGACAATGTTCTCAATGTCTGTCCTCAGAGGGTGGCCAGTGCACTGGTAGACATTCTCTTCCGTTACTTTCTCATAGGCCATAGAAGTACTCTGAAGAGAAAAATTCACAAGAATCAAAAACATCTTCAAATCAATTCATAACAAATTATCGATTACGATGATCACAGGAACACATAGATGTCCATAAGATACTGGATGATCTTGAAGGTTGTACTTATAAAAGTCTTATCAGGAAAGAGTTTTCTTTTATTGTGAAACTGACCATTAAAATAAAAGTGATAATATTCAATGCCATATTCTTAAATGGCGCCCCATAAAATTCAGATACAGCCCGATCTGTTTGCGGAACACATTTATAAAACTAAAAACAAACTGCTCTATAACAATCTACAAAATTCATTTTTAATCATCCTCATATAAGGATTGTTCATCAATGCAAATAGCTCTTACTATCTGTGAAATCATTACGTAATCAAGATATCTAATAATTTACTGTGTAAATGTGAATGCTGAAACTGTTGAGAATCACTTTTCAGCTGGCTATGAAGACATACCTGTAAAATGTTGATGACTCTTCTCATGTCTCCTTTAGCCAATGTGATGAGAGCCTTCTTACCGTCTTCGGTCACATCAATACTGCAAGACCAATCACACATAAAATTAATAAACATTGCTGGAAAGAAAGTGTGTCTCGCATTCAAAAAGGTGGTTTAAACTTTAACCGTGGACTAGAGTAAAGCACCAATTATCAATTCTAGTTCAAAATGGTCAAATGTACTGTTTTTGTCTCAAAATAAGTAAGACAGTAATGTTTTCCTAGCTCCCTGAAGTGATAATATCAATACATGAATCAAAAGATGTTATCATCAGGAAAAAGGGTAGAACAGTGTCAATACCTTCATACTCACTATATCTAATGAATGCCTGAAATGTCTGATTGGCTTGTCCTAGCAAATCAGACAAGTCACTGTGCGCCTTGCAGAAGGGCACTAATGGAAAGCTGGATGATGGATGGACATAAGTCCATACATCATCCATATTGTTTAAACAGTAATAGCTTTATATTGCTTGAGCAATCGCCGAAAGTTTAGAAATTTGACATTTGGAGAAAAAAAATTGAATTGTGTCGACAACCTTCTGCCACACACACAACAAAATACTCATGGAGCATACTGGACTTTTTTCTTACTTTTCTTCCCTGACGACATGCTCCAGCCTGGGTACTATCTGCTGGTTGTCAAGGGGACCGAATCGGAAGCGGGTACATCTGGACTGGAGAGCAGGGATGATCTTAGACAGGTAGTTACAAATGAAACAGAACCGTGTGTTCTCTGTGAACTTCTCAATGACTGCAGAAGAGGGAGAATGAGGAGGGAGAGGAGGAGGGGGAGGAGGAGGAGGAGGAGGAAGAGGATGATGAGGAGGAGGAAGAGGATGATGATGAGGAGGAGGAGGAGGAAGAGGAGGAAGAGGAGGAGGAGGAGGAGGAGGAGGAAGAGAAGGGACGAGGAGGTGGAGAAAGAAGAAGAGATGGAGAAAGATGAAGAGGATGAATAAGTGAAGGAGGAAGGGAAAGAGGAAAAGAAGGGGAGGAAAAGAAGGGAAGAACAGGAGTGGAGCATGGGGAGCAGGGGTGGCACAGGAGAGTGAGGAAGGAAGAACAGGAGTAGGAGGGGGAGGAGGAGTAGGAGCATTAAGAAGGGAACAGGAAAAGGAGATGGAGAAGAAGGAGGGGAAGATGGAGAAGGAGGAGGGGGAGAAGGAGGAGAAGGAGAAGGAGGGGGAAAAGTAGGAGGGAAATAAGAAAAGGATGTTTCAGTAGAAAGGGAGAAAGAGAAGATATTTTTCAAAAGAGAAACATGACAAACGAATAAAAAGATAAGAATATGAAAGAATGGGAATGTTTGCGCCGATAGAGAAGAAAAAAGAGGAGGAAGAATAAGATGAGAATAGGAAGAGTGATATATAGGTGGTGGATGAAACAAAAGAACGAAGGTAAGAAGAACAGGGATGTTAATAGCAAATAAAGAAAAAAAAAGGAAACGATAGAAATAAGAGAGTGTCAAAAAGGCACAACGAAAAGTTAATTAATATAGCTTACAACTACAACCTAAACAGCTATCGACTTTTTACCTCTTCCAGCCATTGATATATTCTGTATTATTATCCATATCAGACATCTGAGCTGTGCTTTTACAAAATTGTATTCCCTTCGTCTTTGGTGCAAACCGGGCAAAGAGGGTAATATTTCTTGTATCACCCTCTTTCACAAAAGCCTATGGACTTTACGTGTTATAAAACCGAGCAATATAGCCTTGTATTCTCTCTGGTCTAGTATCGCATTAGATGCGACGCATTTATTGCGCATTAGTTTGGACTGGATATGTGACGTCACAATGGCTGTCGGTAAGAAGACGTATTATATAAAAGTAGGCTTGCTCTACGGTAGATGTATGATGCGGATAATAATAACAATATTGACTGGCTCCTACTTTCGGGAGATATGACATATATCGCCCTCACTAGATCCATATTACCCTCCTCTTCGACTCAGGTAATATGAATCTAGTTCGGGGAATATATGTCTTATCACCCTCAAGGCCAGTGAATATTATATACAGTCAAACCTGTCTTAGTGGCCACCTGTCTATAGCGGTCACCTGTCTATAGTGGTCACTTATATTGCCTCCCTGTAGCAAGAAATATGTGCCTTTGAACCTGTCTATAAAGGCCACCTGTCTATAGTGGCCAGTTTTTCTGTTTCCCTTGGTTTGACTGTAATTATTCTTCAAAGCAAAGACGAGCACACCGCAATCATGACAAAAATCACCATAATGGAGTGGAAGAGTAGAAGAGATTAGTGCGTTACTACTACCTATATCATCTACGTTTTCACATATTTCCAAGTGCCACAACCTTAAACATATATTTTTCCTTTAAAATCTTACCTCTCCTGAGTGCATTCTGTGCATCATTGGTCATGGCATCAGCCTCATCTAAGATGACAAGCTAAAGCCCGATTTGAAGATGGTCCTGGTGCTGGCAAAGTTTAAGATGCTCCCTCGGACAATTCCAATACCTCGGTCATCTGATGCATTGAGCTGAGAGGCGAAAAGAGTTGCTGGTCTATTTAGATTTATTTACAGCCATCTTCTGCACAATTTTCTATTGATATACCGATATAACATTCCCTAATGTGGACACTTATCAACAAAATTAATGATTTTTTCATTGTAATTATTTCATCTTCCAATGATAAACATTGGTTCAAGACTCTCCAATAAGATGCACCATAAATTAATTGTTGTAAGGCAAGGAAGTGACGTATCAATTATTTTACCAGAGTTTTATAACGATCCACTTTGGTGTAAAAATCAGAGACTATGCACCATAAGTTTGATTATCAATTAGGGTATAACATGCATTTTCTATAGACTCCAGCCAGAGTTACCTCATTCATAGTATTCAACACGTAAAGAATGTAAAATTAAAGGAAATGTAAGACTGAAAGTCAGTCTGAGACGGCACAGGTAATTCAATAAGACCATATGAAATTCAGATCATTACAATACAGTTCACTTTACCTAAGGCGAATTTGTTGGGACCACAAAAAATAGTTCGATTTATGCAAAATTTGACATAGGAAATGTAAATAACACATGTTTTGCATAGTTTGGTGCAAAAAAAATTGAGTCGACTTAGGGAAAGTTTGACTTACGTGACTTTGAGTTATGAGAGGTTAACTGTACATGATGTATGGCAGTGTTCATTATAGCTCCAGGGTTTTTATTAAACTTCTGTACCTTTAAGGTTTAACCTGTGTACAGTACCTTCCAAAGACATTTCGACATAAACCTGGGCACAACACTTGGCACTCACCTCCAGAACCATTGAGTTGAACTCCTTGGGAGAGTAGAGTTGCTTAGCAACTGCCAAGATGGTGGATGTTTTCCCTGTTCCTGGGGGTCCATAGAAGAGGAGGTGGGGTAGGCGATCTTCCTTGATGAATTTCTGAACTAAAATCAGAGGTAATTGAGAAAATACTTGATTGAAAACTTACTATTTAAAATGTTGACACGGTCATGAGAAATGTTGAATTGTTTATCAATCTGTCGTAACATATTTTAAGATAACCTTTATTACCCTATATTCCAAAACAACAAATATTTTTTTTTTTAAAGATAAAGTAGAGATATTTTGAAAAATATTATCAATATGACAATGAAAATTAAACATATCTGACATTCAACTACCTTGACTAGGAGAAAGGGGCCAAAGACCCCCCCCCCCCCCCCCCCCCCCCCCCCCCCCCCCCCCCCCCCCCGGTTAAAAGAGACCCCCTGCACAAATCTTTGAAGCATGCAAATTTCTGTGCCACTTTAGAGCTACAAAGAATTGGTTCTAAGGTGACACAGAAATTTACCTCTTTGTCCTTGCCATAGGTGAGCATGCAGTAAGCAAAGATTTGTAAGGGGGCTCTTATACCCGAGGGTCTTTTTCTCCTCAGTGGATTTCATCAAGCCAAATTAGAGGAACATATTACATTAACTTACTGGTGTTGATGATTTCTGTGTGGGAGATTAGGTCGTCTAGAGTGTTGGGTCGATACTTCTCCACCCTGCAAATAGAGACAAAAGAGTTATTGCAATACATTATTTATTTTTTAAATATCTGACATTGGGAAATTGTGGATTGTATTGAATATGGTAGAGGGAGGGGGGGGTTGTTTAGAACATCTACATGGACTAGAAGAGGCTTTTAAAATGTAGAACATTTGCTTCCCTTTCCCCAATGGGCTTGTGATCCAATTTCCATACAATATTCCTGGCTGGGGAACACAAAAAAAAAGCAGGTCAAGAAACTTAACAGGCTGCCACCCCCCTCTTCCCGAATCATATTCCCAATAGGGTTAAAATAAACATGAAGGGGAATGGTACAGGATGTCAAACATGACATTAAAATATCATCTATCAATTAAAACCACAAAATAATGATACCAAGATTTATTTTACCATATAGGGTCTACAAGTAGATTCACAGTATATTTTTAATCAGGCCTCATGGCAAATTATGAAATCTCCCCTTTCTTTGTCTTTCTCTCTATCTCGAAGTGGGATAGCGATATTCTGCTTGCTATCTTCTTAAGATAACATTTGGTAAGGCAGATGTGCGATGACAAAATATTTCCATCGCATTATCCTGATTATCGTATTTTTACTTTTATTAGATCTAGACTAGGCCTACCACTAAAACGCAAATCAATGTTTTTCAGGTCTTAAAAGAACCCTATAATTTTTCTTGGCAAGAGTTTAATAAAAAAAAAATTGCTGCGCGATGAGTTTGGGCAATGGGTGCATTAGGCCGCTACATCTAGAGAAATTGCTCATGCAGTAAAAAAAAACACCCCCCCCCCCCCCTAAAAAAAAAAAAAAAAAAAAAAAAACAACATTAGGCCACTCATAGCTACATTCCTATACTTCGTGTGTATAATGTAGGCAGTCATACACCTCATCTTTTTAAAACACCACTGCACAAAAGTCACCAATATTCACTCAAAATCGGCATTTAATTTTCAAAAACCGACCCCAAATATCCAAGAAATACAATAAATTCAACTCACCAATGTTGGAAAAGATATTTTCAAAAATCAAATCCGTAATTTACTGTTGATTCTCGCGAAACGAGCTATCGGAGTCATTGTGTACATTTCCTGGTCGCCGCGGGCGCCGACATCTCCCCAAAAGAGTTTTGTCCTCAAAAATTCGGTCCCTATGGCGTACACGGAAAAGTTCCGATTTTCTGTGTGCGCGATCGTAAAGATCGATGTGCGCTTGCGATCCCGAGTTTCTTCGTGGACAAAAATTGTATTGGCCGATTTTAGTCTAAGACATCGGCAGTTTGTAAACAACACGCGATCGCGAAACAAATCGGCAGGGATTTCTCCGGTTTTGGACAAGATTTTGACTTTGGATTTTGCTGAAAATATAAAAAGTTCTTCCTAACGGCCATTTGAGGTAGGAGTGAGATTTTTAAGGGCTGAATTTGAAAGCAAGTATTTAAAATATTTATCTTATTTTTTCCCCCATACCTTTAGTACATGCGACAGAAAATACCAACTATTTTACAGAAATGTACCCGGGAGTGCATTAGGCCTAGGCCTACTAGTCATTATTTGTCATTAGTTAGGCTTGTTAGCACACAAAAAAGTATCAAATTAATAAGTCTTACGATATCTACGAAACTTGTTCCAGACCCTAAATTTCTAGGAATGCTATGGCAGACAGTAATAAAAGGGAATGACTGGAAACTTCAAGTAACAATAAAGCCTAACATTAACAAAGTCATGAAAGTTAAGGAAGATTCATAGTCATACACACACATTCACAATCACTCACTCACAGCGACAATTATGTAGTCCCGTCTACTGAACTTTGTGTAATTTTCTATTTTAGGTGTAAAAATAAATGACAAAAACTTTAAGACAGCTACTGATTAAAAGTTAATGTGCTCCTTATTCGTGCCTACATTTAACACACAAACATTTACATATCATCACATTCAAAATAATAGTCTTACCATGGTAAATTCTTGTGTTCCTTTTCACCACTCATTTTCGGTTTGCCTTTCGGAGTTTCGCGCGCCACCAGTGACCTTTCCTTCAATGAACTACAATTTTTTCCCCAGGATGGAAGAGGAATATCGTGATTGGCAAACCCATTTCACCCAGGTCGAAATTCCTATAGACAGATTTTTCTATGGGACCCATAGGCCTATATGGAAGTGATATATAGGGGACCCATAGAATTCTATGGGTTTCTATGGGGCCGATAATCTATAGGATATCCTATGGGACCAATAAGAAATTCTATAAGGTTTCTATAGGACCAATAAGAAATCCTTAAGGTCCTATAGGACCAATAAGAAATTTATTAATTATAAGATTAATATTAATAATTATATTAATCTTATAATTATAATTAATGCTGGAAATACTGTGGGTGTCTACAGGAACAATCACGTCACAATAATTAATCCTATCCTACTCCTATAACCTATATCCTACATCCTACACCTAGCTACTAAGCAATTGTATCGCATTCATTTTATACATAGGGACATAGTTGTAGTGCTTAAAAACTGGTTACTAACTAGATCACACTTTTATTATTAAAACTAGATTACAGTTTTATTATTGAAGTATAAAAATGCCTTTTGACATGTGTACATTACAATAATTAATGTAAGTACAAATTCTCTCACGGTTCAAAGCTTAATCCCAGCATGAACACTTAAAATCTAAATGTATTATCTATTTTCACTAGTTTTCAAATTTTAGATTATTGTCATTCATGAATATTCATGCTGATTCGGACCTATAGAAACCTATAGAAACCAATAGAAACCAATAGAAATACTGTACTAGACTAGAATCTATTGGTGTCATCACTGGAGTGGTGTATGGGATCCAATAGGAATCCAATAGAAACCAATAGGACCAACAGGACAGTTGCATGGCACCCTTGAATTATGGAATGGGCTTTACTTGATTTTCTGGGTTTTATGGTTGCACATTTGAACAGCTGTGCTTCATATGAAAGTTCTATGGGTTCCTATAGGAAACCAATAGAAACCAACAGAACCATTAGAAACCATTAGGAATTTCCTATTGGTTTTCTATGGGTCTCTATAGGATTTTCGACCTGGGCACTCATCGACTTCACCCACAGAACTCCTAAAGACGTCTTTAGGAGTTCTGTGACTTCACCTCATTCATCGTATCGAGATAACAAGAATCAAACTCAATTTTGTAAAATGTAAAGTTAAAAGAGTATTACATTTCCGAGGAGTAAGTTTTATGACGCTTCTTAGAATGATCATGGACCTACTAGTAGCTAGGTCCATGTACCATGGATTGATGTACTGATTTTTTTTTAAATATCATTTTGTGTGCGTACCGGTATTCAATTCAGACTTTTCGATAGCCAGCAAATAGTGGAGCCGGTGTACGCCCCCCCCCCCCCTTTCCCGGGCCCAGAATGAAAGTCACTTGCTGATACATACACTCAGTCTCTCTCTATTTTTTTTTTTTTTTTGAAGTGTGAAAGCCCTCATTCAAGGACTTGCCCCTGCTCGTATTCTGTTTTGAATAATGCAACAGAAAGAGTATAGATCGACGCCATAATCGGTTCATCCATGTACGATGTGGGAAAAGGGTTAGCATTGAATTAAAGTATCCTATTTTGAAAGATTTGAACTGGGAGAAAATTTATTTTGGAATTAAAAAAAATGTGGGGAGAGAAAATTTAGTCAATCATCTTATTAGTTAAATATATGACTTTCCAATGTAGGAAAAGAGCGACACCTCCGACCGAAAAAGAAATTAAAGCAATGATGTCAGACAATCGTTTAGAAGAGAAAAAATTGGTTTGGAGAGAGGTACCCTCTCATTACACCTTAGAAAATGGAAAATTTTTGATTTTCGGGACGAAGGGATGGACATGGGGAGCTAAGTGTGCTTAATAACATCAAAATCATGAAGAAAATTCTGAACTGTAGTCTTTTAAAATCTGAGGCAGAACAACGGACACAATGGGGGAGGGGGGGGGGGGGGGCTTTTACCTTTTTTTCTCCTTCTTATTTTCTTCCTTTTCTATTTTAATCTTCATTGTTATATTTCCCCCTTTTTTATCGCAATAAATACTTCCAGATTTTGCATAATTTACTATTTAACACATGCATGTAAACTATTATGGTTACTTATTGTTCTTATTATGTAATTTGGCACAATAATACTGGCATGTGAATAGATTTGTTTGTGTATATTACCTTGATTATTGTGAAAATGTTATTTTGAAAAAGGAAGTAAAAGATTTTTAAAAACAAAAAAGGGGGCTTCTGGATCGAGGGGGACACTCCTTCCATCAGTGGCTTGGCTACAGGGACAGAGGGGGCACATGTCCCCAATCAAATGGAGTAAAGGAGAGAGGGGAGAGATAGGGATAGAGAGAGAGAAAAGTATTCTTTTATTCGATTCTTTTCAGTGAAGTCAACATTCTATAACAAAAAAAATGTACATGTACTTGTAATTGTAATTCACTTAAAATAGCAGCTTACTTAACAGTCCGCACGGATCATAATTTTGTGAAGCATTTGTTAAGCAATTTCTTGCTCGCTCGCTCGCAAGAACACTGGGATGTT
Organism: Heliocidaris erythrogramma; assembly: GCA_025617745.1. Taxonomy (NCBI): domain Eukaryota; kingdom Metazoa; phylum Echinodermata; class Echinoidea; order Camarodonta; family Echinometridae; genus Heliocidaris; species Heliocidaris erythrogramma. Next base: position 32,413,172 of record CM046861.1, on the reverse strand, counting down.
AGTATTCGGGGCTGCAGCCCCCCTCCCCGGATTTTCAAAGTCCCGATATTCATATTGGGGCAAATAATTATTTGGGAAGCAAGGTTCCCAGGTAATATTATTAGGCCTATGTAACTTGTGTATGTAACTTTTGTACATTTTCCCTACGAAAAGCTCGCTCGCAAATATTTAGAAATTTAAAAGTTGATATTCAGGCAAAATGCATCCCCTATACGGCAATGGGATGCACCCCGACTCTCCCAAGTATTTTCAAAGTTCCGGTACATGAACAACCACCACTTCATATTCGGGATGCGAGGTGCCAGAGTATCCACATATCTGGGCATGAGGTTCCCAGATAATTATGTAACTTCTGTGTGTAAATGTACGTTTTCACTACGAAAAGTGAAAAATAAAAAATTGCTCGCTCGCTTCGCTTGCTCGGAAACATTTAGAAATTGAAAAGTTGATATTCGGGCAATTGGCGTCAGCCCCCTCCTTGCGAAAATGGGCCCGTATGATCAAGAGCTCTACATCTGCGATTTTCTTTTATAATTATTTGCGTGTGTGTGCGCGCGCGTGCGTGTGTGTATGTGTGTGTGTGTGTGTGGGGGGGGGGGGGTTAGGGTGCAGCATTTTTGTCGGCAAAGTTGGGTGTCACACCCCCTCCCCCCATTCAAAATGTTCTAGCGACGCCCCTGACCGCGCACTATTATAGATCGATCGGTCTACGATCCGATTTCGGAAGAAAATGTAATAGCATTTGACATTAACTTTTGGATTTATGTTCTTGATTGAGGTTCTGAATAGTCATGAACGTAAAACCGATTTTACGACCTACTATAGTATTGCGAGCTTTCTAGGTGGAGCGGCCAAAATCTCCAAATCGGCTCCCAGTCGTAGCATGAAGCTACAATGGTCGTAGTGACGTCAGAGCAGTCCTATACGATTGTCTACAATTTGAAACTGAGTTGGCCCTTATTCTGGATATAAGGCTGACAGTGCACCAAAACCTTGTTTTGTATTCATATTATTGTTCAGAAACTGAATCAGGTAGATTTTATTTTTCCAATGCCCATATTTAATGCTATTGCGATCCCCCCCCCCCCCCCAAAAAAAAAAAAAAATCAGGATGTTATTTATTATCAAAAAGAGGTTATAAGAAAGACATTTTTCACTTATACTCGAGAGTAAGCAAATAATTACCGTTGGTGAAGGTGATGGGACAAACGATCACTTCCGAGGCGATTTGGATGTATAGCTATCTTTCCGAAGCGAAGTTGAGGAAAGATAGCATATACATTCAGATCGCGTATACATTCAGATCACCAATCTAACAGCAAGATTCTTAGTATATGGAATATAATACAAAATAATTTTGTCGAATTAGCAGTGACTGATAGATAATATTCTACATGGCCGGGGCGGGGAGGTACGAGTAAAAAATAACTGCTTACGGGGGTGGGGGTACATTTAGCTGTGCTCCTATAGATCTATCTTAAAGGCAGAGAAGAGTATAATAGGTCGGATGAATATTATTATCACCTCATGTAAATGACTGAAACTATAAAGAACTATATGCATAACAGGCACGGATCCAGGGGGGGGGGGGGCGCAAGGGGCGTGCGCCCCCCGTTTTGTCTGACAATGTATGCCCCGGACCCCCTAGATTGACTTCGTCAAACGGAGGGTTCCTCAGTGTGCGCCCCCTTTCTGAAATGCAAATTTACATGTGAAAACATTTAGTCAGTTTAAAAAGTTTAAATTCTTTTCTGCTTATGACTTTGCAAATTTTACGTGGAATCCACACAACTTCAATTGGCCTATCTTATACATTATACACTTTTTGGAGAGAGCGCAGTGGGTCTACTTGAGCAAAAAATGTACTTTTGTCATAAAAATATTATAATTAGGATTTAATCATTACAATAGGCCACATCACTTCACGTATAGTTATTAGTAGAAGAAAAAAATATATATCGGGGGGGGGGGGGGGCTGCAGTCCCCGTGATTTTATACATCACCCCGAATGTGCCTTACCGATCCTACGAAAAAAAGAGGACCTCAACATTTTGGAACAGTCTATTAATAAATAGGGTAACCTTTTTAGACATATTTTGCATTATTAAATTCTGATGTATTAAATTTTACCAATATTAAAAAAAAAATTCACAAGTAAATAAAAAAAGTCTGCAAATTTGAAATTACATCCTAAATCATACAGAAACACGGATGAATACATTTGCTTCAATTCATATCTCCTTGAAATACAATCGACGGATCCAAGAACGAAAAGCCCATTTCTCATGCGACTAGGGTCTCTAGCCCAGCTACGTGAACTGCGCCTGTATCCTGTATCAGTGAAAGGCACCAGCGCGAGATCTCCAGTGGCAAAGACTAGACTGCATGCAAGCCGAACGACAGCCGAGGCTCTTCTCTGAATTTCCGATGCATGCGATGTTGTTCGTATAATATTTGTGCGCGTAAGATGCGTACGTACCGGGAATAATGCGACAACCTTTCGTGGATATGTTACAGAGAAATGAATGATATTTGGATCTTTTGGACGTTCCCATTATTTGTTTGCATACATGTGGCTTAATTAGGTATCCCTTTCCACCGATTGTCCACGAGAACGGAATTAATCATGTCTGGAGAGTGTTTATCGTCCCTGCAACTTATGCAAGACATGCAGTCGGTGATCGAAGTGAGGATCACAAATTTGAATGGCCTCCGCAAGTTGCCATCCAGTGAGCTAACACAATACGAAATACGAAATGTCGAAGTAAGTAAACACCCTGCCATTGCAATTTTTCATGTCTTGGTACCAAAACAGTTACTGTTAGACTGGTTAAGTATTGCATTTGCTCCTAACTCATTATACTATAGATAAACCTAGACTATAAATCATCAGATCATGAACTTTGAATTTGAAATTGAAGAAAAAAAGTCTGCTTGATTTTCCTCCATGTCCTCAGCCCTGCCTGCCTTGCCTGGCTTGGCACTTCTCTCATCAATAATTTTTTTTTTTTGCATTGTAATGTTACATTTAAGATTTTTATCACTAACACTAACAGTGAACTCACTGAAAGTCGCTTATTTCCACGGTTATCATGGTTATACATGTATAGTACCTTAACAGTCACATTTTGTTTGCCCTCGTGCTGATTTAGTCCGATGCCAGGCATGCCAGGGGCCAGTTTCTTGAAACCATGTCCAAGATGTCAAAGAACTTTAATAGACTTCTGGGGCGGTATTCTGAAAACTGTGTTATCTTTTGTGTTAAGGAAAACTGTGTTAATTGTCATAACATATTGAAATTGCGCGCAATAAACAATAATCATTGGTGCTTGCGCAGATGTCTCTGTTAACTTTACGCGGGCACAGCCATCTTTGCGCAATCATTAACCAATGACTTGTCCTGATTTCAATTTGTTATGACAATTAACATCGTTTTACTAACATAAAAGATAACACCGTTTTCAGAATACGGCCCCAGATAGTTTCAAGAAACTGACCCCTGGTTACTCCTAAATAAAAAAATGCCATTGACTGCAATAAGTCAGTTCGTAATTAATATGCAAATGCGCAGAAAATGTCATTTGTACCGAGTACAAATCATCAAATGTACTTTATACGCTGTCGAATAGTGCACACGGTGAGGCGACACCAATATGATTTAGTTGTTAAACAAGTAGCGTATCCACTAGAATTACGAATTGGCTTATTGCACACAGCCACATGGTTTCTTTTTGCTTGTTGGTGAACTTCATTTCTGAATTTGCAGTCTACATCATGTACATGAAGATGTTTTAACCATCATCCAAGTGTTGTGAGTTGATTGTGAACGTGTTTGTTACATAATAAATGTAGTATACGTCCATCAAGGCCTACATGTAAATTTCTACAGCAATTTTGCCTACTGTATGAAATAAGCCTAGTATGAAACTACTACACAGTCCCCTGTGCCTCCTAATGCACTGTACTGTAGCTGAAGGGTTGGCTTTTCAATTTTCCTCTCTTCTGATAGGACAAAGTTGGGTTCAAAACTTGAAAAGAGACCCTGTATGGAGAAGACATACCCCAAAATATGTTGAATGTTGGTCTTCAGCCAGGTGCCAAGAAATTTTAGATTTTGATTTACATGTACACTGTAGGCTATTGTGTGTATGTGAACCACTACCAGGCAGAAGTATGCAGACTACAAATTAGGGTGTACATTGGCAGGTTTTCAATTCATCATTTTTTTCATGTACCGTGCGTACTTAGTTACAAATGTACTTACAATTTACATGTACACGTGTATCACTGTGCACAATGCAGATGCTAAATATAGATTGGGCAATTCCAAGCAAAACAGGACATGAAGTCCAACATTTCAAATCTGTCAGATCATATCAAATTTGGTGTAAAATTAATAGTAAATATCCAAATTTTCAATCTGATGAAGCGGAGATATTTTCACACATGTACAGTACGAATACTGAAAATTGGTATAAATTTATGATTAATATTTATAATCTTGGCCAAAGTCGTTATTATGCCCAGCCGCCATTAAATCCGCCTGAACAAGTGAATAATTAGTCAAGTTTCTTGGTTTTCATTGTTGAAATTCAGTTATTTATAACGGAATAAACGCTAACGTTATCGATTCATAACTGAAAAAATTATCAGCAAGAAAGAGCGGGAATCGAACCCGGGACCTTAAACTCGAGTGCAGTGTAGAAAGAGAATACTCTGACAGTCTGACCAGACGCCTTTACCACTAGACCACGAGCAATTGACAGCGAATCTGATCTTGCTGCACTATATACCTCCGCTCCATACACCTCCGCTCCATACAAATCCTATCTATACCTCCGTTCTGTTTTTTTGATATCCTAGGTAGGATTCTTGCCAATTTGAGGATTACTGGGCATATTAGCTATAATAGCCATAATCTTTAAATCAGTAATCGATACCAATTAAAAGTACCTTTTGTACCCATGTTATGTATTGTACCATCAATTTGCAAAAAAATATATATTATGATGTTCATAATATTCTTCTTTCAATCTTAAAAATGCTATGTTAATGTCATTCTGTAATGTTTGGAATTGCCCATAATTTACATTCATGTACATGTAGGCCTACATACATGTACATTGCATGTGTAATGTAGGTGGAGTCCAAAAAGTTCAAAATAGAGATTTTGTTACGTTTTCAACTTTTTAGTTTTTGTATAAAATTATTCTATCTGCTGGCCATGCGTCCATTTGCACCTCCTGTCATGGACCCTGCGATGTACATACAACTGTAAATGTATGTATGTAAAAAATAACTCCTGTAACTTCTATTCTTGAGGTCTTCACTATTGTGCTAAATCACAGAGTATAAAGCAACTTTGTGCACATCCAGTACAATATACACATGTACAGTATAGTCATAAACTTTTTTTTTAATTTCTCACTCTACACCTTCATAATCCCTTGAAGGTCACATTGCTGTGATCCATAGGGGTGCTGTGCCCTTTGTTGGCCTACACAGTACTGAATGTACCAGGGCAGGGTTAAACAGGTTCCCAGGTTAACACAATGGCATTGAGGCCACTATTAAAGCTTTAGTGTGATCAGACAATGGATAGATTCATCCAAGACATTTCCCATTGAGGGGACTGCAGGCTAACTTGGTCCAGCCATTGTGTTTTGATTTCAGAGCAGGGACATGTTGATTAGAAGAAAGAAGGAACTGAAAATTAGTCTAGTCTCAAAAACAGCCTGAAAGGTCACACTATTATAAATCACAATGAAGTAATTATGTTTGGAAACTTTTTGGTTTGTGGTCATTCACTTGCTGCTGTTGTTAATTGTTTGGTCATACATTCAACCTGTTTATCCACACATTAATATGGAAAGATTGGTTTTGTCCATATAATGAACTATTCACCAGCATGGAGGCGACTATGCGTGATAAATTGTACACTGGTCAGTTCCACAGTAACGGAAGGACAATCACAAACAAACTGTATCTAAATGTCCTTCCGTTACCGTGGAATTAACCCACTGTAGGCCTACTTGTTTAGCCCTAGCTATCCCATCACAGACCAGGGGAGCGTTTCATCAAGACTTTTGTCAGTGATTTTTACCGACAACTGTTATAAGCTACTGAAATCCTTGCATCTGATTGGCTGAGAGCAAATTTGTCGGTAAAAATCACTGACAAAACGCTTGATGAAACGCTCCCCTGTTTTATGAATTGCCTCTAACTGATTTGTTTACTTTCCCATAATATTCAGTTGTCTACAAAACAATTTAGGGGAACTACATTGTATGAAAGGCATGTTTGTGTACATGTAAATCCCCCTTTTTCTAGAGACAGGTCTTTTGTCCAAGACTAAGTTAGTCCTGTGGTGAGTTCAGTGACAGACATAGGACATTGGCCTAATTGCTCAGCCGTCAGGGTTCTGTCTTGAGGTGGCTAGTCACAACCATGTGGTAACTTGGAGAGACAATCCCCACACATTCAACCACTCACCTATAAAGTCTAACTTCAATAAATAAAATCTTTATTCTCTACTTATCTACATTTCTTCTTGGAAAAGTCAGGGTCATAAACCTATTTTTCTGAGAAGGTTAATCTGTACAAATGTGTGTACATAGTGCCAGGAAATACAATGTAAGGTCCCTGCATAGTGTACGTTTGTTTACAAAGTATATTACACAAATTTATGCAAACAGCACAGTTTCCAAGGTAATCTCAGTGACTTTTGTCCACAAGCTAGTAGGATTTCACCTTAAAATGGTTGTTAGCTTCCGTGTCAATTATTTAATTGGTATCATTATAATACATGTAGGTCTACTACTGTATGTGTTGACATTTGTGCCATGTTTGTCTACATTATTGTGGATACATGTTTCTTTAGTCTAATGATTTATGACTTCAGTGATTACATACAAAAACCCAAGAAACAAAAAACAAACAAGCAAACAAATTGTGTTTACATTATGGGTTTGGGCTTTGTACATAATACAGAGACATACATGTGCAATGTATGTAAAGTCATTATCATACTTCTAAATTACTGAAACGCTAGTAAATACAAGTAATTGCTCAAAGACAAAGGGACAAAGGTAACTGCTAATGTTACAAAGTACCGGTAATTGCAGTGCTACTTCCAGTTATTATACTCATACATGTAGGAATGTACATGTTCGCCAATGTAATTTTTGCCACGACATACATTTACATGTATACATGTATTATGTGTACTTTGATAGGTGAAACCAAAGCTTAAATTCCTCCTGAAGTGGCACATGCACTGTTTAAGACCGTTTTGCTGTACATGTACAGTACATTCATGCGTATATTATATATATGTCATTGTTTACAAATGGAATTTGATTGAAATTTCATTCCGAGCCTGTAGGATCATTGTTTTGCTCAAGTTGCTACATAAGAACACTTGAACTGATCTTGTGTCGTGTCATGGTAACGGTTAAAGAGTATCTTGAAGTACATGTAGATTGGCAGTAGCAAATCTTTTCAACATACCCCTCTGTCTGTTCATCACATGAACTGTACATAATGCATGTTGTTCAACCGACTGCTTAATTTTTACTGGGTGTGGTGTATGTACTTGTATCTATAAAGTTGACAGCCTACATGTATGTACTGTTTACACAAGGGCATTCGATAACAACAGGGATAAAATGTTGCTTTTTGGTGGTAACCATGTTCTTTTTCATGAAACATCACCACGAAGCCAGGCCTGATTTGACTTCCAAACATGTTTTTCTAGTATAATAGGGGCCTAGATGTTGCTACAGATTGTCATGGATGGTGAAACATCATTGAGGTCATGAGCTGTCAGTCATGACTGCACCAATCAAACCAACACTCATGTACAATACAGTACACTTCAGAAAATGGTTGCATCCTGTTTAGGGTTCGACACCAACAGGGGTCCTGTGCAGGCTTTTACTAAACAGTCGGGTCGAGGTGCGGCGTGGCGCGGCTCGCTGGGTAGATGTTTTCGAACATTAAATTATAAGGTTACTTCAAGGGGACAAATTGAAAAAGTGTCATCTCAGTATGATTTTCCCGTTTTCAGGTTAAAAACAAAAAATAAGAAGTAAGAAAACAATAGAAGCATAATGCAAATAAAAAAGTGAAAGAAAGATCATTGATAGAAGGATAAAAGCAAGGAATAACAAAACGAGAGATAGAGAGAGTTGTGTTAAAAGGATATAAACGAGGAATGATGGAAGAGAAGATTTTTTTCTCCTTTTTTTTATTTTTGCTGCTCAGGAAAAGGATACCATACATATACATTTACATAAAATTCATGAAAAATGTTCGAAAATTTCTACCCAGCGAGCCGTGCCGCGACCTGACTGTTTGGTAAAAGCCCTTGTGCACATGGTTCCCGAAATTCCAACTCTGAACCACCAAAATTTGAAGTTTGCAAGGGTCGAACCCTAAAAATTCCAATCAATACTCCCTGTAAAAGAGTCCATGTGGACCCTTGTCCTATGCATTAATAGGAGGCATAATTCTTCAGAAAATTTCCAACCTTCAAAGTACATGAGAATTCAAATAAAAATGTGCATGTACATGTATGTGGTGGGTTCATGCTTAGGCATACAGTATAGCAAGTGTTGCCATGATGAATCATGTTTATACCATGTCTTCAACATGATTCTAAATCGTGGTTAATATGCTCTATGTGAACATGCCTCCACTGACTCTTAACCAGGAAGTGAGAGGAATAGCCTGGTCTCAATCAGGCATAATTACCAGTTATCATGCCATTACCTTCCTGTGAGAACAGTGCTGCCGGGAGACCAGGTACCAGTTCTACTCAGATTCTGGCTGGCATCTTGGACTACCTTTGGTAGAATACACGTACATCAGTGTTGGGTCCAAGACCAGAGGGTCCGAGATCAAGATCAAGATCAGACAGTCCGAGATCCAGATCAAGATTAGAACATCTGAGATCAAGATCAGATACATGTATGTCCGAGATCAAGATCAAGATCGAGGTAACTAATGCCGATCTTGAGACTAGTCTCGAGATCAAGATCGATTTCGAGGTACATGTACCCAACACTGAGTCGTGCTTTCGTCGATTGGTGAACAATTTTAAAAGCTCTTTCGTTTGATAATTTACGTAATAACGGTGTTGATCTCCAGCCATCTCGAGCAAAAATTTCGAGAACAGAAGCTCCGAGATCAAGATCAAGATCAAGACCAACACCTGCGAGATCAAGAACAAGATTGAGGTTACTGATGCCGATCTCGAGATCAAGATCGATCTCGAGGTACCCAACACTGATGTACAGTACATGCACGCATCCCAGCAACATTTATCCGAAGAGAAAGAAAAGTCAAATCTATGAGTGCCATTGTATGAAATATATTGATAATATATATATTTTTTTCCCTCATCTAATCCCAAGGCCTAAACAAGTAACAAGTTAAATTTCCTGGGTAGGATTTGGAAAAGAGATATAATGAAAACGAAAGTTATTGAATTGATACCCTAGATTGGATGAGTAATCGCTGATCAATTTAGCAGATGACAAATAAAAGTTATCACCCTGAAACTGCATTACTCATAGTCATTGCTTGCATGGAAAGAAGAAAATAGTAAATTACATCGCGACAGAAAATAGCCTTCTGTACTTTCTGACACTTTGCAGTTGTATTGATAATGCCACTGGCATTTGACAATCATTGCATTGGTATGCCAGGTATTTGAAATGCCTTGTAAGTTGTATTGCTTGTGCTGTAAAGTTGCATTTGTGCTTGTGCGCTCCACTGTGCCAAAGATTATTACGGTGAGCACTTTCAGTTTGGTGACAATAGATTCTCATGCCTGGTTCATTTTATTGTCCAGGTATGCTGATTTTTGACACCATGTTACCATGTTTATCAGGAGCTTTGCACCTGAACTCCTGCATGAAGTTCTTTTATCGGCCATCTACTTGGACTTCGTTTTAAAAATTAATTTTAATTACATTGTACATACATGCACATATACTGTAGGACCTCTATAGAAAAGGTGCTTTAAAGATCCAATTATTATTACATGTAGAATGCAATGTCAACAAACTTGTCAGCTGCAGTAGGGGAATTTTATACTATTATGCAGGAGTGTCGATTATGGGGTGGTGGGGGGGGGGGGGTCCCTTCCCCCCCCCCCCAACAAAATATTGGGAGGACAAACATATCATTTTGCCCCTCCAATAAATCTGGAGGTGTAAAATAAAATAAGGAAAAAAGATGCCAAACTCAGAAAATGATGCCAAACTCAGGGAAATGAAACCTTCCAAACAATGAAATATAAAAGGTATTTCACAATTAGACTTCAGTTCTATAATTTTCCCTATAAATTTGTAACTGTGGAGAAGCTGGTAATTAGAGGCATTAAAAAAATAATGAAGGGTACTATTCGGCTGTCTTGCCCCCCCCCCAACCGAAAAATGGATCGACGCCCCTGCTGTTATGTTGTAAACAATGTCATCATATAATTTTTAGGGTAGTTACATGTACCTGGTATGGTTTGTTTATCAGCAATGTAGTTAATTAGTAATAGTAATGATGTATTGATGTACAGCCTTTACATGTATGTACATGTATCAAGGTACAGGCCTTCCATGTAAAATGTAGTACACACAGTTTGGTGTGTTTGTCTATGTTGTAGAAAGAATGAGAAATGAAGTTGAAATTGACCCTACCCCAAAATGAAAGCACAAAACTGGAGAGTTTAATCACGGAGGTAAACTGGGTTAAAAGTATAATGAAACCCTCCCATGTATTCAGTGTCTTATTTCACAATTCTCTTACGAGATGAGCAAAATACAGGTATTACATCACTGACATTTACAGCTCCAAAGAGACCACTCATCCCCAAGCCAAATGTCAAAGGACATCTTCATGGCAAGATGTTATTAAATTTCATACATGTAATGTATTCATCATATCATATTCCAGTTCTGTCAATAATCAGAAAGGTATGGATTCATTTCAAAGAAACAATTCAACTGAAGACAACTTGCAAATTACAACAGGTTTTGGAAGTGAAAGAGTGTGGGGGTGGGGGGGGGGGGGGGGGGTGTATTGTACAATATGTGTGTAAACGTTGGATAATGAGCAAAATTCAGTGAGTCATAGTGAATCGGCTCTGTGTGTGTACAATTACATTGCCTCCGTAGTGCATGCAATCAACTTCAATGGAAAACACAATGACAGCATCACTCTGCCCGACATCCTGGTTGCATCGTCATCTTATCAATAGTTCTTTTTTTTTACGATGATGAGTTTGTATTTGAGTACCTACATGTACATGTATGGTATTTCTTGGGTCTTTTCGAAGCTGGCCCCTGGGCATGAGAAAGAAAATGATCTTGAATGATGACACCAATGTATTGCTGCGTATCTAGGCACCACCTGTGACTAAGACAATGTCATTGCTAAATATATCAGTCCCATATGTAGACTTTGATGATTCATACTGGAAGATGTATAGCTCTTTTTACAACCTGTATGTTCATGGCTACAAATTATTTCTTAACAGAATTTGTCTGGAATCTCTGTACATGTATGTTGGCCTATTGACGATCATCATGCCCCGAATACATGCATCTTGTGCTTGGGTGTATGGAAAGTGTGTGTACATGTAATACGAAATTCAAACTGGTATTTGACATGTTTAATGCTTAAATGCCTACAAGCTGTTTAGGTACAGAGTATTTTCAGTAGCATTTTACACATTAAATTATTTTATAGATATCAAATTATCAACATACTTTTCTCATTAAATGTACTCTTTTAAAAAATGCATGTAGAGAAATCGATCCAAACGTTGCTGGAACCGCTGTTATACAGAGGGTGACATTTATTTATTCATTAATTCATTATTATAAGTTATTATTAGTAAGGTCGTACAGCTTGTACTGAATATTCATTTTATTCTCATTGAAAGTTAACTTTTTAAATTTTCCTTACTAAAATGCTGGTCATTGTGTTCAAATCTTTTTGTAGTTTCAGGGATGTTCTTTACAAAAAAAACATATTGATAAACAGTTCAATTGCTTGTAATTTCATGAAAAGGCAAAAATGATTAGTACGATGGACACACATACATGTACATGTATACTTCTTTGTATCGTTTCATTGGTAGATCATGTATTATTGCATTGGTAGTTCATGTACTGTGTACTGTCTTGTGTCTTCCCCTTGAACTAGGGGATGCCCTATAGAGTGTCATCTCACACCCAGGTAGGCATTTAACTGATAGTCTACAAATGTATACACTCAGACACATACATGTATCCCTACACTCTTACTGAATGCAGGTCTCCGGGGCCCCGTTTCATAAAACTTGTCATCAATGACAAGTTGCAGTAACTGTTTATATTAAAGCAACTGAAATCCTTGCATCTGATTGGCCGAGAGCAAATTAGTCAGTAAAAATCACAGACAAGACACTTGATGAAACACCCCCCTGAACTGAACTGAAGTCTATCCATTCCTTGTAAGCAGAAACTCGGAATATGACACGTTTCCTTGCAGAATTTACAAGTAGCATTGAAACTAGCCTACATATGAATTCGATTTTTAACTATACTGTAATATTGTCCTGGATTTAGATGCATTTTTTAAAACACTGATTAAAAATGCAGTTCAGTTGTCATCGAGGCCTGCATTCTGTTTATAATTTTGAGATAATTTTCCAACAAGACATGCCACTTACAAATCCACACTGCCCTTTTTAGAATTGCTCATGTTTCCTATTTTTTATGAGCTCCAAGCCTTTTCAATATGAATGTTTGCCCCCCCCCTCTTTTTTTTTGTTAGCATGATAGAAATGGCTTGCAACAAAGCCTTTCAATATAGACCCTTTATGTAGTATTAGTGTAAGAATTTGCCATAGAAAATGTACATATACTGGAGTCATGAGCTGAGTGTGAAACTTGTGTACCTGAGCATATTGATAGGATTTGTTTACATTTTGTCTAATGGGGGAATCGTGAAAAGAACACAATGTATGAAGAATTGCACACACTGATTGACCTTTAAACACACTAAGCCAGTACCCATACATGTACCCATCAGTGATAAGGCACAATAAATACAGTATGTATACTTGTACAGTGTAGGTCTGTAAAATCATACTAGCAAGTGAGCTGGATATAAACATTCCCACAATAGGCTACACACTGTAGTGGCCTGGATAGCTCCATACAGTCAGGCAGGGAGTTGTTGTGTGTCCTGGTGTCCTGCATGGACATGTACATGTACTTCAAAATAATACACAGCTACATACATGTAGCACTCTATGACAGCAGGCTATTATTATAGGAAGACCGATCCCATAGTGATTGTATATTGCATACATTCATATGTGTACTGCATTACTAGTATTCCATCAGGTGTTTGATTGTTGAGTTCAGGAGAGCGTTTCATCAAGCATATTTTTGTCAGTGATTTTTACCAACAACTGTTTATAGGCTACTGAAATCCTTGCATCTGATTGGCTGAGAGCAAGTTAGTTGGTTAAAATCACTGACAAAACGCTTGATGAAACGCTCCCCTGGTACATTTTTCTTTATTAACCCATAGCAGTACAGTGTTTCTTCTTAGTGACATTTTTACATATCTTTTGATCCAGAATGCTACGATCTACACATTATACATGAGTAGAAAGAGCAAAAAGTACAGAAAATTTGAGTCTATTTCCAGTGCTGTACGTTGTGCCTCAAATAAGAGCGATTTAATTGTAACTACATGTAATCATTGAAGTCTCTAAATTGGCAACACGGTGTAAAATATATAATCATTATTGTTATGTACAAATGGGCAATTTTTCTGTCAAATTTTGCAATTTTCATTCACATTGGTTCATTTTTGTTTTTTCAAACTATGTGGGAGTGGAAAATATGAATGATTGTTGCCAATTTAAGGAGGGAAAATGATGAATTTAGACCATAAGAAAAACTCTGAACTGCTATGGGGGAGAGGTCATTTTTTTTTTCTCCATTTGAACAAATTAAAATGTGTAGTAATAGTTTCAGAAATACAGTACCAGTCAGCATTCATTGACTACACTTTAACACTATACAAGCCAGAACAATGGGATTAGTGGAGGAAATCTATTGTTCTGGGCTGAATAGTGTTAAAGTGTAGTCAATGAATGTTGACTGGTACAGAAATAGAATAAGGTTTGTGGAATGATATCGCATCATATCTGATGAGATTTTTATTTCGTTCAATGTCATCTTATATTGATAGCAGATAAAGCTTCGTTATCATGTCTCTTCTTCATGCCATATTGTTACCGATAGTGTTATTTTTGGGGTACGAAGGAAATAAAATTACATAAAATCAAGGTATAATTGCTGGAATTCGGTATTCATTCAATGAAATACAAAGACAAATCATTTTTATAATTTTGTATGCCATATCATGGTACCCTTATTACAGAAGCTTGGTCTAATAATTTTTTCCAGGGCTGTATTTCTACTAATTGTACTTGTAGTACATGTACTTCTCTTTTTCTGTACATTTAGACAGTACATGTACATGTATTTGACTATTTGTACAGTCTAATATTTGCAAAATACAACAAGCACAAACCGCTTTTTTTTAATTGCACAGTAGTATGTTTTTGATGGTTCTTCTTTTTTTATTATTTAAAGATAATGATAAAGGAAAAAAAAAATCCACCAAAATTAGGTAAACTTGAGGCGATACATATTTCTGCCAAGTGTACATTCAATACTCCTTAAATTCTGTCAAAAGAAATGCACCCCAAAGGGGGGCATACCTGGCATTCCTGAGATAACAATGACATCATGGAAGTGTAGATTACAATGGGCTGGGACTAGATATAACCCTAGTGCTCCAACACTTTGAAATAGACAAGGAAAGGCAGAAAAGGTTACAATGTACACGAGACTGCCCTCCACCGCTTCAGTATCAGACAATAGGCAAACATGCCTGGTATGTGAGCGTGGGAACCTGCATGTACATATGTATTGGTTGACTGGTAACTTAGCAACTTAATAATCATAACATTTCAGAATTTTCCTTCTGTCTGCCTATACCGTGATACAGTGTTCATTTGCGTATTTGTCTTGGCAGAATGTAAAGTATCTCAAACAAAGTAGCGGAAATTGGGCGGACACCTTTGAAAATTGAACTTATTCGATTTATGATCACAGTAAATAAGGGTAGAATGTCTTGAGGAATATCTTTGATGTTCTCTTTTTTTTGGGGGGGGGGGGGTCAAAATTGGGAATGGATTATTTTTTCCTTGTTGCAGAAAGTGTCCATACATGTACATACACATAATTTGAGTTGTATTATATTTATACAGTCTATCAGATATCCTCTACACTGTAGTCGATTTGTTTATGTTCTTCACCTCTAGACCAGCTGGTACACATGTATACACTGTCCTTGCTAAATTGAAAATCCATTGCCTAGTACATGATGTGTGCAGCAACCTTCAAAATGTTATAGACCAATTGTTGAGCACTATATTTTGTCCTCCCACTATGCTGCGATATTTATAGCAAGGACTCTTCTTAAAGAAGTACATTATTGTGATGAGAGATGTTACAGCATTTCCATATTTCCAAATCAGCAATTCTGGAAAATTACACGTGAATGAAATGTTATTGTTTATACATCTTGTAATTAATTCATGATTGAATATGAAAAGAAAAAAAAAGAATCTATTCAAGCACAATTTTGCAATATTGGCAAAATGTACTTTAAACCTCTACAGAATATGTACTTATAATTATCTTAAAAATAGAATACTTTATACAAAATGTCATACACATGTACATAGAACCTACAAATATTTCTTAATCAGAAAGGAAGACATACCAACCGAATACAATTAAATAATATATAAACATTGCAACATGATAGTATGATATGAGAAAATTAATGTGCATGTTTAATAGTGATATGATATTTGAGATAAGTTTTCGCTCTTGACATAATCCATTCCCAGGGGCTCGCAAAGTGGGCCCCACCCCGCCTGCTAATGACTATGGCTGCAGCCCTGGCTAGAGGATTAAGAGGGATTAGGCTAATCCCATTCCAAGTCTGTGGTCAAGGAAATTATGTGCTAATAGGTATCTTTACCAGGGTTCTAATACTAGAGCCAAGTTCAAATATTAATTTTCTGCGGGAATTTTTTTTCTTCTATACATGTAGATGAGACTTGGCCAGGGTCAGACAAACTTTTAAAGCATGCTATTGTGTCACAGTGCAAATGCAGTTACACTACCCTGCACCAGAGATTATGTTTTATTTAATGAAATGGGCTATCTTATGTGGTCCAGCAGCACCCGACCATAGTGTATTTTGGCATGTGCAACAGAAAAATCAGAGTGATGGGCAATTTAGCTTTGGAATGCTCCAAAAGAAATTTAAAACAAAAAAAATTCATTGCAATTGATGTGAGATACAAGAGTAGATCCAAAAAGAATTCCAGCGAAGGAAAAAATGATCTTTAGACAGCTGATGCCTTTGATGAACTGAATATATTGTCAGGTTCAATGTAAAAAAGAGCTTTGCATCTTAAATAGCTGCCTTGAACTTGTCCATAGTGACTTTTACCAAACTACCCAGAATGTGTAATGTTGGCATACAAACATACATTGTACTCCATAGGGAATGCACTTCTAGACTGAAACTTGGCAATGGATCTGAGCATGAATTTTAATACTTCAAAAGATGTTTTCAGAAATAAACCACTTATTTGTCAGCAAGAAATGCCTGCTGCCGACTCTACACGAAAGCCCTCTCACCCAGATAGCTCATATTTTCCTGGTGTACTGTACATTATCTGCCCGTGCCAGGCAAGCTCAGAAATTTGTCATTTACGAGTTTGTTTGCTCAGTGTTTATTGCTTACTGACATTTTACTACTACAGGGCTAGACAGATCTTGTGTTTGACGATACCATTCATCAGTCAAGTTTCGGTTTTTCGCTTGCTCCGTTACTTTGAGCATCGATAATACATGATAGCAAAGCAGATTCATGACATGTTCAGCATTATATATAGAGACATTTAGAATATTGTTCCTACCGTACCTGAAAAACTGTTAACAGAAAGACAGGTACAGTATTTGTGAATTGGTGAGTGACATTTTGTGTTGTGATTGTTTGGATCAGTGCCTTAGTTTTAAAATACCACTTAATACATGCATGCATTCAGACTTGTTTTATGCTTTCATACTGAAAAAGAGAAGATCTCTCCTCCCTCAGTTTCATTTCTAGACAAAAATCAATTCAACTTGTACGTTTGTAATTACAACGTTACCAAACCATGATTTTTTGTAATGATAACAAGAATAAGTGTTAGCTTGCAGATGTGGTTGATGGATGTAATTTCCTTTTCAAGATATCCAAAGTCTGTATGTTATTAACTCCATTCACGCTCCTCCCTCATTGGCTTGTTGAATATTCTTTTTAAGGAAAATTGTTCCATGTGCATGAGTAATATCAGGATGTATGTCTTGGATTGTGAATCATTGCACCGACCTTGCAACTTACAAGAATTCAAAGTAATTGACAAAGAGTGGAAACTTCCAATGGATACATGTACATGTATGTGTAGCAGCTGTACAAAACTTCTTGATATTATAGACTCTAAAGAGATTACACAAACAGTAGCTCTGTAACATACAATGCACAGAGATTAATGAAGTAAATACAAAAATGATTAATTTAAGGCCTTTTAGGCATGTGAAAGAATACAATTTTGTTCTCTCTCTCTCTCTCTCTCTCTCTCTCTCCATCCCTCCCCTTCCTCAATCTCCAATATGTAGGAGTAGATTTCAAGTGGTAATTAGGTAATCTAATTCTTCTCATTTTCCTCCTAATTTTAGCATTACGATTTATTCAAGAAAGCTTAAAATTGTCAATGGAGAGCATACAGTGTGGGAGTGAAATGCCCGAAGTAGAAAGTAGGGGGTGGAATATCGAGAGGCAACATGGATGTTATTTTGGAAAGATGGCAAAAAGTGATTAATTCTCCATTTGATTTATGATTACATTGATAATCTAATGGAATACTGCACCTGCTTTGGCAACCACCTTCTTAGAAGGACCACCTGTCTATAAAGACCACATTTTGTGTTTCCCGTTTGAACAGTTTTTCTCATTTCATCATAAACTAAAAGAATCTGTATAAAGACCACCTGCTTTAATAAAAGCATCTCCCTTGAGTGGTCTGTGTATACAGGTTTCACTTAAGTTATGTTGTAGCTAAGTGTAGCTAAGTGTACATGCAGGGGCGGATCCAGGATTTTGTAATAAGGAGAGGGGGGGGCACAATTCTGAGAAAATGTACCAGCAAAAAAAAAGAAAAATACAAATTCTCTGACAAGCTAAAAAAGAAAGAAAGAAGGTTGTCACTTCTACTAGGGGGACACAATATACAGGTACACTTTTCTTTCCAGGGGGAGATGGGCCGGAAGTGCCCCCCTAAATCCACCTCTGGCTACATATAAGGGAAAAGAGCGGTCTCTTTGTTATATTAATTGTGTTTATCTGTGGAATCAAAATAACTTTAAAAAAGAGAATTACTTCCATTTTTTGAGCAATGAAAAGCGGTCAAGAAAATTCTTTTGCAAAATCAGATCATTGCACGGTTGACTTCTATCTCTAGGAAGCCTATCAGTTAGAAAACTTAAAAAAAACATGTTTTATTGATTAGAAAAGATAAATGATATAAACAAAATAAAGAAAAAAAATAATGAAATATAATTACATAATGAGCAGTAATTAAAAAACAACAATATGATAAAGAATAGAAAAAAGCAATCACAAAACATTGGAAGAGAAAGACAGTGTACATGATCTCTATATGTACTTTATCTCTATATGTACTTTATACAGGTGTAGGTCTAATACTATACAGTACATTTGCAGCCTCGATGTAAAAGGAAATGAAACCTGTTTCTGAAAGTTTTCAGAGACTTCCCGTAATTCCGTTATCACGATGAGATTAGCAGAAAATTAGCCAATTACTAGACCAGTTTAGCGGAGGTGTGTTTCAGATATAGCTCTTTCCAAGGAGGAAATAGGCAGGATAAAAAAAAAAGGGCCTGCACATAATTCATTAATTTCCTGAAAATGTAGGATTTTGATTGGAAAAAAAGGCTAACGCTGCTTTTGCACACAGTCCTTTGTATAATATTTAGTTTATTGATTTTTAAGGAGGAAAATTGTTTAATAGTTACTTGAGAGATCAGCCTGTGATTTAATATTTAATATTTAATTTTTAATTGTTATTGAAGGCATTTGATCACTAGACCTTCCATTGAGAGTAATGATGATTTAAAAGCATTTTCCCTGAGCTGTTCAGTATCTTAAAGACATTGGAAGAAACACGTTTAATAGCCCAGTGGTTAAGTGTGGTTTTCCTGACACTACAAAGTTTTATTTTACTTTACATAAGTAGGCTAATGTACATTTTCACATGACAAATAGTGCAACTCTTTTGATTAATGATAAATATCAACAAATAAAAAACCTCAAGAACCACTTTGGATTCCTTCGATAATTAATGCTGTAATCTGAAAGCCAAGATATGTCTTTCTTGGTCAAGCAGCATGAGTCAAACTCTGTGACCTGGTGATGTCTTCACAAGCCAGAGGACCCCCTAGATAACCACACAGCATTGGACGCTTTAAAGAAAAGTTCATCTTGGGCTGGCAATCTATTGGAAACTTAATGTGGTGCGCCTAATAGTAATACCATCATCAACTTGAGGGGGATTAGTGGTTAAATATAGCTGTCTGTAGCCTATAAATAGAGCCAACCATACCTGGGACTCTGATATGTTAGTCTTCGACGTCACATGCTCGGTGATGACTTGTGCATCATCACTCACTCTCTGGTGAGTTGGAGGAGTTCCATCCAGTCCCTTTCACACCAGCTCTGCCTGATGCAGCAACGACGTTTCTTTCAGCGCTTTTTACTCCGACTGGTTTAGGAGGGTGGGTATGTGTAATGTTAAAATTGTATCTATGTAAATGGTGCGTCAACATGTAGAAAGATGTTTGCCTTTAGTGACCCCTGAAAGCTTGCCGGAGGCTTGCTGGACATAGCAACAAATAATGTACATGTATGCAAACTGGATTCCAAGCATTGAGGCTCATTTATAATAAGCAGGTTAATGGAATAGCTCGTCACTAGGTGCTCAGCCAATATATATATAATTTGTATACATTACAGAAGCGGTCTATTGCAACATTATAACTGCGTGAATGTATTTTTTGTAATATGTGAATAATCTTGTGCTGTTGAGTAGCCTGATGATAGTGGTAATTACAATGCTTCTTATAGCGATTTATTTGTATGTGAATGCATCATTAATCTTCTACATGTACGTCACATCCTATAAGCAGCGCATCATCGATCACGTTTAGTGTGCCAGTTCCTTTCAACAAGGCATCAGGGAGAATTTCTGGAATGTTTACTTTACTCAATATGAGATTACATCAGCAAGAAATACAAGAAGTATAAAAATAATTAAAATATCACTTATATATTTTGATAGATGGGTGATACATGTATCTCAGTTCCCCAGTATTCATGTACATGTATTGCCTTGTACAGTAGGGCAGTATGAATATTCATTACCAGTGAAGACAAACTACGTACATGTATGTTTGTTTACAATCCATCTTTGTGCCAACAAACTGAGTAAAATTTATTTGCGTCTATGTTATGTTGCATTTTTTTATAGAGCCTGTACCCAGAAGAATTTCTCTCCTTTTTTTTTTTGGGGGGGGGGGGGGGGGGTTGGCAGGGGTGATTCACAAAAAATATCTTTGTTATTGGGAAGATGTTTTATTTATTATGTGAACATTTTAAATTGGTTATTGGCCTACATGTTCACTGTTTGATCACCTTACTTATAAATTGCCTGTGTAGCTTTTCGCAAACAACATTGGGTCTATCGTACAGATCTGTGATTCTGCATAGAATGTGTGTTAATTTCCCCATTCCTGTGATTCCAGGGTAGTAAATTACATGCACTATGTTGCGGACAGGGATGATGTGGTGCTGGTATACATTAGGCAAAGGTCAACAAACTTTTCTATTAAATATCCAGTGCTCAGACCATGGACCCTGCCATCATGATCCTGAATGTGTGGATTTGCATGCTAGGGGCATGATGAGGGGAATTTGGAACAATTGACGTTATGAGCTGGCAATATTCCCAGGCATGATGTATTTTCATAATTCCAGTAGTCTCATCATCCAGACGTACATCGAACATGTAAACTACTGTACAGCACATTGTTTGTATGCATTAGACCTATGTGGGCAATCAATTTTACATAATTTACAATACCGTAGCTTGAATAAAAGTTTATGAACAGTTGGAAGAATACAGTGAATATTATGACCAATAACTGTATGAAATGAAGACCTCTATCTTGGTAGGGAAACCAGAATTATATTCCTGGAAAGAAAAGGATGTCTTCTTGGCAATTGGCTGTGTTTCAGCATGTTGGCATTGATACCAGTGCCTGGACGGTTCAAGGTTGCACTATAGTGAGCTGGAAATAGATCAGCGTGATTCACATTTGAAAGGCTTTGTGAAGAAACTTGTTATTTGGCTCACAAAACAGCATGATCAACAGGCTGGTGGATGGATGGGTGGGTGGGTGGGGGAGAGAGACCTCGGGGGGGGGGGGGGGGATATCTTTAAAGGTAGAATCTTGGATTTGAGTATTTTTTTTGGTTAAATGTCTCAATGTCTAGTATATTTGGAAACTATGAAGATGGCATTCCAGCTACTGAATTTGTCCTTCCTGTATAGATTTTCTTTATTGTTGTTTTTTTTTAGCCAAAGGACTTTTATGAGTTTTAGAAATTAGACTGCAATGTACATTTGTCTCAGTGTGTGTCCAATAAAGTATCATTCTGTATGCCTGTATAGGGAGATGTCTGAAAATTCCTGGATTATGAATTCATGATATTAATAATAATAATATGCACTATAAAAATACAGTTTGTTATTATTCATGATAGTGCATGCAATTGCTAATATTCTCTGTTGAAGTTCCCAATAAGTGATGACAATTTTTTCTATCTACTTGGATGTACTTGGATGTTAGTGCAGGTGTGTTAAACTGTAGTACTTCGAAGCGAATAATTTGATATATCCCTTTAATAATCACTATATTGCTGTATAAAGAATATAGGCAATCGGGTATCATTTGTCAAATCCATCCTTTATATTCATTTTATGCAATGATGGCATGTACATGCAAGGAGTTACTAGGATAGCTTTTGACTAGCACAATGGAAATTCACTTTAACAAGGACCTTGGGACCATGAAAATTACCTTGTAAATAATTAGGAATCTCCTTATATCAGGGGGAAAAAACCCCCAAAAGAACATAATGACTTGGGAACAGCAAGATTACCTTGTTATATCAGAGCTCTTTATAGGGAGTAACTCCTTGGTACATGTATACTTAGGCCTTCACACGCAATGTACATGTATTTATCTTGGCCTTTTGGTTTATTTACATTGCGTTATTACTGCCATAATGTCCTGGTTGCCCTAGCAAGCAGAATGATTGCACCAGTACTATTCAGGTCTTTCCTGCCCTCTCGATGACTCTTCAAAATGCAGTCATCTCCAAATGCTCGCATTCCCAATTTCAATCTGGTGGATTCGGTTTCAGGGGTGCCTGGATTCATGTTAATAGAAACTGGCATGCCCTGATATATCTGGGCCGTGTTTCATAAAACTTGTCATCAATGACAAGTTGCAATAACTGTTATAAGCCACTGAAATCCTTGCATCTGATTGGCTGAGAGCAAATTTGTCGGTAAAAATCACAGACAAGACACTTGATGAAATGCCCCCCCATGGACTCTGGAGATCATGTGTGTGTAGTACAGTGTTGTAGCTAGAGCATTTTTAGTGGTGGGTGCAACCTCACTGAATTTGACCTGCGTGTGGAGCATAGGTGTGGAGTGAGCGCAGCGAACTCAGTTTCACGACTATCGACCAGGGGTTCCGGGCAACGCCGCAGCGGGGGTTCAGGGGGCAGCGCCCCCTTAGCTTTTGCATTATACACCATTTAAGGCCCACAATCCCAATTTCTAGATACCCAAATGACTTAAAAGAGTCACACATGAATTGCTGTAATTGAAACAAATTCATACTGCATTAGTTAGTAGATATCATTATAGGACTACAGTACATTGTCTGACTTTGTCATTATACTGAATAAAATGTATGAAATGGATAATGAATTAAATGCAATAAAAAAACAAAATATAGCTGTGTTGTTTCATTCATTCAGCTGTACTACTTAGTACTTACTTACCTAAGTCAGCTTCACTTTCACTTTGTAATGCCTTTCCTTTTTTGTGCCCACAACTTGACCAAACCACGTAATACTAATAGAGGTCATATTGACCACTACGCGGGACTAATGCAAAAATACTACGAATTTTCTATCGATATTTAAAAATATATTTAAAATACTTCCTATCAAATTCAGCTCTTAAAAATCTCACTCCTACCTCAAATGGCCGTTAGGAAGAACTTCTGATATTTCCAGCAAAATCCAAAGTCAAAATCATGTCCAAAACCGAAGAAATTCCCGCAGATTTTTTTGACGATCGCATGTTGTTTTTATTCCGCCGATGTTTTAGACTAAAATCGGCCAATAAAATTTTGTCCACAAAGGAACTCGGTATCGCGTGCAAACCACCGATCTCTACGATCGCGCATGCAGAAAATTGGGACTTTTACGTGTGTGCGATAAGGACAGAATTTTTAATGACCAAATTTATGGGGGGAGATGTCTGCGCTCGCGGCGATCAGGAAATGTACACAATGACCTCCAATACCCCGTTTCGCCATAATTGACGGTAAATTACGGATTTCATTTTTGAAATTACCTTTTCCAACATCGGTAAGTTGAATTTATTGTATTTCATGTATATGTTGGTGTCGGTTTTTGTAAATTAAATGCCGATTTTGGGTGAATGTTAGTGACTTTTGTGCAGTGGTATTTGAAAGTGTTGAGGTGTATGACTGCCTAGATTCTAAACACGAAGTATAGTAATGACGCATTGAGTGAATTTGACTGCCTTATTGCGAACCAACCCCACACGATATGTTCCCGGCCCCTTGGTCGCGGACGCCGCCGGAGATGCGGCCGGAGGCGTATACGTAGGCGTATACGTAGCTAGCTAGCTATCATACGTTCGGATTACAATCAATTTAAATTTGAATTTTCACTTTAGTTTCAGGTTATACGAGTGTATTATACTTTCAAGTCAAGTCAAGAAATAATATTTATGGTCAATATCAAAGCACAACAAGGTCATTTCTGCGCATTATATGTGTGTTTTTGGGCAATTAATACACATCAAGTTTGGGGAAATAGTGGTGGGCGGGAGACTGACTTTCAGCCAGAGTGCCGGGCGGAAAACGTGAGTGGTGGGCGGGCCCGCCCACCGCCGCCCACCGTAGCTACATCCCTGGTGTAGTAGGCTAACATAGAGAAAGATATAGTTCCAATTTGGCACGAAAAAGAGATAACGAAGCTTTTCGACCTGCACTCATCAGGTTATCACGCAGGTATATAACAAATTACTTGAAATCAACTACATTATACTCAATGAATTCGATGAAGTACCAAATTTTTTTTTGTGTGAATGACCTAGTATGTAAAGCTTATTAGTTTAAAGTTCTTTTAAACTAATCAGCTTTACATAATTTTACCCTTTTGTGAAAGTGGGGTAGTTTATATGATGTCATATAAACGTTTTTGCAAATGATTGTGCATTTATGCTTCCCCAGAAATTCAAAATGCACCTTTTGGTTGAGTTTTACATCGCCGTTTTAAATCAATGATTATACGAAAATGACTGGACGCAACCATGTTTTGAACTAAACGCATAACAAAAGGCTCTTTCTGGCCTGAAATTGGGAGCATAAACGCACCCTTAGATTACATTGCCATGCAAGTGTACGAGGAATCCATTCCCATTTTACAGTATATCTTCTTCCGCACTTATTCAAGTCATTTTCCATCAGTGAGCTATTGAGTTTGACTCTGCTTTGAAACAAACTATAGAATTTGTTCTAGAATTTGTTCTTCATGTCCTTGAGTTACATTTTGCATAGATTGAGTGTTATTTTTATAGTACATTTGTCATGTTTTCAATATCATCACCGAAACTTTAATACAATTACCATGGTTACTGCTTCATACACATACGGCTTATCGGTTTTTGTTTCAGAGATAATGGTATCCTGCTTCCTTTGATGATTCGGACATTACCAAAGCAACGCACATTATAAATAACTCTGCCTGATATATTTAGAAGCACTGTCATGACTCTTGATGTATATAACTTGTCTGTCATTGTGTACATTTTTCTTAACTTTATACATGTACATATATTAGATGTTGAAATGAAGACAGCAAATAACTCTAGAAAACAAGATATTGATTGTCAACATAAAAGTAATTCCTTTCCTTGTGGCAGAGGGTAGTTGTTCTGGGGGAGGGTGATGGTCCAGGGGTTAGTCATTGTAGAATTTGTTGAATCTAGCTCAAACTGTTTGAAGAAGCATATTAGCAACTGATTATTTTGTAGTGTGTTGAAATGTGAAATTTGGTTCTTTTGAAATGTCTGTTTTCTGTGTTTGTTTTGTAAAGGCAGTTGGAAGGAACATACCAATATCTCTTTTTTTGAGACAGATATTTTCAACCCCTGTTTGATTTTGTAGGTTATCATATTGTCAAAAAACACTTAGATGGCCCAGAAAATAATTACACACCACTGTTAACTATATAGGCACAATATTTGATGCGTGATTTGCCAATAACTACAAGTGGAGGTGATTAAAACCACTGTGTAGTCTTGATGGGCCAAAGCTACCCTCCCTGTTTTAATAACGATCATTAGCATAATGACATATGAGATGGATCTTACTCCTCTTTGAAAGAAAGAAAACAAGAGGCCAACCAGACTGGGCAACGGAACAAACCAAACGGCAGGAATCGCACATCTCTAGCCAGAAATCCCACACCCACGCATGCACAGCACGCATGTGATCACAGTGAACGCCCTTTGATAAGGGAACAGCTGTACACATTCACAGGGCAGACGAAGGCCTTCTTTTCCCCTCTTTCCAAGTTGGTTATTGGCTTCATTTTTCTCGCTTGGAAGGAAAAAAACAATTATTCCCATTTTCTGTGATGAGAATTGTGTCCGTTCCTGGAAATTACAACATTTACTAATATTGCAAGCGAACATGTAGGTTTTTCAAGCAAATAATATAATATAGCAATTTTTTTAATTCAATAATTGAAGTGGTTGAATTTTGCTAATTTGTTCTTTAAAAAAGCACATTGATAAGGTTCAGGGAAAATTATAATCATTAACTGAAATTATTCTTGTAGCGACTGACATGGGTTTGTGAGTACCATTGTAGTGTGACCTTTTTCAGGAAAACCTTGCTTTGCTAGTCTTTAGTGAAGACCGTTAAGGTTGGTTTACAAGGATTTATACTGTACAAGCTCTTATTCGGTCTCTATGCTACTATTTTTCATGACTTGAGCCAAACCCATATATTACACGAGCTTGATTCTGAATGTCTCAGATACACATTCTACTCAATGTTTATACAGGTTGCTGTTACCTGTAGACCTCGAGATCGAAACTATTGAACAGAGCAGATTTTCTTGCCTGGCACTGTAAATGTAGCCGTTATCATCATAGGACATCCTTTTTGTCATATTTCATGTTGGTGTGTGTTGTTGTTGCAGTCATCGACAAAACTGCTTGTTGATATCCTTGAAATGCACATGTAATGACACAACAGGGACTCTGTGGGTGTTATTTATTTACAGTTGCAAGGGTGGATCCTTAAAAACAACCCAACATGGTTTTCCCACTGAGGTTTTACGGCATCCTTCCTCCATACCACCTGGTTAACATCTTGACACGCGATTACATGTAGATGAAGTCAAAATTAGCAATTTTTGTTGACCAACTGTTTTTTTGTTGCCTGAGATAATTTGATTTGGAGTCTATGAAAATTGTGCGTTATGTAAAAAGTGAAATTGTGTTAAATTGGTTAAATATATTAATATCCATGTCAAGAATTTATAAGACCACTGTGTATTTTTGTATTATCATAACAGTTTAAAAAGGAAAGCTAATTATGTTGATAAAAGGTACCCGTTATTTTGCTGACTTGATTTATAGTCTGTTTGAAGTCTTTTGGTTCACACAATGACGTTTTGTGGGAACAATGCAGTGGCATTAATGATTTGACAATATTATCTTTTGCTTCTTCCTCTTAGTCATAGTTCACTCCGGGCTTGGTGAAAAGTAGGATTAAAAAATATGAATCACACACATATACATGTATATCTGTTTATCACAAGCTCATGCAGTACCAATAAATAACGAGAGTAACCTCAACTTCCCTAAATTATCCCCCCAAATACGGGAAGATTGAATCATTGTTCTTGAATTTGTTTTTATGATATTTCAATGACATTTTACAAGTTATTGTATACTTATATGCACATGAACTTGGCAGTAATTCTGTCATTTGTGTGAAGTTTGGAAGTATTGCCAGAATCAAGTAGCTTATTCAAGCTTGCATGCATTCTTGTAAAAGCTCAGCAAAAAAAGTGCCAACATGAGGGCAATTTATGTCCAACTAGGTAGTGTGTAGTCTAATTATATTCATGTTTACAAACAAATTCAGCAAAAGCATGCCTAATTTTGCTTTACTCAAGAATGAGGGCACTTTGATGTGTTTATTCATTATATAAACTGTACAATGTTACAGTACCTCAAAGAAATGTCATAATTTATTGTATCAAGTTATTCTAATAATTTATGATCTTAAAATCCCTTCTTGTTTGAATTTTGATTCATTTAACCAAAAGAAAATTCTTAATTGGTTTTATTATTTCATTCAAACGTACAATTGTTTCTTGATTTTATCTTTAAATCTTTGTTCAATTATATTTTTGTTCTATTTCAGGGTCGTCTTATGCACCTGTTTGGACGTCAGCTGGCTAGCAAGCATGGCATGGACACTGGGTCAGGGTGCAGTGAGCTCAACAGGTATCCCAACTTCAAGCAGTGGCTTCATGTAGTGGACGTTCATCCTCCTGCAGCAGAGGTAAGCAAAGCAAGCTTTTAGTGTGCAATCAAAAGCAGAAAAAGAGCAAAAAGCAAAAAGATACTAATCGATATGTCAAAAGCCAAAACGGGCTGTAGCTAATCCTGACCTATGTTTCTGAATCAATCATCATTAATAAGCCCCAAAAGTATTTGATTTCTCCTTGTTATAAATTCTATTAAAAGAAATGATGGCATAATTTTTGTTGATAAGAACAAAGCAATATCAAAATATTCCATTGACTTGTGTGGAGTTTGTCATTTTGATGCAACTGCCTTGTTATCTTTCTAAGCCTACATGTACATGTATCTTACAGCTCGAGAATAGACCAGAACAAAGAATATTCAATTGTTTGATGATAAGAAAATGAAACACACTTTGCATTGACCATTGTTGTATAGTAAGCTTTGCAGAAAGGGCAAGGCTGGCGACTAAACAACTGCTTCTAGTAGAAATCGTTTCCAAAACTGCCCTTATGCATGTATGCAACTCATACGTTTCATTCGATAGAAAGATATAATTGATTCCCAAGGGTGACAATTATGTTAGCCTGGTATACACCAAAGATAATTGAGATGTCTCCTTCAGGAGAGGGATGATGCTGCACAGACACGCTCTGCTTCGAAACCGTGACTTTTCTCCACAAATTTTTTCCATGAAACCGCCCACATGGAATGAAAGTAACTATATAGGTAGCCCACTGTGGAATTTATGATTTATGAATTTTAAGAATGTTGAATGGGGTGACTGATTGGGTGGGCGGATGGATGGAATGTGCAATTAAAAGTGAGGAAAAAGAAATAATTTAAGGTGAAAGAGCTGTATGTGGTGCACAACCCCTTCTGTGTATAAATTGCACAAGGAGTGTCACTGTCTATAGATACATATTTTTGTAATTGTGATAGTGTCTGAAACATAAAAAAGATTGCTGGTCAGATGTTGCCATTGATTTATCTTTAATTTTTTTTTTGTCTTTTAATGAAAGGATAAAAAAGTACAAATGTATAGAGAATCTAGCACTATTAATTTAGACAGAATAGGAAGTGAAATGTTTTGTTTAGGTGCAATTAAAGAAAGGTCAAAACTTTAAAGGCTACCAAACACTACAAAATATTTTGCTTTGTGTATTTGGGGTTCCATGTCACTAAACTATATACAAAATATGAGCTTGAAATATTACCTCTGTAAGAGATATTGCAAGTTCGAATGCACTCTCAACGAACACAAACTTTGAGTCTACAAGTCGGTGCACCCATACATGTAATGTACATGTACACGGTCACATAGAAAAGGGCTTGCAAGGAACACAACTCTGACTAGGGTTCTGTGCATGGGGTTTTATGTAATAATTTATTTACTTAATACTCCTTTTCCATTATCCCATAGAATGCCAGGTAAAGTTTTATGAGGTTGGTTTTATACATTCTAGCTGTACACAAATTATATTTGAGGGGATTGGTCCCCTGTAAAATGCATGATTCTAGAGCATCCATGAGTGCCCTTCTACTGCAAATGCATTACAAACACATTATTTACAAGTGCATGTCGCATTACATAATGCAGGCCAAAGCCCAAAAATATGTCTACCTGTTTGCAACCCCAAACAGCTGTTACACCAGATAATTGTTTTGAACCTGACGCTCAAAATCAATGCAAGCATGGTTCGTAATTATCAGTCACAGCACTCGCTCGGACCTACCTCTGCCTGAATAATGGGTATGCTATGCCAGCTGACCTCTGCGTGGACCTCGATCGGTGGCGCAGTAGTGATCATCGCAGGGTGGGGTGGTAAGTGGGACTGGGAACCAGGGCAGGGTGATCAGTTATCTAGGCCAGATATTGGGGTTATCCATCTGTCATGGGAACTACCATCATGGTATGCACACATGTATGCATAGGTGATCTAACAGGACAAGATGTAGATGTATGCTGCGCAGTGCACCAACATGTTGTGTTAAGCCCGGCCCCCCAAAAAGAGAAGAAGTTGTATTGGAGTAACGGGCCATAGAAAAATAGGGTAGGTACATGTAGGTCAATTTTTTTCTTAAAATCATTAAAAAAAAAATGTATCCTGGGAAATGGGATACTGCTACTTGTACTTGTGGAGTTTGCACTAAATGTTTTTAAAATGTTTATATTCCTATTGATTTGTACATGAAACAGAACACCCTCGGCTCAAGTAAAAACAAACCAAAATATGCCAAAAAGAAGCGGAAGTAGCGATACTTGAATAAAGATAGACTTAAATTTATGGGAAAGAAGCGCAAGTAACAAAACCGGTGTATAATGATAGCGATTGTAAAAAATTATATCACAATATTGCACTATCGTGATTGCTATGCGAATACATTTTATTGAAATGTTTAGGGTTGCAGAAATTTTTAACCCCTAGACTACCGGAACCGGGTGTCTCCTGTATTAAGCCTATGAGAGTTAAAAAATTCAGTAGTTAACAGGTTAAAAAGTACTTTGGCTTATGCCAATACAACTTTTTTTTGCTTCACTGTTTGTTGTTTAGCTGGTGTTTTTTTTTTGCTTTGGTTTAAATGACTGGCTTTAAACATCACCTATAGGGCCAAAGCAAGAATAATAACAGCATGGAGCTACAAACCGATTCATGATTAGAGTAACATTATGTAACACAGAGGCACTTTGTACAGAAGAAATTGCATCTTTTGAGTTGAACTTTGAGAGACCCATTGCACTCATACTTCTTCTACAAACATAAATAGTCTTGGCAACTGGAAAGCATTCTTGTGACTTTCCTAGGGATTGCCAATATAGCAGCATCTGT
Organism: Heliocidaris erythrogramma; assembly: GCA_025617745.1. NCBI lineage: Eukaryota > Metazoa > Echinodermata > Echinoidea > Camarodonta > Echinometridae > Heliocidaris > Heliocidaris erythrogramma. The sequence goes on along the minus strand of CM046861.1, from coordinate 32,382,188 downwards.
GGATTGTGATTTTTCAAATACAATTAATTCGTCAAAAAGGTGAATTCATTTAGTTCATCACAAGGCATTGGCTATGAGGAGCATCCATTTTATAATTGTATTTGCTATTTAACAGGGGAGCGTTTCATCAAGCGTTTTGTCAGTGATTTTTTACTGACAACTGTTATAAGCTACTGAAATTCTTGCATCTGATTGGCTGAGAGCAAATTTGTCAGTAAAACTCACTGACAAACACTTGATGAAACGCTCCCCTGATCTATTCAGTTATAATTTCTCTTCTTCAAATTATATTCAGGCAGTAAATGTCAATGTTTCGTCAATATATCCTGAAGCTTTTACTACTAAATGTACACTCTCTAAATACTGGAAGATACATTGTCTCCAGCGGATAGGCAAGCTATTATTACTCTTCTTTTTAGTTCAGTGCAATGGCACTACATTTAAAGGTACTATTTACCACTGTGGGAGATATTATTAAATAAATATCCAAATTGTTTAGGATATAAAAGTATATGTAATATAAAAAAGCTAAATACCAAATAAGTACCTAGTGAAATATTCCACTGAAAAAAATTAATGTATAGATGATTTTGGCATTCTCTCGCAAGTAATCGTATGAAACGCGCTGAGAAAACAAAGAAATACAAAAGAAGCAAATTTCTCCTTATGCACTGAGCAATAATCTTTAAGCCTGGAGCTTACCAGTGTATATTTTCAAGCAGTTATTGATTTCTGAACCATTCTACTCAAAATTGTTAGATAATTCCTTTAAGTGGATGAGTAGAAAAGTGATTGAAAGAAAGGCGGTCAATTTAGTAAAGTTCATTTAGGAAATGGAGCAGTGAAAGGTTGTGTGAATCTTCTAGTCAAAGTTTCAAATGCCATGGTATTTCTTCTAGTAGATTTGGGAAAATGTCAGAGTTCCAGACTCAGAGGGACTGCAATTTATTGTGATTATACTTGATGGCATTTGGAGGCAGAAGTTGTCATTTTTTTTTTTAGTCCTGTCTAAAGAAATTAACCATGATACGGCGACATGCGGACCATGATCCCAATTTCTGAGAAATGCCTTCTCTCAGGGCTTAGCGAAGGAGTTCTGTTATAGATTTTAATCAACTGCCCACTTGTCGTTTTTTTAAAGACATATTATGGACTTTCTTTTGCTTCTTCCAAGACTAGTTCTTACAGAGTATCCTAAAATAGAAATATTTGGAGACTTTGCTTGAGGTTTTGGTTATAAAATCTAGGCAAATTATGAACGAAGTATGGGAAATTAAGAAAGCACCGATCTACTTTAGATTTCATAGAAATCATGAATTTGCATGCAAGTTTTTGTACAGGTTTGTTTGGGTTTTTTTTGGCAAGATTGTACTTCTGCAGTGCCCAGACTCTGATGAATTTTTAGATGAAGACATGTATATGAAAATATTAAGAATTGATGGAAATTTATTGGGGAAATTTTAAAGAATATTTCTTACTCTATTCTTGGATGTCAACAATGACTTGGATATTTTTGAACAAATACTTCTTGAAATTTCTACCTCTTGTTAACTGCCTCATATTCTCTGAAATCTCTCTCTACATCTTGTCAAAGGAGAATGATGGATGACAATACCTATCTGGAACTCTGAATAGTTATTTGTGATTTTGTTCTCTGTGCTTGTTATTTCATATGTTTTAAATAATTTTCCTCTCAAATCCATGAACGGAAGCATGCATGTTTTCAAAACGATACATGTGAGCCTGTTGACCCAACTTTGTGAAATCACAGATTTCACATACTTTATAATCCTGTGAAATATAGATTGTCTCGAGATCAACCTAAAACAGAATTATACAATTATGCATCGAATATGAAGTTCTTTCATATGAAATCTGAAATTGAAAAGAAAGCTCATCACCAAATTTCCCCCTATACTGGGGAGCATTTCATCAAGTGTTTTGTCAGTGATTTCTACTGACAAATTTGCTCTCAGCCAATCAGATGCAAGGATTTCAGTAGCTTATAACAGTTGTCGGTAAAAATCACTGACAAGACACTTGCTCCCCTGGTCATCTATATCTTCCTTGGAAGAGAATGTGGAGCAAAACATAGTAATTAAAAAATGAATCTGTCAGAGTGATGGGTGCATTTGGACACATGGCATTCCACACGTTGCTCTCCAGCAAGAACAATAGAGTAATAAAAATTAATCAACACAGAATTGTCGAGAATGCCGGGATGCGACGTCGTCGTCCTGATGTTTACAGGGACTTCTGCACGTAGGATGCGCTATTATGGATGCTGGCCTGTCGGAAAGTGTATCAGCCCTGGCAAAACACCTTCTAAGGGACCATAATAGCCTTGAAGAACACTTGACATTTTACTATCTCTCTCTCTCTCTCTCTCTCTCTTTCCCTCTTGCTCTCCCATTAGCTGTTAATCTTGTTTTCTTCTTCTCTCTTTACTGTGATATGTAAATAGTATTTTCTTCTTGTTTTTATCGGCTAATGATATCAAAATTGTGTTAAAATATTTTCCATCGTTTTTATACTTCGGATGCGTCACATCTTGTAGGCCGATACAAATGTATTTCTCCCTGAGTGTGCAAACAGTTTTTAATACACTATTTTGTATTTTTTAAAGCTCTATCTTTCTTTCTTTCTCTCTCTGTGTCTTTCTCTCTGTCTCTGTCTCTCTGTCTCTGTCTCTCTGTCTCTCTCTCTCTGTCTCTCTCTCTCTTTTCCCCTCTATCTCCCTCCATGAGCTGTTGTGCCTTTTATCCTAGTTCTCTCAGTACATCTAAACATGTATGTGTATACCTTTTCATATTGTATCTCTTTCCTTCTCTCTCTCTCTCTCTCTTCTGTGTATTTATCTATTGCCTTCTCTCTCTATATATATCCCTTTCTTTTTCTATCTATACCCATTTTACTTTTATTTCATATCTTTTTGTTTCATCCTCTTTCTGTTTCCCCCACAGTACTACTTTCTTCATTTTCTAAACATCCTTCCATCTCTATCCCTTCATTTTTGTCTTACCAATGGCTATTTCTAGACACCAGAAAAAATACTATATACCAAATAATCCTGTTTGCCTAGTTTCATTTCGTTCTATTACAAGAATAGCACATTCTCCTTTTTTCCTCCAGTACAATGTCTCCGCTTTCACCCATCTGCATCTCTTCATATGCCAGTGGTTATTTTTAGACAAGAACAGAAAAATTTACCATTTTCCAAATCGTCTTGTTTTCTGTTTAATCTTTTCCTCCTATTTTAAGAATAGAACATATTCTGTCTTTTCTCCTTCAACTTCCATTCCTCCTACCATCCCAATCCTTTCATATTCATTTCTTGCCAATGGCTATTTCTAGACAAGAACAAAAAAAATTACCATTTTATCAAATCGTCTTGATATTTGCCTGCTCTTCTTTCCCTATCTATTCTTAGAATAGAACATTCTTCCTCTTGTGCTTGCCGTCCAGTACTCTCTCGTAAGTAGTTTTTGTTATTTATTTACGCATCTTCTCTGACATCATCTCCTTCTCTCCGCCGCGTGACGTAATTCTCCGACCGGCGCTCGTCCCAAACAATACGTCGACTCCGCTAAGGTCAGGAGCGTGCAAGCGACACCCTAACGACACGCTCCTGGGAGAATCTGAAGACACAATATCGTCATCGCCGGCATTTGTGAAGAAATTAAGAGTGGTCTATTTTGGGCTGTCTCGAACATGAAGAGGCATTATTCCAGGGATTGTGTATTTGCCTGCGATTATTGAAGTTCCAGTTCTCTCTCCCTCCCTCTGTTGCTTTTGAATGAATTACATAAAAGCCAATGGCTTAGTCTTTTTTGTCTCGTTGCGAGTATTATTGTTTTGATATTATCTTTTCATTTTGTTTAAGTAGAAGGATTAAAGCTTTGGTATAATTGCCAGAAAAAAAATACTTGTAAAGGATTTGCTTTCTTGTTGTATACTTCATATCAAAGTACGGTAATCAAAAATGGCTGACTCAGATTAATAAGTCTTCAAAATATGAAGTGTGAATAAAAATAAAAAATCAGTAAGCGACTCTTTTGGGGAGTATAATTAATTTCAATAAATATGAAAAAGGTACACTGTTTTTGCTCTTTATCATATTCTGTCTTTTATTTTCTGACTCTGATCGCTACGCTGCAGTATCCTATACCTCTTTTACCATTTATTCTTCTTTCTCTTTCACCATTTATTCTTCTTTCTCTTTCATCTCTCTCTCTCTCTCTCTCTCTCAGATCTTCTGGTGGCCTATTACAGTGTAATGTCTCCTCTTGTCTCTATCTCTCTCTTTCACCCTCTCTCCCTGACTATTTCTCTGTGTGTGTGTGTGTGTGTGTGTGTGTGTGTGCGTTTGTTTAGCATTATGTCCGAGGACATTTTCGGACAGAGAACAAAAAAAAAATCATGACAACAATGGTCCTCGGAAGCCGGACAATAGTCCTCGAACGTCGAACAATGAATTTATGCCTTATTCCGTCGACTGTCCGAGGACGAGTAACAATAGAGGAACAATAGTTGTCCTCGGAAGTAAAGCCATGTAAACGTGTGTGTGTGTGTGTGTGTGTGTGTGTGTGTGTGTGTGTGTGTGTGTCTCTCTCTCTCTCTCTCTCTCTTTCATTTGCTATTCTCTGTCTCTCTTGATCTCTTCTCTCGTTCTCCTCACCACATCTTTATGACATTAAACATGCCTTGTCTCCAAAGTGATCTCAATTTACACGAGTTTGAAGTATTTTTTTTGTTCCGTGCGATCTAATACAGGGTCTCCGTCATCGTCCCTCCCTGTTCGTGCCTGAATATTCATCCCTTCTCCGTCTCCATTATGTGTGTATGTTCGAGACCGAAATTCATTAAACCGCGAAGCTTTCCTTTTATACTGAGAGTGATTTTCACATCCAGGGGCTTGTCCTGAGAAATAGCATTATGCGTGTACATGTCCGCTTCATGTGTGTGTCTATGTGCGTGTGGATTTTAAAGAGATAGATCAGTTTCAGTGGTAGTTTCAATGCATATTTGTCCCTTCTCCGTCTCCATTATGTGTGTATGTTTGAGATAGAAATGCATTAAACCGCGAAGCTTTCCGTATATACCGAGAGTGATTTGCAATCCAGGGGCTTGTCCTCAGAAATAGCATTGTACATGTATGCTTCATGTGTGTGTCTCTGTGCGTGTGGATTTTAAAGGGAGAGATCAGTTTCAGTGGTAGTTTCAATGCATATTTGTCCCTTCTCCGTCTCCATTATGTGTGTATGTTTGAGATAGAAATGCATTAAACCGCGAAGCTTTCCGTATATACCGAGAGTGATTTGCAATCCAGGGGCTTGTCCTCAGAAATAGCATTGTACATGTATGCTTCATGTGTGTGTCTCTGTGCGTGTGGATTTTAAAGGGAGAGATCAGTTTCAATAGTAGTTTCAATGAGTATTCATCCCTAACCCTAACCATCTATTCTCTGTCTCCATTATGTGCATAAATCGTGTGTGAGACAGAAATTCCTTAAACCATGAAGTTTTCCTTATAATTATACAGAGAGTGATTTTCTAGATCCAGGGGCTTGTCCTCAGAAATAGCACAGTATGCTTAGTGTGTGTCTATGTGCGTGCTGGCTTCAAAAGGACAGATCAGTTTCAATCGTTTCAATTGTAGTTTCAGATATTTATTTACAGTAATGTTTATGTCTACAGGGCAAAATATGCACTATGTAGAAGTTATGAATATGGTATTTCCAACTATAAATGGACATTTACAGTAAATTTTAAATCTTCCATATGTGCTTCTCCATGTTTATTCTATGTTAATATATTTCCTTCTTATGTTTGAACTCCGCCTGTTATGAATATAGTTTTGAATGTTGCATGTACATATGATATATATATATATACCGACGCAGGACACTTATTTTTTACTTATTTTTTATTTTTTATTTTTTATATATATATATACATACAAAACTGTGGTTATGGGGACCTATAACAATGCGTTTTATTCCGTCAGTGTAAAAACAACCCGATTACGGGGACATGGAGCCCGGTAATGGGGACATTGGGATGACATATAACAATGCGAATGTCCCCATAACCATATATATACAATTATATATATATATATATATATACATATACAAATTTACCTGTTGTCTACATGGAGGTCTATAACATTTACCTGTTGTTTGTATTGTAGGTTTTCCCATCCGTTTTGACACTTTTTCATTCAATTTGATTATTGTTCACTTCAGTTTCATCCTGAGAACCCTGGAATGCGCAAATGTCAATGTTCATTTCGTCATTCATCATTCAATTTGGTCGATGGGCAATCAGTTTCAACACTTGTCCATTCATTTTCATCAGATTTCATTCAGATTCATCTCGCCTGATGATCCGCTGTAGAATGTAATGATCGAATTCATCTTTGTTGAATAAATTTCAAAAGACTTTCATTCAAATTCATCAGAAAGACAAGACATTGAACTAAAACCATCCAAAGGACAAAACAGACACTGTTTGTTCATAATTCATATATGCCTCCTCATCTATTAAATAAGATATATATGAAAAAGTAAACACACGCCTTTAATTTGCATGTGTACCGAATGTTTTGTCATATTGCAAGACAAAAAATCAAGTAAAATTTATCCATATAGCAAATTAACGAAAGACGAATTTGAATTACATTTTGACGATGTGCAAGCAGATCACAAACTGAAATTCATATGTTTATTGTCTAAAATTGTAGTTCTTGGTTATTCAGTCTGGCTCATTTGTATTTTCACCCTTCGCACTAATACCAGCGATTTATATGAATTTATTTATAGCTGCTATTAAGGCCTGCCTGGATAAAGGGATCGTTAGTTTGATTTTGCGAAGCTTAGCCTGTGTGGCACCTCCATACTAATTAGCACCGTATGAACCCCCCCCCCCCCCCACCTCTCTGAAAATGAAATTATGCATGATTTGATCTCATCTTACCGAGTGGGTGCATCATCGTCACCATAGGTGGGTCAGTGACATCTGCTCTCTCTCTCTCTCTCTCTCTCTCTCTCTCTCTCTCTCTCTTTCTCTCTTTCTCTTTTTCTCTTTTTCTCTTTCTCTTTCTCTCTTTCTCTTTCTTTCTCTCTCTCTCTCTCTTTTTTCTCTCTCTCTCTCTCTTTCTGCCGCCCTTTCTGTGTGTGTTTCAGTCTCCCTTTGTCTTTCTCTTTTTTCTCTATCTCCATCTCTCACTCCTCTCTCTCTTTCTCTCTTTGATTATTCCCTTCTATTGAATCTATTTTCTTGCACCCCCTCTCTCTCCCCTTTCTCTGTGTTGCTCTGTGCCTCACATTGTTTTTCTTGTTTTAATTCTCTATCCCTGTCTCTGTCATCTCTCTCTCTCTCTCTCTTTCTGTCTGTCTCTATCTGTCTCTTCTTTTCCAATTTCTTGCGCACCCCCCTCCCCTCTCTCCATCTCTATCTATATCTCTCTTTTTCTTCATATATTCTTTATTCTTCCCCTTCTCCATCTCTCCCTTTCTCCATCTTTCCCTTTCTCCATCTCTCCCTTTCTCCATCTCTCCCTTTTTCCATCTCTCCCTTTCTCCATCTTTCCCTTTCTCCATCTCTCCCTTTCTCCATCTCTCCCTTTCTCCATCTTTCCCTTTCTCCATCTCTCCCTTTCTCCATCTTTCCCTTTCTCCATCTCTCCCTTTCTCCATCTCTCCCTTCCCCACCACCCTGTGATTACCCTGTACGTAGTAGCCTGTATGTGTTTCTGTGCACATTGCTGTCAGGCGATGGCGTGCTATATTCAGTGCGTTCCCTGACCTTTCCATGAACCCAGGGAGATTTCACCAGGCACGCATTTTGAAGATGCTCTTCATCGTATTCTCTTCATCTCATCTCTCTCTCTCTCTCTCCATCTCTTCCCATCTCTTCCCCGTGTGTGCTGGACATCCATGCGAAATGCACTCAGATCGTTGCAGCTCCGTGCTTAGACCCATGTGTACATACGTGTGTATGCTAAATATGAGCCCCAGATGCAAACGTTCGCATCATGTCTGTCGTGCATACGCTTAAACTCCCAGTCACCCTAAGTGTATGTCAATGAGAGCTGAGATGTAATTGTGATTGATCTGGGTCCGTTCTTCGTGTGAAGATTTCCCCGATTTGGGGATTGATTGATGCTTTTAAATTTATCTTTTATTGAAGATGAGGTCATAGAAAAAGCAATGCTCCAGAAATCTCTCATACTAAATCCAAGGAGCAGAAAATTATATATTTTATAAATTATGGAGGTCTTTGAATGAATATTTGATATAAGAATGCAGTCAAGATGGAGAGTTCTTTGATTTTCAGGATTTCTTACTTGAAGCAATTCGGAAGATCTCGTTCTGTACCGCTCATATATGGGGTATTCTCTCTCAAATATTAATATGTTTGGCATGATGTTTGTTTTGTTCATTCAGTTCATAAAATTTCAAACTCCATATATCATTAAATGCCATGTGGCAGTAGCACAAAAATTGACAAAATATGTGCAGGAACTTTTGCTCGTTCTGCTTTATATGCTCTTGTATATTATCTTTTAGGGCTATGAACCAAACATTACTTAGCAAAAAACCAAAATGTGCACTACTGTCCTGAATGGGTTAAAAAGCCCCTCCTATGAAGCGTAACATGTGATTTCTAGGTGAGAATGACCCGAGAGAGTCGCCCAAAGTTTCATGGGATCAGTGGTTCAGGAAGAACGGATCGGAACAGGGCTTTTCTCAATAGGGACTGAACCGCTATGATAAGGAAGTCCAGACAGGCCTCGGGAGATTAGACTGCACTCTTGCAGTGTTCATAGACCTGCTGAGGTACAGTCCATGAAAGAAGGGCAATGAGAGGGTCTTCTTGGTGGGAATGCATCATTCAATGATATTTTCCCTCTTCCCCCCCCCCCCCCCCCCCAAGTAGGTTTAAATTCTTGAAGACAAGCAACTGATAGACCCTCAGCTACAAGTCATATCCGAGGGACTTTGTAATTGAAGGTAGCAAAAGGCATTGATTGACTCAATTTATTTTCAACTCACGAGTAGACCAGATTGCTAGTTGGACCCAGATCTCAGTCTGCAGTGTGAACAGGACATTGGTACTCAAAAACACCTGTGGGATAGCCATTGTCAAAGTTGTGATTGTACCTCTTATACATGTATATCCATGCATTCACACGATGCCGAGATTGATTCCAGATTATGACCCAGATCACGAATCGCAGTGTGAATCCAACATCTTTGCACGCAACCCTGTGGGATTGCCAATGCCAAGGTTTTTGATGAGTTCTTAAGGAGTTCACACAATGCCAATATTGATGACGGATTCACAGATTTCTAATTTGACCCAGATCACAGAATGTAGTGTGAACGGGACATCTCTATTAAAACCCGGTGGGATCGCCAATGCCAGGGCCTCTCATAAGCTTGTGACCTATTCCCTGTTGTCATTGTTTTCTTGATTAGTGATCTGGAGCAGAACAGTAAAAGATCAACAATGAAAATCTGCTGGAAAGAACTGATTGCAGCACATTTTCACACAATTCAAACTCTGTGCTTTAGCCAACTTACCTGCAGACTTAGTGCAGAGATAACAAAAATGTGGAGGATACGTTTAAAACACTGAGTGGCAGCACTCTTGAATATATTTTTTGAGCTGAATATGCAAAGCTTTTTAAAAACAGGAAGAAAAGAAATATAATGATGTCAGCAATTCTTAGAAGGGGCTAGAGGTTTGGCATTTCCACCTTTCCTTTGTAGCTAACCCACATAAATGGAACTTCCTTGAATTTTAGCATGGATATTGTCAGAAGGACTCTGCTGTGTTGAGTTCAATTGATTTTTGAAACTGGAGAAGGGCCCCAACGCATTTGTGTTCAGAGTGTATTTTTAAAGAATGCCTTTTGAAGTTTCAGTAAAGCACATTCTGTAAAAGTATAACACAGATGCCTAGAACAGTGGAGATCTCCAAAATACTGAAAAATTGATTATATTGAATTAAGAAAAACAGCTAACAAAAACAATGGAATCAACTATTGAAATACAAATCCAGATGACTACATCCAATGCCTGCATAAATACACACAGTAGAAACTAAATATGAACCATGAAATTATGTTTCTGAATATTCTATTAGATTGGCCTGAAAATGAATGATATCAGATGTGGATAGCTGGCCGTCCCAGGTCAGTCTTGGCAGATGACCTAGAGGCAATACATTATACTTCAGCATATGTTTTATGCACTTGACTTGGTACACTCTCATTTAGCTGTGCCTCTGTCCATAAAATGAAAATAAGACAATATATCATCGTCAGTGTCTAGTCTCTAGATGCAGACCCTACTTAGGTCGTTCTGGAAGTGCAGCATATTAGCCCCATATGATGACTCTTGTGTTGCAGCAATATCTATTTATGACCTTTGTAATATACTTGAAATACAAGATTACTACTTTATATAAGTGAAAATTTGTTCACTTGTGTGCTTTTGTTGGACATCTCAATTATGCTGGGCAACGAATAGGACTAATTGATCATCTAAGCATATTTTGTGAGAAAAAAAAATGCAGGCAGCATTAAGTTTTCTTGGAAATATAGTAAAAATGCATTTTCTAAATGTATTAAAATTAAATTTTGCAACACATTGGTTTTTAGTAGATCCCTGGCTTGGACATATCTAAAGTGTGTATCACTATAAAAAGAAAATTGCTGAGGGTCATGAGTGATTTAGCCTTTGAAAGCTTGAAGATGAAGTTGAGTTCTGGTCATGAGATTGAATTGTGAAAGAAACTCTCTCAAAGCAATTGGGAAAGGTTGATTTTTATAGCACATGAGAATTGGTGTATGCTGTAAGATTTTGGAATCACCAAAATGATAAGCAATTGACTCAATCCTGCTGAGAGTCACATGCATTGCACACAGAAATGTGTATATGGGACTACACACAAATGTTTGGCCCAGACATTTCAGCTGTTTCTAGTCATCTTTTGAATGTGAGGGCATTTGAAGAGCAATCCTTTTCAGGGGACATATCTACTAGGATAATCTTCCAAACTGACATAATAAGAATGAGAAAGCTCACAAATTATTTTTTTTACCTTTCCCAGAGCCCAAGATTTCCTTTAAAAAAAGGTTCTGGGAAACCAAATAAAGAAAGCTCTGTTTTCTGTGTAAAAAAAAAAAAAGAAGAAGATGAAATACAAAAATTTGTCTATAACAAAATCTCACATCTTCTATTCAGAATCAAAAAGAGCTAATGTTAACAAAAAAGATTTTTTTGGACTGAGTAGTGGTCACAGGGTTTAGAATCGAAAACTAGACACCAAGAAGAGCACAAGGAAGGGTATTGCAAGAACCCTATGACTCATCCCATCAGCGAAGGGTAACGTCCTGCATCCCCCTTTGACCTGGATATTGTGCCCTTTATGGCTTTTGTTTCAAAGCGCCCATCACTTGACGCCCCTGATACCATAGCCTACATTGCAGTTGTATATCTCTCTTCTATCAGTTGACACCTTGGCACTATAGCCTACTTGTATATCTTTTTCTTCCATCAATTGTCATCCTAATACCACAACCTAGTTCTTTATATCTGGAAGTTTGCATCCCAAGGGTGCGATTTTTCGTTTTACTGGGGGGTGGGGGGGGGTTGTCATCTTGAGCAAGAATTCAGGGAATGGTTTTGAGATTTCTGGATTCTGATGGGTTGGAACAAAGGATGAGGTGATGGGAGAAGAATCAAGAGATGGGGACTGGGGTGAAGAAAAGATGAAGCAGAATAAATTTAGAAGATCATATTGGGGATCGTGAGATGAATGATATAGAGAGAGAGAGAAGGGGGGGGGGGGGGGAAAGTGGGTGTTAATTAAAGATATAAGGAAGTAGGACAGGATGGGAATAGAGAGAGGGAGAAAAGTAGGGAGAATAGAGAAAGAGAGAGGGCGAGAAATTAATGAAAGAGAGAGAGAGAGGGGGGGGGGGGGGAGGGAGAGAGATATATAGAGAGAAAAGAAGTTTAAATTGTGGAAAAACAAAGATCAGTGAGGAAATGAATACAGGGTGGTCAACAAGGGTTTTTAACATGTAACAGCGATAGGTTTGAAGTTTGAAACTACAGGTTTGAAAATCAGTGACGGGTTAAAATTTCATGAATGATCATTTTCAACCAATATTATTATTTATGAAATATAAGTCATAAATTTATTTGAAAATGCTTCAAATATGGCTTAGATTGAACCAGAGCGCCTCTGAGAACCACCGAGCTTGCAGGGCCCTCAAGTGGGCACTGCATGGACCCCGGTAGCAAGGGACTTTGAGCTTTGCACACATCAATTTGTACTCCTTCACTGTAGTGATTTTACATGTTTGAATTTGTTTGTAGACCAGCCTGGAATAAGCGTCCAATGTTATCAGTTCCACCTTGAAACCTCTACAAATGAACATGTAGGCCTGTAAATTGTTTGTAATATAATATAATCCATAATAAAAGCAAAGGTATAAAAAAAACAACTTGTATAAAAAACAATTTGTATAAAAGTCAAACAGAATAACATGTACATTTAATAGGTAATCACTTCACTATTATCTCCTACAATATATTTATCTTATTGTATATGTGATTTTCATGGAAAAGAACAGATGGCTGCCCCTGCCTTCCCTATATAATACTTTGTAGAAGGGAAAACCCCACTTTATTTATGTTGATTCTAATCAACAACTGATCATGCGCAAGCTATTAAAAGCTGATGGAGTGTCAAGTTGCCAATATGTGGTTTTCATGGAAGTAGAAGCCCATTACATGTGGACACATATCCGTGCTATTTGTTTAGAGCCCAATGAGCATTGACTGAATGGCAATGAGTTTCTACATCTTTACACCTCATAAATATACTTGATGCAGTAAATAATGTTTTTTTTTTTTTCCGGGTGTTGGGGGGGGGGGGGGGGGGTGCTATGGCAAAATAAAATGATATAAACATAGTGCACATTTCATTTGTGTATCATGTAACAGCCAGATAAGGAAGTAAACATAGGGACCTTTGTTGTGTGTAGATACTTTTTTTTCACCTCATCTTGCCATGCATTGATACATGAAATGCCTTTTCTTTGCTGTTCAAAGCGTTTTTGTTTTTAAAGGGAAGATTGAGTTCTGGGAAAGGTGAAAAATAATTTGATTAATTCCTTTTATGTCAGTTTGGAAGAACGTCATAGTAGAAATGTCCCCTGAAAAGGATTGCTCTTCAAATGCCCTTATATTTGAAATAGGGCGAAAAATAGCTGAAGTGTTTGGGCTGAACATTAATGCTACATCTGTGTGCAGTCCCATATACCCATTTCTGTGTGCGGTGCATGTGCTTTTGAGCGAGTTTGGGTTGATTGCTTATAATTTTGATGATTCCAAAACCTCACAGTGTACACCGATCCGTATTTAGACATGGTCAAACTTTTCCCAATTGCTTCCAAACAGTTTCTTTCGCAATGTAATTGCATGACCAGGGGAGCGTTTCATGAAAGGAAGTTGTCGGATATTTCATCCGACAGCTGTCATAAGCTACTGAAATCCTTGCATCTGATTGGCTGAGAGCACATTTGTCGGATAAAATATCTGACAAGTCCTTTCATGAAACGCCCCCCAGAACTCAACTTTATCTTAAAATGGTTGAATGCGTCATGTGTGAACAGAGATGTTCTTGAGTTGCCAAGAAATCAATACACAAAGTAAATTTGGAGCAAGGGGAATGTGAATAATGTGGTATAACTTGCCCTGCTGTTCCAACATTTTATGTCAAGGTTTGGGGGTTCTGGCAAGGGGTGAAGAAATATTTTGTATTTTGTTTAATCGTTTGTATTTAGTTGATTGGAAACTCAGGAACTTTCTCACTCCTAGAACATAAAAGAATATAGGGGAGAGACTACCGAGGAAAGTGTAAGATATTTTTAAGTGACCCATCTAAAAAGATTAAATGCCATGAATGTAGCATGTGGAGAGGAACAAAATTCACAGACTTAACAAAATTCTAAATTCATTGCATCCAATGAAAAATTATCTATTAACATGCACAAGAAGGCATATGGTTCAGTGGTCATAGAGCAGTGGGCTTAGAACCCACAGGTCTTGGTTCAAGTTTGTCTATTTCCCGCTGCACTGATATTGTTAAAAACTGTAGGTGTCCTGGACTCCTGATTACTTTCCTTACATGTCTACTTTTGTTCTTATAGTCGGAGAGTAAACTATTGTCTGATCAAATCTTTCTTTTGCTTCTTCTACTCACTGCAGTTGCTGATGGAAAAGGTACAGAACCTGAGCAACCTGATCAAGCTTGGCGAGGCGGAGATCAGGACCATCATGAAGATCTGTGGCTGCGAGGAGAAGGAGATTACCAGGCTGCTGGACGCTGTCAAGAGCCTCAAGAAGGCATACAGAGGTACGTATATGTAGTAGTCCCAGCCATTCCATTCCTATTGGAGAGTCACGTTGAAGACATTCTTAGTGGCACCCTAAAAAGATGTAGTCGTTCTATTTGAAATTTCCCTAAATTGATCATAAAACCTGGGAAAAAAATGTGTGTGGCTGTGAGAAGAAGGAGATTACAAATCTCCCCGATGCCCTCAAGAACCTCGAAAGAGCCTTAAGAGCTACGGTAGCCCTAGCCATTGGCAACAGTCTCACCATTGTCTCTTTTACAATTCCCTGTGCTCATAATTATCTTTCGGGCGATATGAAAACAAGGAACATTTTGACAATAGTCCCTAATCTACTTTTCATTCAAATAATTTCTTAAGATTTCTTTTAGGGCAAACATAAAATATTGTCAAGTGCCATTAGTAGTTCACGGTCATTTAAACAATAAGCCAGTTCATAATCAGTTCATGGTACAAATGACCCTGAAATGAACCCAATTTGTACGCGCACACGCGCATTTGTTTTGGTGAGCGCACTACTTGTTTAACATGTAAAATCATACTGGTGCGTACAAAATGACAGCTTATAAAGGTCAATTGTACTTGGTACAAATGAACTTTATCTGCACATGCACAAATTGTAATTACAAACTGGCTTATTCATCATCATTTTTTGATGGAATAGATAGACATAAGGCATATCTTGCCAAGATTGTCTCTGTGATCTGTATGGCATTTGCTTCCCCCCCCCCCCCCCCAAGGGTATATCTCATTTTAGAAAACTAGTCTCCTTATTTCTCAAGAACTTCAAAGAGGATAACTTTATTTGCCATCGCTGTCTTGATGAA
The DNA here is from genome assembly GCA_025617745.1 of Heliocidaris erythrogramma. NCBI lineage: Eukaryota > Metazoa > Echinodermata > Echinoidea > Camarodonta > Echinometridae > Heliocidaris > Heliocidaris erythrogramma. The sequence goes on along the minus strand of CM046861.1, from coordinate 32,366,922 downwards.
TATGAAATGTAAGTCACAAGATGATACAGTTTTGGAGCATTGCTTAAGAAAGCAAAATTCTCAGTACCTTGTGAGCTCTCAAAGAAGACGATTCTCTTTGTCACATCTCCTCGTCAACAATATTTAGTAAAAGTCATGAGATGATACAGTTTTCTGCTTTGTCTGGATGTTCCCTTTTACAATGTTTATCTGAAGGTGACCGATGAAAGATGACAATGTTAATTGCCGACTTGTAAAAATAGACTGTTTTTCATACTTTTATGGGAACCGCCGCCCTTCATCAATTGTGAAAGAGAGTGATAGAGAAAGCAAGCCATCAAGAGAAAGAAAGAGAGAGTGTTAATACGTAATTCTTTCCAGCAAAACAAGTCATTACTTCATAAGATGTCTGAGATCTTGAGGCCTGTTTTCACTAGTCCAAGTTGTCCAAAAAAAAAAAAAAAAAAAGCCTATTGATTTTGATCTGGGGAAGTTCGCCTGATCACTTCTAGCTCAAGCTGATTTGCAGTGATTTCACTTTTGTGCCTAGGTATTTTAGGTCAAACTGTTATCTCAGGCAAACTGGGGCTTGTGTATGAAATAACCTGTTGTTTGTCCAATTAGTGGGCTAATTCATCAATGAAGATATATTCAGACTACATTATGCTCTAGCTTGAGCTTGTTCATTGAATGTTTGGGGGTTGCTTGACTTTGAGCTAGAGGAGAACTTCAAGCTCTATTTTCTTCTTGGGGCTAATGGGGATCATGCACCCCTTGAAAATTTTTTTATGAGTTTGAAGTTACATGTACTTGTATTGTTTTCACTAGCCCAACTTGAGCAAGCCCTGCTCACTCGAGTTTCGGGGTATGCATGTAGTCCAAGGGCATTTCCATTGGTGAATTAGCCCACTGACTGGCCAAATACAGGGTTATTTCACGAACAAGCCCTGGTTTGCTTGAGCTATTATCCCAAGCGCAATAGTGAAATAGCCGCTATTTGTATCTTCACTGTGAAATAGTGTGAGCTTGTGGTCAGTCTAATTTCCCTGGATTAGAGTTAGCATGCAATTTTGAAAACTCTGGCTAATGAGGACAGGCCTATTAAGGAGGTATATTATTAGCATATGAGGGGATTAACGAAGGAGACTCCTGCTAGTCATGGGGGCAGGCAGCAGGCGTCTTTCAGGAAAGCTGCTTTTCATCAGTAGCACCAAACCAAGGTGGTTCTCTCTTGCCCTGAAACGTAAACAAACATGGCAGTCAGGCAAGGGTAGCAGAGAGATAGAGATTGAGAGAAAGAGAGGAGAAGGTAGAAGAGAGAGAAGGGGGGGGGGGGGCATAGAGAAGGAAGGAGAAAGAGAAGTGAGGAAAAGGGAAAGATAGGAGATAGAGAAGGAGAAAACGAGGGAGATAGAATAATAAGAAAGAGAGAGTTTTAGGGGATTAGAGTTGAAAGAATTTTTCATAGATGAGAATAGAGTGGTGAGGAATGAAAGAGGGAAGGGGGTAGAGGGAAGGAGGAGAAGAAGAAGAGAGAGAGAGGGAGAGAGAAAAAGAGGCATGAAAATGTATTAAAGAGAGAGATGAGAGAAGAGGAGAGACTGAAGAATAAGAGGATTGAGAGCATACTTGGAGGAGAGAAAAAGGAGAAGAAAATTACGCGTCAGGAGGAAAAGTTGATGAAACAGTAGTAGAGAAGGAAATCAGAAAAGAAGAGCGAGGGCAAGAAAGAAAGAAAGACAGGAATTTTGAACCTTGGACAGAGACGAGACTGAAATGACCCTCCACTGCTTCAAAGCTTTAAAAAATAGGTGCCATTCACACACAACCAAAAAGATGAGTTGTGAATCATTAATTTACATTTCAATGTTATTTCTTCTGTTCTCACATTTGATATATGATTTAAGATTTTTCTATCTCTTTTCCAGTGCACAGAATAATCCTGTTTATTCACAAAAACGCACCATTGGTGTGATAGGAATCATGATCCAATTAAGATGATTTGTATGAGTCCTACACGCAAATAAATGTGAGGTTCTGATTTCCAAAGTTCACTAAGTGCCTTGTGTGAATGGCCCCCCCTAATAATCGTCCATCTCCCACCTTGGCTGCCTGCCAGCACTGACAATTTTATGTATCTTTGAAGATCATCTTGTTTACGCTGTGTAAAGGACATCCATTGCTCTTCTCATTAGGGTGTGTTAAGTTTCTCTTTTAATCTTTTGATACAATCATAAACCCTTGTGTTATTGATATTTCATTTTCCCTCCCTCCATTTAGCTCCAGACTGATGGCTGAGATTAGGTGCTCACACGTAAAGAGCGAGATTTGCAAATAAAAATTTTGGAACTGTGACCTGTATAACAATTATGCAATATTGTCTAGCAATCTCTGATTTGAAATGAAATATGAAGGGAATGTATGGAGAAAAAAAAAAGAAATTTAAAAGAAAAGGAATTGAGCTCATTTTTGGTCAGTTGGACAAATAAAGATTTCAGTATGCATGTGAATAGAGGTGTTAAATGCCAGCTTGTTAGGTTATTATGTGGCAAATAGTGAAATATCCCAGTCACCTCTTTTTTTTTAGACAACTGTTCTGTAAGTTTTGTGTCACAGTGGCATCATCCTCACATTTGGAAAGGAACTAGCTTTGAACCGCATTTCTTAAATCATCATTAAATGAGACATGTTTGTCTTACAACACACATGTCTCCATATGTGTCTTTGACATGATCTGTGACAGCAATATTGAAAGCCTGAAATTTGTACTTGCATAAATTTTTATTAAAATTAGATACATTTTAACATATCCATTCCTATTATCAATATTGAATATATTTTCTTTCGTTGTATACATAACAGCCAAATTACCTTCCAAGGATCGTGGCCTGGAGGACGGTGCCAAGAGCCCTGATGCAGTCAGCATGGTCAACTCTATCGAAACTGTGAACGACTTGTCCCGGTCTCGCTCCAACTCTCCCTCGGTGAGCAGTAGCCCCGAGCAGAAGCGACCATCCATCGACTCGCTCAATTCAGACTTATCGGAAGTGCCCTCGGTGCCCATTACGCCGCCCCCGTTTGACAATAACATATTTAGACTGCCACCCATGCCTACCCCTCCCCATACGCCCACCTTCAACAAGAGGGGGAAGGGCAAGGGCACACCGCCCCCTAGTAAGAGACTGAATAATCTACCCCTCCCAGCACCGTCGAACTGGAACTCCGTCGATCATCTGAATATGAGGTCCGGGCCTGGCTTTGAATCAGCGACGTACGTTTCTTTTTCCTTTCCTTAAATTATTTTTTAAGCATTTTTTTATTTTGACAGAGTATATGCTCAGTAGCTGTACAAAAGTTAAGTAGTTTTTTATTCTCGTATGTAGCTCTGTCAAAAATTCTGAAGTATATTTTAAATAGCTAGTCGAACATTATAAACTGAACATTTCAGATTTAAATGTATAGGGATAATTTTTCTCTTGTTTTGTAAAGGAAATCATAATCGTCATTGTTTCCTGAATGTTGTGCTTATTTTTGTAATCTTTGCTCGATATCCTATCTTCTACTTCCTTGTTTTTTATCAACTGTTTACCAAATTTGTCTCGTTTCTCAGAATGTAATCTAGTATGACCCCCACGTGTTAGTTTTATACGTGATGTTCATTTTTATTTATTTTTTTGTCCATGCACTGCCTTGTGTTACAATAGATGAACAAAAAACTGGTAAATTACTTTCATTGTACCTTTGTACACACTGGCTGATTTAAGGATGGCACAACTATCCTGTGACCCCTCAACTGTTTTAAAGATAAAGATGAGTTCTGGTCATGCGATTACATTGTGAAAGAAACTGTCTTGAATTACAATTATTTTTCACCTTTCCAAGACCTCAGTCTTCTCTAAAGCTGTTATCTTGGCATACCTTGATTCCACAACCCCCAAAATATTCCCCCTTCAAATTTTTGGCCCAAGAATAAAGAGGCACCTGAAAAATGTGATAACCTTTTTTTTTTTGCTTCCCAGATACTTTATGAATTGTGACCCCCCCCCTTTTTTTTTTTTTTTTTTTTACAAAATCCTGGATCCACCCCTGATTGTACATATATGGTAGTGTGCCTCTAAAATTTTCTGTTAATTTGCATAATTCACTTTCTTGAAACTTGTTTGTAGGGCATATATGATACTATCTCCACCTTGATTTTAATACACTTTCAGAATAGTAATAGTAATAATAGTAAAAGTTGGATTTATAAATTGTTTTTTTTCCCCGGGAATACAAGCACTTAATATTTTCATTACCCCGGTTAAAGCCGAGCTACCATGATGAGGCAATCGAGCATTCCGGGAATTTCTTCCTACTGGGTTTCTATTAACTGCACTTGGGTGAAGAGGGGCAAATGTAGATTATGTTGTAGAATGCACAATCATAAAAAAAAAATATTTTCCTTTTTTTTCAGATTGGGGAGAACGCAAGGCAGACATCGGGACCCACGGGACAGACGGTACTCCGACGACCACAATGCATTGCGGCTACCATCGCCCTCTCGGTCGGAAGAAAGACTGCCAGACATTGGCTTGCCACACAAACAACGTAAAGAATGAAATTAGATTTGAAATTGGCTTGTGGAAACATAGTGTGCAAATATGGTTTGAAACCATCATTAGATTGCCACCCAGACAACATAAAGAAAAGAATTAGATTAAAATGGATTGTGTAAACACAGCAAACAGAATGTTGTATGAAAACAGACATATTGTTGCCATCCAAATAACGTAAAAAAATTAAATTGAATTTAAAATTGTTTGTGTAAATACAGCATAGAAAAATTTGTTTAAAATGTGCAACCTGTAACATAATTTGGAACAACTTAATCTTATCTTATGGTAGTTTGTGTGGAGGGGATTACGTGGGCATCATACATAATATTCTGCCAAGATAAAGCTTTTTTTTAATTACACTCATCCTGGTACTTTCTCATATAAAAATTTCTCAGAGGGTTGTGAAATATCACGAGAACAAAGATGAAAATTTTGTAGAATGCATTATCGTTAATATTCTCACCCGATATTCTTACTAAAGTATGAATTATGAAGCTATTAAAAATACATAAAAATATATGGTTATTCTTACATCATTGACATTTTTACTTGAAGTCTTTGCAAAAATATCACTTGGTTCAATCACAGTAGCATTAAGAAACAATTAAGTGCAACTGTAGACTGTAGGTCTAAGAAATTACTTTGAACGAGTGTGAACAATGGAAGCTTCCATCCATGAAATCTTCCTTGCAAACTAGTGGTATAATATTGCACTGCTGACATTTAGAATGCATCTTTCATAACAAAGAGGTGTTTGTTTGGGGTTGTCTTTCAAAATGTCAAGGAAAATGAATTGATCCGACCAGGAAAATCACCTGTTTGTCTTTTGAGATTCACACCTAATGAAATCACAGTATTATAGATTGAAAGAATGAAAACATCTCTTGTATATTTAGTCAAGGAAAGTAGTTGAGATCGTTGCCAATTTCATACCACATGGATTAAAGGATTTCAGAAGGAGACAATAGTGACCATATAAAATACGGATAATATAATTTCTTATGCTCAGCTTTGCCCTACTTTTGTAGAGTGATGGTACATGTTTACGACTTGTTATTTTGTTTTTTAATTGTTGGGGAAGGGCAGTGGGGTGGGAGTTTAGGAAATAGTGGGTGGGTCATAGCTTGGTGTAGGGGTCATCAACCTTTAGAAAGGTCAATGAAGGTTGTTCAACTATAGGCAATAGACCTGTTTACTAATGTATTTCAATTTAGGCATGTTTCTCTCCAGAATCTTTAGTTACCAACTATTTAGTGCACCTGCTATGCATAATGGCATCCGTATGGATGGAACCCCATTTTGCATACAGTAGTTGTTGCTATGTCGGGCAAGCCTCTGGCAAGCTTTTGAGTCGTCAGGAGAATTTTTTGTTCAAGAAGTTTGCATAAAATTAGTAAAAAGGTCTGTTAGGCAGTGCATGTTATAAGCATTTGTCTTGTCTGTTATTCAGGCATGATTTATTTCAAATGAATTATGACAACAGAGTTATAAGATATTAGTTACTCAGTCCAGGTACGAGGTTGTACAGGAAATATGTCCTACAGAAGGAATGACTAGTAGAGTATCGAACTGGTTCTTCTGCACATCATTTGATATACCATATACTTGATAACACACCAGTAAGGTTTCTCAATCCTTACTAGAATAGATTTTCTTTACAATAAAGATGAAATGAAATGAAATTTCAAAAATGAAATATGTTTGTTTCTCTCTATATGTAATCTCATTCCATATACTCGAGTCTCACTCCATATGTTCTTTTTCTTTCTCTTTCACAGCTGCTAAACTTGTTCCACCTAAGTCTCCCCGAACCCAGCATCGAAGCAACATGATCCACGCAATAAAACACAGGTTTGTTCCCCGATATCACCTAGGAGAAATAATCCTCCTTACGTCTTCAGTATGTACCCACCACCTTTACTTTTGCGTTATGCCTTTCCTCACTGTCACATATTCCTGAAAAAAAAAGGAACCAGGAATTATTGTACGATTTTGCTTCTAAACGATGATTTAAGCACCACTCTCTTTATGTATTAATGGGTAAATAAGATTGTAGTGTGGAAAAACACAAATTTGGGAAAGTAAGTTTGGGAAATTCATATCTGTTTTTGCAGCTTACTAATGGGATATAGGGAAAAATGCCTATTTAAAACTTTTGCCAACACCAAAGGGGGATTTATTGCTATGTATCGATTTAAAGAAATGTACTATCAATGTGCTAAGTTTGACATGGGATGGATGCTATTAAAGTGTGAATAATAGGATGAGGGAGCTTTGTTATTTCGTGTAACTCGATCTTTGTTTGTGCTGATAGTAAACCCACCCCCACCATTCTTCCTAAACCCATTCCTTTACACTCCCTCCCTATTCTTGTCCGATATTAGTTTTCCCCTGTTGATAACACAGGCTTTTCTTTATCACTCATGAGATGATGAAAAGTTCAATCTCTCTTTCTGTTGAAACATCCAAGCCAGTGTCGTGTAGCTCAAGATAAATTCAAACGTACCAATTTGATGCCATGATGAATTATAAATCCATTTGCCACCTGCAAGGGTCATGATGGTCACAATCATCCAGGGCCCCGTTTCATGAAACATGTTATCAATTACAAGTTATGATCATTGTTATAAGCTACTGAAATCATTGTATCTGATTGGCTGAGAGCAAATTTGTCATAGAAATGTGGCAGTGGTTATTGATAAGAAGTCTTATGAAACAGGGCCCAGATCTCCCAGCCCTACCCCCTTCCATCCTCTAACTTTTCTGCGATTAACAAAATGATATGCCATGTACATCAATTTATCGAAGAGCATTCCATTTTCACTTTAACATGCATTTTTTTCAATCAGTTAGAGATCTAATTATTCTTAGCCTAGTTTCCAAACTCATGTAGCATGTCCATCTTATTTAGCTCTATGCACTGAGAGATGCATGTGCTGAACACTATTCATACGCACACTGGTGTATCTGGCAATGATTCCACCGAACTTGACCTTGACCCCTCCCTCTACCCACCCCACCCCACCCAACTTCAGCTCTACCCCCACCCAACTTCAGCTCTACCCCCCTCCCAAATCAGAAGTAAGTACAAAATTTCCCCATAAGAGATACCAAACCATGCAGCAAAAGAAAATAGCAAATGCAGCAATCTTTGCATTAACATTAAATGCATTCTGTTTAGTACTGAAAATATATTCTAATTCATTGAAGTTCTGATAAAATTGTACTAATGTTTTCACATGCTTCAATATTTCCTGCAACACAAATCCTAAAAATGTTCTATTTCTATGTCTTTCATGCCACGGAGGTCTATATTCCTGATTCATGTGCAAATAATAATTTTGTAGTAAGAAAATTGGAACACGTCAAAATGTGAGACATAATATATGTAAGCAGAAGCCTTAATCGAAACAAAACAAACAAAACCAAACAAAATATATCTGTTCCTTTAAACTAACAATATCCACTCCCTGTTAAATGTAACTAAATCAGTAATACTCCCTCCATATAGTCTGTTGAAGATTTATAATTTTTAAATGGACGGTTGTGATGTCTTTATTGCTCCAACCTCTGTATCAATTCTCGTGACGCAGAAGAACCTCATCACTTTTGGGAAATGTAATATTAAAGTTTGGGCTATCCGGCATCCTATTAATAGCGTTGCTATATGTTTCCTTATACATGACCCTATACTTTCGTTTTTGTGTTAAATTGTTTATTTTAACCTGTTTTTCCTTTTTTTTGTCAGTTTATGACTTGTAATATTTTTTCTGTGTGAGTCTTTTTGTTTTAGTTCTAAATGTGGGATGGGGGTGGGGATGGGGGTACAGAGCTCCTGCGAAATAAACCCCTTTTGTTAATATGTCATGTGCCAATCTCTTATGTGTGGGTGATGGTGGTGTTGGTTTATGATACCAGATAACTATCATGGAAACAATTATTTTTTGTCTATCTTTCCTTTTGCTAAACCATCACATAAAAATAGTGGAGTGCATTCATCATGGATGGTTGATTTGGTTTCAACATTAACAACCGCATCATATCATGTGGGATTTTCTTGTTTAACTTTAGAGATATTGTCAGCCACTTCCAGAAATTGGGAAGAACTCAGTTTCCTTCATCACTGTTCTAGATCAAAATACGATCATAAAAATATCAAGCAGGAAAGTCTGATTTTAGAAAATTCAATGACTAAAGATGCGATCTATTTACTTGATTTTTATAGCTGCCTTTAGTAGTAAGACCATTTGCAAATCTCATTATAAAGCTTTTGTTCATGTAGTATAAAGTAACTTCATGTGTCACTAGAAGGTCATTCAAAACTAAGACTATTCCTGCAATCTTTCATTAAATTGGAGTAAAGGTACACAAAATTTGCAAAAATAAAATGTTTAGGATGTATTTATTGTGAACTATAAACGTGAATAACCACTAAAGCACCCTTGAAAACTAAATGGAAGGTGTTTTTTGTTTTTAAATTCATACAAATTGTAATTCTAATTTTTGCCAATTTAAAAGAAAATTTTTAGGATGGGAGATATCTGTAAGTGGCTGATACTATTATTACGTGAGTTTGTTTTCGCTCCGTTTGATTTTGTATTCAGGAATTTGTATTTTATTTTTGCCCTGGTTGCTTGAGCATCGAATGTCCCAATAAACTTTAATATTGCTATCCGAATCCTGAAATGAAGCATATACCTTTTATATTATTTGAAATATAAGTTTGTTCTTTAACCTGTAACAGTGACGTGTTGCTGATATTAATTGTATGACATGATCTATCTTTTGTTTTTAAGTATTGTTGTTTAATACACGAAATAAACATATAGAATAATGCATTGCAACTGATCTAACTTGTATGAGATGAATTATTGTGCATATTTATGAAATTATACAACATGCTTATCATATGCCAGCAAGAAAAATCTGCAAATTTTGGCAAATTTCATAGCTCGCTTGACAAGGCTTACATAAAAAAAAAAACACATCTAGAGAGCAATAATTATTTTTCATGATGGATTAAGGGTGAATACGAATTTCAGAAATGCATGCAATATGTAGTAGGATAAATAGTTTCAGTGGCAAACTAAATGGATTTCCTTGAAAATGAAATACACCTGTTAGAACTGTAGGTTTGTAATTATTCAGGTGTACAATTGTGTTTGTTTTAACATTTTGGGGGATTTTAATTTGTTAATATAACTGATAGTAATGCTGCACAATGTAAAAAATTAATATAGTTTAGATTTCAAAGTAGAAGACAAAAAGAGCAAATTAAGCAAAATATTCTAGTTTACTCATCTATTTCAGTTTTCATATTTGAAACATTTAGTGCATTATGTCAATAATCATTTATTCTTCTTTATATTTTTGGTTAGTTTTATAATCATGACTAGACATATATTGCCTGCATCTCATCGGCTAACAAATGCATCCTCTTTTCCCTTCTCTCTCTCTCTCTCTCTCTCTCTTTCTCTCTCCCGGTCTGTCTTTCTCTTCCTCGTTCTCTCTATCTCTCTTTGGTACCATCCTGCCCTATTGTATTTCTCCCTTGGCCCCACCCTGTCATTTCATGTGACATTTTTCTTCATGAATGCTCTCTGGTTTGAAATCATCATCATAATCATCTGAACTAACACTTACTAACTTCCATTGGATATGCATCATAACCTTGCCCGCAACTTTTACCCTTCCAACGTGATATGGAATTATTTTGTTAATGCACGCATCATGCTCCTGAATTTCTCGAACATTTTAACCACCACCCCCTCTTTCTGGTTCCAAATATTCATTGATTTTGTACATCACCCTGCCATGATGAATGGTAATTCTTTTCTGATATGATCATGAAATTTGGGGATTTTTGGGATGGAAATTCAATTCTGTCATCATGAAACCGCTTCATTGATCTTTACAATCATCTCTTGAATTGTATGTTTCACAATCGTCATCCATTTCATCTGTCTTTTTTAAACCATCTTTGTAATGTCCTTCCACTCCATGTATATTTTTCATCATCATCATCATCATCACCGTCACTGTCATTGTTATCTTCATCTTCATCTTCATCATCATCATCGTCACCATTTTCACCATCATCATCATCACCGTCACTGTCATTGTTATCTTCATCTTCATCTTCATCATCATCATCGTCACCATTTTCACCATCATCATCATCACCATCATTGTCATCTTCTTCTTCATCTTCATCTTCATCATCATCATCATCATCACCACGCCACGCCATCATCATCATCATCATTATCATCACCATCGTGATCATTTTTCACTATCAATAATGCACTCACTACCCCGTCATAATATTTTTACCAAATATTACATTTTTCATTCAAATTGTCATAATAAAAAAAAAACTATCACATGACCTCCTCTTTGTTCAACGCCTCTGTTGTGCCTGCCTTTCTGTACCCAACAATACTCCACGTTCCTTCACCTCGTCGCTTTTCACATGTCTGCGTACTCCATTGCACCGTATACCCACCTATCCCATCCCACCTCTCTCCTTCCTTGTATCTCCCAATATTCTTGGCCCTCTCCCCCTCCCCCTCCCTTCCGATCACCCCGTACCTTGCCCCACTATTCCCTTAATCGGCAACAAATTGATGCAAGCAGATGGTCATTGCGCCCTCATAGGTTCAGCAAGAAGACAGTGATGAGGCCGCAGAGCTGCGACTACTGCCATGAGAAGATCGTCGTCCTGCAGCGGTACAGGTGCAAAGACTGCAAGTGAGTATCTGGGTGATCAAACGGTCGCTCCGGCGTCATTTTCCAGAGGCTTTATTTTGTCAAAGATATTGAACTTTGGCCTGGGTTGCGATTGGGTTTAAGGTTAGGGTTAGGTAGACTGTCATGTCAAGGGTTGAACTTGGGAGTGCAGTTTTTTTCAGAAATTCATACAGGACCAATTTTGGCCAGAGCATGTGTCATATAATAAAGTATATGGATCTGTTGTAAAATCCAGTCACGCAAGTACAATGTTATTTAGTATAACCTGGTACATCTAAAGCTCATTTGTGGGTGGCTATTTATTACAATGGACAAAACAATGAACATCAGTAACATTACCCTTAAAGTATGCATTAAACCCGCATTTCTAAATGTGACCAAATCAAAAAGGAAAACAAATTTCACATTGAATTTTGTGATCAATTTCAAAGTTCGTTCTACATTTTTGGGCACTTTGATAGTTTTAGGCAGGTAGTCAGTGAAAGTTTACCATATATACATGTATGTGCTTTCCAGAACTCGTGTTTACTTCCAACATTCCACTTTCTGTTGTCAGGTATGTTTGTCATAGCAACTGTAAATTCCACGCGGAGAAGGTCCCTTCGTGCGGACTGCCAAGAAAGTATGAAGAAATCTTCAAAAGCACGATAGAACGTGGTAAGTGTGCTAGCTAGAAACATGTTAAAACTATGCATGCTTCCCTTAGCTAAAGTTGCTGACTTTTTATTGATGTGATGGAGAAAAATGTTGAGCTGTATACCACTTATTGTAGTCCCATTTACTCAATTTTGTGTGGTTTGTATAAAATGCTGTGCAAAATTCCTAGACAGATTATATAGACTTACAGTATATCACCATCCTGCCCTGCCAACTCACATGCACAAACACAAAAAGGCACATTTTTTTGGTAGAGAGAAAAAATAATATGGTGAAATTAAGAAAAAGGTAATTTTGATTGATTTGTTAGATATGCTGAAGCCTTATATGTCCATACCTGCTCTAGATAGCTAAGCTAAACGATATATATAGATCAGAGACCAAGGTACCTTTAATCCATCTAGCTTTTTCTCGTCTTCCATCCTCAGTATATTATACTTTAATTTTGAAGTGGGCATAATCCGTACAGAGTAGAAAATCAACTCTTAAACTTCTCTCTTATTGAAATATATGGGAGGTCTTAGATCGTTCATAACATTGTAATGGGAAGATTTTTGAAGAAAAAAAAAAATTATTATTAAAAGGAAATTTTGGATGCCGAGATGGATTGCTGGGTTCCGTTTTTAAGCTCAAATAACGGTATTTTTGCCAAGCCATGTTAAAATAACGTAAGGACATTGTTTGATAAACTGTAGAAAAAATCTCCAACAATAGGATTTTGTCACATGAGATGATGATTTGGTTGCAAAAGCGCTACATTAAATGTGAGCGGATCTTGTTTCAGTCAACTCTTGTCACATTTTAAATGATGCAGGATTGAGTGAAAGAATCGTGGACATTCCAAAGTTTATAGCAATCCATTACTCCACTGTTCCACTAGTTTCTCTTAAGCCCATTGCATGATAGTTCCAAGTAGGACTGGCAGGTTTTTTTTTAAAATAAAAAATACATTAAAAAATGAAAGATTTAAATCGAATTAATAAAAGAATGAATGTAATTACTGATTCCTGCCAAAAATAATTTGATTCAGTGTTTATATTGTTTCATTTTGCTTTTGCCAATCCTGTTTTCAAGTACCGACAATGTGTTAGATTTCTTTGATTTAAGTAGATAATAGCACAATGAACATGCCTGGAGTAACTTGCGCACCGCTGTAGAACATTCTCGTACCTGAGCATGACCGATCACTGAGGATTTAAGCTTACCACACAGTATATTAGACCATATTTTTAAAGGAATTGCATTTAAGATTAGGGGTGATAGATTTATGAATTGGAAAATTTCTGATTGCGGTTCCCAAATCGTGTAAATTATGTTTTTTCCCAGGCTTCCCAGGTACGGTTAGGTCCAAATCAGGGAGGGTCGTTAGAGGTCACCTAGCTTTGGGACAGACAAAGTGATCTCTTCATTTGAGATGTGTAGGAATAGTTTTTAAACCTTTACTTGGAAGATGTGAAACATCTAATGTAATCCTATTTAATACTTATAATCCAGAAATTTTGGCGTGGTCAGATTGTAGGCTACATTATGCATTGAGCTTTTAGCGTAGTAATGTTTTAGAAGTTGTTTATTTACACCGTAGATGATGCTTCAAGCTTTGTGTGTGTAGCCATACTGTGTCTTTAATGTGCTTGCCTACTACCTTACCTCTTTGTGTTGTCCAACAGAGCGCACATCATCACCCATTATGAGTCACAAGCAAGGTAGAAACACACAGCAACCTATTCCCTGTGGTGTTCACTCAACGTTCAAATGTGTATGCATGACTGTTTGTGAAGTTCACTGAAAAGGGTCCCTTTGAAGTATGTTCATTTCGCAGACTGTACGAATCTAGAAATAGGGGTATTTTTGTGACAAGATCTGTGATAGCGTAAATTGAGAGATGTTTTGATAAATGCCACATCTAGGACCTCAAAATTTGGGGGTGCTTCAGGCAAGTAGATCTCTTTGGGACTCCTATGAGCCTCCTTGGAAAAGCCGAGGAGTTTTTTTACAACCTGTATTTTCCATGTTTTGCATTAATTAAAAGTGTCAATTGTATAAAAAACCCTGCATTTTCCATGTTTTGCATTAATTAAAGGTGTCAATTGTGTAAAAAAAAATGTTTTAGAGTTCTATAGGGAAAATCCTAGGACACTTGTTTGTATTACACATTCTATACAGAGTGAACACCATGGATAAAATACATGTACATGCACCCTTTCTAGCCTTGCTATATGATGTGTTCTCACTATAGCAGCATTTCTGTTTGCATGTTTATGATGTCAGGGGGCTCTTGACAGTATAAACTTTCTTTAAATGGAAAGAGCAGCATGCTACAGTCATGGAGCTTTACATCCTATTTAAGAGATGGAATAAATCCTTAATAGGGGTCTGTGCCATTTCGCCATTCTTCCGTGCATTGTAGTTGCAGAGAGTAGTGATTTTAGAAACAAGCAGAAGAAGCATGAAAGTTTGCCGCTTGCCCTCTCTCACAATGTTGCAGCACGCTATATACCGAGTTCTGAAGCTTCCAGGTGAAGTCGGATTTTCCTGCTCAATGAAACGGCGTTGTACTGGGTCTGGACAAGGAAGACTACATGTAGTTCTCCTGTCTTTCCCAGAAGTAGTCTTTCAACTCCAGACGCAGTACAACCCACTTTCATGAAGAGCTGGAGTAGCAACCGCTTCTGTGTGAGTGGCTAGCTTGAGCTTCAGACCTTTCAATTTTCTGCTGAGATTCAGAAGGGTGTTAACTCATATCTTTAATGCCCCTCTTGCTCTCAGGAGACAATGTATCTTCTGTTTGGAGTCAGAAGGGCATTAAACTACATTTACATTGAGCTAACGCCATTCTGGCTCTCAACAAATTTTTCATGAATGTAGGCAGGTGGTATCAGATGCACTTGTATGTCATTTTGCTGCTGACATTATGTGGGTGTTTCTTTTCTGTTTCCCCCTTGATTCAATTCCATCGATGAAAACAAATATATAATCTGTACCTAGATTTCCATGAAAGTTGGTTCTGTATCTGTTCTCTTTTTTAATTGCCTGATATGCCTGCAGGCTTAGACCTTTCTGTAGATTAGCCCTCTGCCAAAAAGATTATCTTATAAAGTCTACTGCTATGACAGCTACTTTCTATTTGTAGTATTTTTTAAAAAGGTGCATGAACCCTACTAATACTTTTCTTACTATTATCTCAAGATAGTCTTTGTATTTGCAAAATTCAAATGAAGATGTTTAATTTAAATAAAGCCTAGAAGAGCATTGTACTGATACTGTCTTTGTGGATGCAGAAGGGTACTGTTACGATCTTTACCAACTCTCCGTACATTTTCATCTGCATTGTAGTTGTTTTACATACACTACATCAGTAAAAGAAATGAAATATATATGGTGTATGGGAATGCTATTCCTTTTTTAAAATCTTTCTTCAAAGCATGTATACAATGAAAGATGTAATATTTTATGAAATATTGTTTCATGAAGCATGCACCTATGTAATAAAGAATATATTATGGAATCAGATGTTCTGCATCCAGCTCAAACATTTAGATTGCTTCTATATTTTGCTACTAGAGTAATAGACTTCAAGAACAAAAATGAGGAAATCTCCCTCTTCTGTCATGGTCATGGAATATTTGCATTGCTCACGGCAATAGCCATTATCTTTCTTAACCCTTTCAGGACAGGAAATATTTCAAGGTTAAATTGATCGCATTTTGTTCTTCAAATTGGAAACAATAATATTTTTTTTTACTGCTACATGGTTCTTATAAGGTGTAATGTCTTTGAAAATAATATACATGTTAGAAATTTTGTCGAAAAGTTGAAAAAATTGCCAATTTGACAAAAAAAAATGATTTTGAATTTCTCAATGTGTTGCCAATTTAAGGATTTTAAAGCTTATTCTCGTATTTAAAATTCTTAGCATCAAACGCAATATGGTCATGCAACAAAAATGGACACAGTTGTGCAGAAATTTGTGCTCTTTCTGCTCATGCATCTGGTAGAATCTTTAGGGCTCTGAATCAAAAGTTATTAGCCAAACCACAAAATATGGTCAATTGTCTCGAAAGGGTTAATGCACTTGGGAACTATTTGATATAATCTCTTAATAGGCTTCTTTACAGTGGATTCCTCGGATATCAAAATGATGTGGAATGTGCAAAACTGTATATTCTGGTGTAAAAATTAATCTTGGTACATTTTAGTATTTTCATCCTCAGCTTGGCTTATCAATTCTTAGCTGTAATTTTACATTTCTTAAGTAATTATACCACATATATGAAGAAATGATTAACTACTGTAGACGTGACAATTTTCGCCCATTCTGCGCGAAAATACAAACACAAATATTTTTTGTGTAGGTTTATTTTTTGCCCATGATTGTAGCCCATTTTGTAGGATTGTGGTTGAAGGGGTATGCAGAGAGGATGAGGATGAGGTTGTAGAGGACCGTTTTCTTTGAGATGGATTGCCTTTGCTGAAGTGAACTGGAAACTACTAAAGCTTTGGAGGATCCGTATTCTACTCCCTTGCCTAATACATGCATGCCAGGGCTCTATTCCCTATGCATACACTGCACTTTGGCTAATTAAGATGCATGTATGTGAAGCTTTGCCATATATAGAGAATTGCACATCATGTAGCATGTCGTAACCTGACGATGACTAATTTGGTAATACTTCAAACACACTTGACCTGCATGTTCCATCAAAGTGGAATTTGTCCCTAATGGACTATTACATGCTGTAACGCCAAAAGTTTAATGCCAAAAGTTTTCACTACATGAATCTTCCTTGAATTGTAAATGCTAATCTTGATTTCTGGTGGTAGAACCGAATTTCTTAAGACAAACTAGCTGAAAACAATTTTGAATTATTTATGATGCAGTCGATGGGTGGTTTAGATCAGCCAAATATGCAAAAAATGTAGTAATGCGTTTGGATCATTTTGCAGCATGAAACTTCGGCATATCTGGATCACTCACAAATTCACCACATTTTCTAGTTGTACAGTAGTCAATCAGGAGCGTTTCATCAAGCGATTTGTCAGTGATTTTCACTGACAAATTAGCTCTCAGCCAATCAGATGCAAGGATTTCAGTAGCTTATATCAGTTGTCGGTAAAAATCACTGACAAAAATGCTTGATGAAACGTTCCCCGAAGGGCTACAGTACTGGTAGTCATTTGTTGGGTATAGAAGGAACCATACTAGCCATGTGAGCCAAATTTAGTTTTCAAGTCCAAACCCCATTTTTGATGATTTGCCACGATTTTTGTCTATTCTGTCTTTTAGCTCGTACGGATACACCAACGGTTGTCAACGTAGCATCATCGACGGGAGACTCGAGTTCGAATCCCTCGTCGACCACCTCGTCAACGCCGTCAAGTCCTGCCCCATTCACCTCCACCTCTGGCCTCCCCCCGCCCAGCCCTGCCCAGCCGTCGCCGTCGCCGCTGATGGCGGTACCACAGTTCAAGTTCCCACCGGAAGTCAGCGACGACTTCCTAGACAACAAGTAAGTATTGCCCGCATTTTGTGGTTTTGCTCAACTTTTTATTCAGAGCCCTCAAAATAGACCAGACATGAGTAGAAAGAGCGAAAATTTTTATGCACACTCTGTCAGTTTTTGTTGCTTGCCTACGTGGCATTTTAAAAGAAAAATGTGCATCAAAATTCTTCAATTTGTTAACAATCTCAAATTGATCATGATGTATTGATGATAAAAATGTTGATAGTAAAATGACGGGTACTTCTTATTCATTGTCCTCTTGTTTCTTGTTCATATAATTTCTGTGTTTGTTTTACTTCTCTCTTATTCTCGTTTACAGTGAAAATGTAACGTCGACCAGCAGTGACAGGACGATAACCGTAGATTCACATGATACCCATGATGTAAGTGTATTCTTTCTTTTTTCACCCCTGTCATGTTGAAAGTTTGCTTGTGGAAAACATTCTTCCATTTGAAAATTATAGGAGCTAATCAAGAAATAAGTGAAAATAAATTGTAGATGTATTTCCTATGAATTCAAATATTTTTGTTTATTTTGAAATGAATTTTTAGATTCATTCAAATAAAGAAGATAAAATGACCTTAATAAATTTTTGTACACAAATATTTTTCTGAGTAGCTCTGTGTTGACATAACTTTAAAAGAAATCCCCCAAGTACTGAAGATATGTTATCCCCTCATTGTACACCATACTCAGCCGTTCATTTTTTCGAATCTGCTTTATCTATAACCCTTTTGGCCCCATAAGCTTCTAATTTTGATTTGTATGATTAAATTAATTTGCCCATTTCAAACCAGCTGTCCTATCCGATTTCAAATATGTAGCCCATTCTAATTTGCAATCTGATGGCATTGCCCAATGTCAATTCGACTTTCAAAATGAAACTCTCTTCTTTATCTCCTCTGCAGCCTTTCACAGACTCAGAGAGAACACTCCCAGAGCAGGTAGAACCTGTTGACGAGGTCTCTGATCCAGAACCTAGCCTAGTAGCAACTCGTAAAAATAGTGTAAGTTGTCTCAATATTTTCCTCCATTTCTCCTTCAGACTATAGACTCAGCTCTACCCCATCAATTGCTTCTTGAATAATTTAACCAATTTAAAGACTCTATAATCATCACATAGTTGATTAAAACCGTTGCAGGTACTTATACTGAATTCATCTTTTCTACATGAAAAAAAAACCCCAGGTAACCTACTGAAATGATCCTGGAAGTTCTAGTTTTGCCTTGAAATTGTTTTACGCAGCATCGTCTAGCACTGTTTTTTTTTCAGCAGATGCAGTGGCGGATCTACGGGGGCGGGGGGGGGGGGGCTGCCAAGTTAAAAATTTAATGTGCATAGAAATACGCCATCATATGTCCAGACCCACACAGTATGTTCCTATAGCACAGGACTGCTTTTTATGGTCTCCATTGCGTTAGTAGATGCCAGGAAAACATCACTTACAGGGGTTCAAAATTGCAAAAAATATCAAAAGTTGACAAACCTTCATTTAAACCCCCCCGTTGGAGAAAAGCTAGGTCCGCCCCCGAGATGGTCACATTTGAAATAATAATATTGCATTCTATCTTCCTTCTTCTCTCTCTCTCTCTCTCTCTCTTGTAGCAAAAACTCTTATCAGAATGGGACATTCCGTATGAGCAGCTAGAGATACTGGACCTAATAGGAACGGGCCGATTTGGGGAAGTACGCAAGTAAGTCAAACAGATCATTTGTTTTTATATCTACTCTATTCTACTTCAGACATTTTTGTTTTCTGAAATTTGTCTAAAAGAAATTTGGAGATGTTGATATTGTATTTTTATTTCAAATGAATAATGTGGCCCATTGGGTAAAAAGTTCTTCTCACTCTCTCTCTCTCCGTTTTTCTTTCTTTTGATGGTAGTCTGCATATTTTTTTGCCTCTGTCAGTCTCCACCTGTCTGTCTCTCTCTCTCTCTGCCCTTCTTTCACTGTGTTTCCGTTTGTTGTGCTCTCTGACTTCATTGTTTGTTTTAGCGAGGAATAATATTTTCTCTTTTTTTATTCCTATCGTAATTTTGCATTTTCGTTCACATTTTGGATGTAATATTTTCTAACATACCTTAAACTTTTAAAAATCTAAATTTCATAAATAAAGATAACCTCTTGCTTATTGTTTTTTGTTGAACAGAGGAAAGTGGCATGGGGACGTTGCAATCAAGATGATGGACATCGATACCAATGATGAGAAGCAGTTGCAGGCTTTCAAGAGAGAGGTGGGTATACACTAGTGCAAGTTTGAAGGCTTTTTCCATAATTTCTTTAAGTATTGAAAGAAATAGTGTGTGGAGATGGTGCACTCCTTGTTTGTGAGATTAAATGCAATAACCAAAGGAACTGTAAAGCAGTTTGAGATATTTCTATGTAGCGCCACATAAATGAAGATCCAGGGGAGCGTTTCATCAAGCGTTTTGTCAGTGATTTTTACCGACATCTGTTATAAGCTACTGAAATCCTTGCATCTGATTGGCTGAGAGCAAATTTGTCAGTAAAAATCACTGACAAAATGCTTGATGAAATGCTCCCCTGATTATTCTCTGTCATGGCTTTAATTTGTTCTGATTCATATTATTTTATCATGATTAATTTTCTTATTTTCTTTCTTCTGAACAGGTGTCCTACTTCAGGAAAACAAGGCATGATTTTGTTGTTCTATTTATGGGAGCTTGCATGAGACCTCCCCATCTAGCCATTGTTACAAGGTGAGAATAGTGTCATGTTCTGTTTTAAAGATAAAGTTGAGTTCTGGTCATGTGATTATATTGTAGAAGAAACTATCTCAGTGCAATTGACCGCTTCAGTAATGTACGCTTCAGTAATGTATGCTTCAGTAATGTATGCAAATTTTATGCATACCTTTCAAACAAAGGTTGTTCTTGACAACCGGAAAGCTTGCCGGACATAGCTACAAATAATGTATGCAAACTGGATTCCAAGCATTGAGGCTTATTTATAAAAGCAGGTTCATGGAATAGCTCGTCACGAGGTGCTCAGAGAATATATGTGCATAAAGTTGTATACATTACAGAAGCGGTCTATTGAGAGAGGTTGATCATGTCCACATGTACATAAGAATTGGTGTATACTGTGAGGTTTTGGAATCATTCTGCACACAGCAACAGGTATATTGGACTGCACGCACGTTTGGCATGAATTATCGGCCCGAACATTTCAGCTATTTCTTGTCATATTTGCAATTTTAAGTGTTGGAGTTAAAGTTTGTAGCTGGGTAAGTGATAGTGTGAATCTTAGTGCTGGTATTTGTCTTATTGTCAGAACTAGTATTCGTGTTATATTTAGTGATGGTGTTAGCGTTAGTATTAGAGTCGGTGCTAGTGATAGTTTAATGTTAGTGTTAAATTTTATTTTTGGAGGTTTCGGATTTTCAAGAAAACAGTTGAAATACTCATCTTCTATCATATCTGAAAGAATGTTCTCAAAATGATGAAATATCATCATTTTGAACAAAATATTGTGGTATTCATTTGGTTTTGTTTATTCCATTTAACAAATGTTATTCTTTTCTTTGTAACTTGTCTTTCAGTCTTTGCAAAGGACAGACGTTATACACTCATATACACCTCAGGAAAGACAGATTTAACATCAATAGAACAATACAAATAGCTACACAAATAACCCAGGTAAGAGAACATTTATGGAAGAATTTTTTTTAAAAGATTAGAAACCTTTCGTTCAAAGAACTATCACATAAAGATTTTGTAATACAACTTTTCTGTTTATTTTTCACCAGTCATCTACTAAAATTATAACTGAGAAAATATACAGTCAAACCTGCTTGAGTGACCACCTGTCTATAAAGACCATAATTTTGGTTTCCCTTGAACAGTGTTTCCCATTGAAATGTCTGGTGGTCTTTATGCCTTACATAAAGACCACCTGCTCATAAAGATTGCTTTTCTAGTCTCTCTTGATTGGCCCTTATATACATGTGGTTCACTGTAGTTGACAAAAGATATTGAAGAAGAGTATTGTTCTATATCGGGAAGTCTGAATTATTCATGCACTTTTCGGTTCGCAACATGGATAAGTGAAATGATTTCTGGAGAATATCTTCTCATTACTTTCCTCCAAGCATTGCATTTTCTCAACATTTATTGCATTGTCTTATCCCCTTCTTCTCCTCACAGGGTATGGGCTACTTACATCACAAGGGGATAGTGCATAAAGACCTTAAGTCCAAGAACATCTTCATTGAGAATGGCAAGGTGGTGATCACCGACTTTGCTCTCTTCAGTATAGGCAGGCTATCCAAGCAGAAGACGTAAGTCAAGAACTCTTATGGGGTGTTGCAAGAAAGTTGCAATCAATTGCAAATTGTAAAGCAAATTAGAACGACCATTCTGAATGGTTCAGGGTCTGCCCATTCAAGAAGATGCGCTTGCTACAATGATTTTGATTGGTCAGTACCGATCAGTTGCAACTTGCAATCACAATCGCAACTTTCTTGCAACACCCCATTAATTGTTTATCATAGAACTTTTGATGTAATTCAGGCTGAAGAATCGCCTAGTGATGGTGATTCAACATTTGATCTGGGGACATTTTCTCCAGGCCCTGTTTCGTTAAAAAAAAAGTATAGGGGTAGGTTTAGGGATGACATTGATTTTTCAGTTAGATTAAAGGTTGGGTATATTGTTTGGACAGGAGATATAATTAAGAATTTGACATGTGTAAGAAATTGATTGCCTAGCTTCTACCTAAATTTCTTATTTCAAACAAGTCCTTCTTTAATGTTTTTTTCATGGTTTCTTTTGATGTTCAGGCAGTAGGATAGCTTGGTATTACCAGACTGATTACCTTGCTTCTGGGTTTGGAGCCACATTACATACACTTTATTATTTTATTTCGCTTTTTTTAGTACCTTGTCTATACAAGTCTTACATTTGTTACTGTATATTTTGACTTTTGATCATGTTCAGGCGGAAGGATAGTTTGGTGATACCAGACGGTTGGTTGTGTTACCTGGCTCCCGAGCTCATAACGTCCCTCAAAATCAACACGGACGGAAACCAAGACATGGAGCTGCCTTTCTCAGAGAAGTCTGACGTCTACTCCTTCGGGTAAGAACTTCCATGATAGCTTATTTATGCCAATAGATATTCATGCAAAAATGAGTAAAAAATGTTAAGAAAAGAAGTCTCATTTTCATGATTTTATTCATGAGCCTTAAAATGTCCATCTTTCGTGCTGAATATTCTGAACTTTGTGTACCGGTAAATTGAATGAGCACGCAGACATGGGGCATGTTTGTTGTGCAATGTTCAAGTGATACGGCCGCCTTATCTTGTGAAAATGACATTGTACTTGCTCAAATATTGGTAAGATTTTTAGCATGCATACTCTTTAGAATGTCAGAAATAATGTAAGATTAATGATCAGAGAAATATAAAAGATCCTTTGTGGGCAAACATAGGGCTTCCCATCAACGTACTTTCAATGTGTTATTGTGGGTTTTTCCACCAGGACGATATGGTACGAGCTGCTAGCAGGAGAGTGGCCCTTCCACAAGCAGCCAGTTGAGACAGTCATCTGGCAGGTTGGCAAAGGGTTAAAACAACCACTCAATCATCTACAGGCTTCCAAGGATGTCAAGGTATGGTCTCCCTTAGTTCCGAAACCTAGTGTAGTCACCAGTGCCATTGCTACAACTTTCTTTCTGGTGGGGGGGGGGGGGGGAATTTGAACAAAATTTGCTGACATGTTTGCAATGCCCTCATATTCAAAATATGACAAGAAATTGCTGAAATGTTCATCCCACTAGTGTGTGCATTCCCAGTTACCCATTTCTGTGTGCAGTGTATGTGCTTTTCAGCAAGAATGGGTCAATTTCTTATTTTGATGATTCCAAAACCTGACAGCATACACCATTTCTTATGTAGACATGATCAACCATTCCTAAACGCTTTAAGGCAGTTTCTTTCACAAAATAATCGCATGATCAGAACTAAACTTTTATCTTTAAAAACTGTCATTATGAGACACTTTTTTTCTTCCGACAACTGGATTCTGGTCCTTCATTTCAAATATATTTTGAAGAACATTTGAAATATGCCTGCCAGTGTTTATGTTCACATATTCACTATTTAAAATGCAGTTTCTAACTCTCCATATATGATGACTCACCAAGAGAGGGCACTGTTCTGAAAAAAAAAAATAGTCAAAATAATTTTTCATTGTAAGCAGCGTTTTACGGTTCAAGAATGTGACTGTGGTAATGAGAAAGTTAACCTTCACCTAAGCCCATTGCCTACTGGTCAATTCCACAGTAACGGAAGGACAATCACACACAAACTGTATCTAAATGTCCTTCCGTTACCGTGGAATTAAGCTACTCTAACCTGGTGGTCCCTGTATTAAGCATATTGGGAATGAGAGAATTCAGTACTCAACGGCTTAATTGTTTGTGTTCTCAGGAGATCCTGATGATGTGTTGGTCCTACTCTCCGGACAGTCGTCCCATCTTCCAGCACATCAAGAAAACCATCCTGAGACTACCAAAGAAGAAGGGCCTACACCGCAGCCCCTCCCACCCCCTCCACCTATCCCGCTCTGCCGAATCTGTCTTATGATGAACGGAGAAGTGCCACATCCCCTTGGCAGAACCCCCCAGGCCCCAGAGAACCCGACATTGTTGCAGCGGCAAGAGAGAGACTTGTTTCGTTGTAGAGACAATTGTAAAGCGCCACCTGTAGGACTAACAAAGATAGATGGTCAATGGCTAATAGGGTTCATGGGATATCCCAGAGTCCACCTCAAGACCTGTTTTATGCATAGAGGATCTGACCAAAGTGTTACAGCGAAGACAGAGACCCTAAGACTGCTTGGAGTCCAGCTGGAGACAATCTAGTGAATCAAATGAGATAAAACTAAAGAAAATAAGCCACCCTTTATTCATCGTATTGATCATGCACATTTTTAAAACAGGTAATCTCAATAGCTCACAACCATGAGGAAAAACAGAGCTCTGGAAGAGATCCTAGCACCTTGGAAATCTGTTCTGGATCTGGTGAAGTTCTGGAGAGTGTAGCACCCTTGTAACATTTTAAGTTCACTTAGGACCTTTCTCAGCATAGTAGTCATATGCTTGGAGGGCCTGTTGAATACAGTCTGATTTTTGTATTACACACATATCATCTGTTGAGAGCCAAAAGGGTGTTAACTCTGTAAAAAACACCCTTCTGGCTCTCAACAGACCACATTTTCCAAAGACCCCAGCACTAGATATTTTAGACACCCTTGTCAGTAGGATTTGCTCTATATGAATGCTGTAGGAAATACCCAGAGCAACTTGCCGTGGTGCCATTCTTGAGTCACAGCCGTGGAAGATTTTACATTGCTTAGAAAAGATGATAAAACTGAGGGATTTGTAACTTTCTAGGCTATAAGGAAATAGTCTCTGATGGAAGTGCCATAAGGATTTTCATTTCAGCACCATTTCCAAGGCTTAGGTCCCAATGGACCACACAATCACATGTGTTGAGCCTTTCCATACAGCCTTAACATTTTACGCAACCGAGACCTATAAAGATGTCTGTAATAGACAAACATGTCATAGTTACAGGGTTAATGTAAAATCATTTGATTTCCTCTAATAGAAGATGTAACCTGCCCACAAATCCCCCTTAATACCGGTCCAGTTTGATCGTCTTGGACCAGCAAAAGAAAATACAGTGGAGCGATGAGCGAATTAGCGCCGGAAAGCTCCTGAGAACTCTGGTAAACTGAGAAAGAGCTCTGGTTAATAAATCCAAAACAATAGAATACGCAAAAATTACTATGAGATATTCAAACCTTATACGACACTCAATCCAAAAACAGATCCCTGTGAACAGAAATGTATGTTTTGCACTGTCTTGGACCCTTTTGGATGTCAAAATAATCTTGCTCCATCCTCACCATCTGTCATGCTTGGCTGCATTCGGTTTTCTTTGTCACCTTTGCTGATGGCAAGAGACCTACATCCGCAGCCAGCGAAGTTTGGGACCATAGGATGATGTATTCGCATAACAGTTCTTTCTGGAAATTCGGGTACTGTAGTTCAAATTTCTTTACCGTGTTGTCATCCAGTTCGTTCAAATTTTGCCACTATGGTTGCCCCACTCTTTAATTTGACATCACTGTTGTATATTAAATGCATACATTAAAAAAGTGGACTTATGAAACTCTCTATTAAACAAGAAAAAGTGTCTTTATGTTCATTGAAATTGATATGGTTGTTTGTCAATTTTATTTGAAAATTTTTTTTTCCATATTTTTCTTTGTTGGTTTGTGACATGTATGTTACCGGTATACGATTTCTTTTTGTTTTCAATTTTTTTTGTCGGGAGAAAAATATGTTGAATCACTCATTCCTTTCTGTTTGTTTTTTCGAAAGTTTTGCCAGCTGGCCTGGCATGGAAATACTTTATCAGTTTAAATATTATTACATAATATAACTGTATTGTATCACTGTTAGTTCGCTGGTCATGTGATGCTCATGTTTTTTATGTGTTTGACACGACCGCATGGTCTTTTAATATTGCATCAATATTTTCATTTTCTCTCTTATCGTGGTGGTGGTGCAGAATAGATATTACGTGCAGTCATTAATTATTTGGTCTGGTATTTCTCATGGAGCTGTGCACTTTCATTTCTCTGCTCTCGAATCTGATACTTGTAGTATTGTACATGTACTCTTAAAAAATGGATAACCTGTATGCCAGGTTTAAAACTCAAAGTTGGTTGAATTGGTCCATTGATTCATGGAGCACTTCGTGTCAACAACCCCATTATCTGGTAGAAATTATCATTTATTCTTTTTAAATTAAACTAGTAAAAATCATGTCATCATTACGTTGATTTCTTATTTTTCTTTCACAACTATTGAAGAAAGAATTTTGTGACAAAATGAATAAGTACATCACTTGATAGAATTCTGTATTTCGTGTGGAATTGAAAAGGTGACATCTGGTACACTATGAATAAGTGGACTAATCTAAGTTAATCTAAGTTGGGTTTAATTACATGTAAGCCTTCTGTCAAGTAGACAATCTATTGTTTTGGGTAATTTTTTATTTCTAATTTTTTCAGTGGTAATGCTGTCTGATATTTTCCACCTTTTCTTATTTTTGTCTTGTGATGTGGTACAAAATTCCATTCCAGTTGATATATTAGGACTATTTTTGTTCACAAAGTATATAATATACTTAAGATAAATATTTTAATGGTATGTTCATAATTATTGTGTATTAATCCATAAAGCATTCACCCTAAATGTATTGTGATCTTTAGCTGAATTAATGCGTGTGAAACACTGATGCATTTTTGTGATCGGAACGTCCAAAATTCCTTTTTATTATTAGTATATCTGCCAAGCTCTTGTAAAGAATCTGGACATATATTTGGAAAGCATTAAGACTGATTCATCTTACTTTCAGGAAAAAAAAATTCACTTACCTACAAGAAAATTAAAATGTTTGGGTACTATTGTTACATACATAATAATGAAGAAAGCAATAGTATATTCTGTTTGATGATATAGTCTTATTGTGACTTTTCAGGTAATTTTCAGGTCATTTTATTTTTTGTAATGAATTTGAAAAGATGCTTTCATGTATCCTACAGTTTGGTGAAAAGGGTTGCGATAGAATTTTTCTTTTTCATTTGGATGTCGTAAACATTTTAACAAAAATTTACAGATATATTTAAAAAAATGTACTTTATAAACACTTTTACGATGTACAGTTTTATATTATCATCTGCATCATTTTATGCATTGCCATTACACAGCTTGCATATTGGAATTCTGGCTATGTCATATACAGATTTGGGGTAATTTTAAAATATTCGATTATGGGACTGCCCAAGTATATTGTATCAAACAGTATAGTTGTTGGTAATAGCATTTAAGCTGCATTGCATTTTTACTATAATAATAAGCATCACAGCTTTTTTAGATACTGTTGCAATTTTAGAAGAAAAATACTAAAAATACCACATTAATATTCTGAATGTCTGTAAATTAGACATTCAAACAATTCTCTCATCTATTTACAAGTTGGATGTATAGAGAATGTCAAATTTGGTTCAGGACATCCCTTTTTTCCCCTTTCCTTTTTTCCCTGTTGTTATTTGTGAAAGAGTCTTTATATTGCTGACATCAAGTATACCTTCCAAAAACAACTCTGACATCTTACGGAGTTTAATTTTAGAAAAGTGGATTTAAAAAAAAGTTAAAATGTAGATAAAGTCAGAAGTTTTAAATTGTACATCTCTGTCCTTTGTCAGTGTATACTGTTTTACCTATCTGTATTTTATCAGTATTTATAATTTTGATATAATTTCCACCACTGTGGGCTCTTATATTCAAGTAATTCCTTTTTGTTGTGTGCTTTTTTTTTGGTCAAAGATAAAGTCTGGTGTATCTGCTTTCTTATTTCTCATGTGATATGTTTATTGTATTTTCACAATGAATTGAAATACTGTTGAATTACATAACTGCCAGTCAAAAGAAAAAAACTAACTGGCAATATTGAATTTGAAGGAAATAAAATTTGCTAAAAACTACATTAACTATCTTTTTAAAAATCTTATATGCTGACTCTTTTTGAAGAGATATTCTCTTTGTTTTGGCTTTCCAGTTTTTAATCAAATATATTGATTATTCATGCCGAGTCATTGTGATGTTCTCTTGAAATATTTGTGTATTTGTGCATTAATTGAAAGAAATTGAGAGCTTTATTTTTCTGTTTATGTATGGATATTATATTTCTGATATATCTCCTATTATTTAACTCTGTGACATGTACATGATGTATGTATTTTGATTTATTTACGACAGAAGATGTTTCATTATAGACAATATGCATAGCTCTTTACCTCTTCCTCTACTGTGATTGCAGACACAAACATAAGATGCATGTAGTTCTGTGTAGACAAATGTTTGGATATAGGTTGGTAATGAGAGCTTTATTATCCAATGTGATAATATTTCATTTCCAGTATGAGATATGTCTGTGTTTAGTGGTCTGGGGTTGATCTTATCAAATAAAACCCAAAATAAGGGGTATTGTCCAATAAATCACATTTGTTGACTTTAGACACAAATCACACAAACACTGAAGTTCTAAAATCACTCAATGCGTGTGGAGTTATTTTGATGTTTTAATTTATGTCCTTTCAGAGGCCATGCCTGTAGTTGGGTTGAGTTGTATTTGGGTAGTTACAAGTCTGTGTATCCACGTTACAGTTCTGAAAAGCTTTAAAGGTACTACTGGAATGTAAAATTTTTAGGTAAGTCGTGGAAGTAATTGAAATACCAGTTAATCTTTCTCTGAATGTAAAGGAAAACAATTATGAAAAAAATTTGTAATGTTCATCTTCGAAACGCATGATAATCCAACCATGGTATAAATAATTCTAGAATTATGGGTATCATCATGGAAGACTACTTTCAAAGAAATGCTTTGAGATGGTTCCCATCTAAATGTTGCTTTCTTCAATCTTTTTTTTTCTGACCTTTGCACATTTTAAAAAGCTGAATAGTATCTTTCATATTGGGATTCTGAACGACTATGAACCCAATCGCAACTTCATAAATATCCATGTTCTATATATTTGAAGTTTTTTGAAGGTCATGTTATAATTCATAAAGTTTATTAGAGTTACTGTCACTGTCTTGCGTCATTTCTCAAACGTCTTAGATTTAAACTACAATGCACAAGGAATATGTTAAAAAACAACACATCACCTGTTCAACGCTAGAAGGATGTAAACTAATTGCACTTTACATGGACTTAACACCCTTCTGGTTCTCAGCGGACGATATTAACTTCCTCTGTTTTTCCTCCCTCCCTTTCACATTGCTCTCCTCGCTACTTACATGTACATCATTATACTGTGAAAAAAATCTTTTTTTTTCCTCTAGCATGTACAAGACAACATGTATCACCTCCTTCACTGTAATGTACTAGTCTATATAGCATAACCTCAACGAGAATATTATTAATTTGGTTTTTAAGATGAGAGGCATGCTTATAAAATTGAATATGAAATGACTACACTGAAGGGACGCAAAGTTATTTGACGATGATCATGTATAAAGACATTATATGATATAAAATTGTAGATTTTAAAAACTCTGGTTCCTGGTGATGATCAGTTCACAGGTGCTGAGATGATAAAAAAAAAGCAATGACAACTTCGTAATTAAAATAAAAAGGAAAACTGTTTGGTTTGGTGAATTTCTATAAGTTTGGATCACTTTTGTGAGTGGTAAAGTGTGGCTTTGTGATTGTGGTGATGATAATGATAATGGTTATGATTATATGATTGCTATAATGATGATCTTGATGGCGATGATGAGGATGATGATACCTTTGAAAGATCATTGATAACATTGGTTGATAAAGGGATAATAATTATGATTATGAAACTAAAGACAGAAAAACAAAAGGATGAAAAATTGAAGAAAAATATGACAACAAACAAACGAACAAACAAACAAGCACTACCAAGACATGGAAGTAGAATCATAAAATTACATTGCCTCGACGATTCACCATGAGGGCGTGCTCAATTTTTAACATCATAGAGGTCTTATTGCTCAATAAAAATTGTAGGATTTATATGATTTTTAACGACGAACGACCATGATTTTATCCATCTGAGACAGATTTTGCTACTACTAATAATAACACTATGAGGAGGGAACAATTTTGATGGACTCAATATAAGGAGAGGTGCGGAGAAGAAGAAGAAAAAAGGAAGGAAAAGAAAAAGAAGAAAAGATATAGACATAATAATGATAATAATAAAGATGAAGAAAAATAAAAAAAAGAAGAGAGAGAGAGAAAGAGAAAGAGAGAGAGAAAGAGAAAGAGAAGGAGAGAGAGAGAAAGAGAAAGAGAGAGAGAAAGAGAAAGAGAAAGAGAAAGAGAAATAAAAAGAAAAAGAAGAAAAGATATAGACAATAATAATGATAATAAAGAAGAAGAAAAAGAATAAGAATAATAATGAAAAAGTAGAACAAGAAGAAGAAAAAGTAAAAGTAAAAGAAAAAGAAAAAGAAAGAAAAAGAAAAAGAAAAAAGAAAAGAGAAGAGAAGAGAAGAGAAGAGAAGAGAAGAGAAGAGAAATGAAAAGAAAAGAAAAGAAAAGAAAAAAGAAAGAGAAGAGAAGAGAAGAGGAGAGAAAAGAAAAAGTGAAGAAGAAAACATATATACCTAATTATAATAATAAAGAAGAAGAAGAAAAAGAAGAAGAGGAAAGGAAGAATTATGAAAAAGGAAAAAGAATTGAGGTGTATAGGCTTAACTATATATTGAGTTGAATTAGCCTGATTTCTTTATTAGGCCTATTACCGTGATGTTTTCGATTCATAACCAGGATAGACAGGATAAGTAGGCCTATAGGTTACTGGAAGAATTTAAGTGAAAACTTTCATCAGAGAGAGAGAGAAAGAGAGAGCATGCATCAGCAATATAGGCCTATATGTGCCCCCGGGTATGTGCCTACTGATATTGACAATGTGTGGGTTGCCATAGGCAACGAGATAAACGAATTTTAAGTCGTGGCTGAAACAGAAAGACTGAAAATCCCCCTCATACATAAAACGTTTAATCTAGGTTATTAGATATTTTGTTTCATTAACTGTCATTATGCGAGGAATCATTTGACGCACACCTGTTAGATTCGGTTGAATGCATCGGTAGTCTGTAGATGGGATGGACGCTCTTTATGACTTTGCCTCAAGGCTTGAAGATGTAAAATCAAGAAAATATTGATAGGTTTATGCAATGGTACCATATCTCCTTCTTCTACAGCAGCCAGCTGCTGCTCTTTGGAATATTTAGGGATCACAGTTTGCAGTGAGAGACTGAAAAGGTATTTTCTGTATTAGTTTATGATAACAGAAATCAGCGTAAAACTCAGCGTTTCATCCATGTAGTAATATACAAATTATTCATTATAATTGATTTGTGAACGCGTACGCGTACGTTTCGTCAGAGGTTTTTTGTGCAGACTATACACCGCTATACACTTACGTACGAGCACGCGCGCTATGGAAATTTGCATTACGAATTTACGTACGTAGATAGCACGTAAAGCCAATTCAACTGTGCTATGTCACCAAACAACTCATGACATAGTATTCGCTGGATTTTACCTAAAACTGACCAAGCAAATTATTGTTCAAGGATTCTAGAAGCCAACTTGCATATTGACGTGATTTAGAGTGGAATATTGCAGCATCGTGAAGCTTTAAAAAGCTAGATTTGACGTTACAAGATGAGCAACTCACCAGCGAAACCACCAGCGAGCGGCGGGGGCACTGCTTCGGGCAAGAAGAAAGGAGGTGGCTTCTTGCAGAGGAAAGCCAAGGAAAAGAAGGCCAATTCAAATTCCGAAGAAATAGTCACTGAGGAGGAGCTTCTACAAAAGGAATTCGTCACTCCAGAAGATGTCCTGAAACTGAAAGACTGTACAGAAAGTAAGTATTATGCAATGTCAAATTCCCTTTAATTTAAAGAGTCAAATTTAACATTTACAACTCATAATATCATCAGTGCAGCACACACAGACAACATGATCAAGCGGCCATCTTTATTCTGTGACTTTGGCATCATATTGGCATGACAACCTGGCACAGTACAGACATCTATTATAATTTTTTTTGTTCTGTCAAAACCCACTCAGACATATTACAATGTTATTTATAAATTTAGATAAGCTTGTACTTAATAAGCCTGTATTGCTGCAACTGTTTACGTATGACAGATAGAAGAGTGATGTTCTCGTGTGAGTTTCAAAGGGGCAAGACTGCTGCCCAAAAGAGCCTGAAAAATTCACTTGATCAAGGTGATAAAAATCTAATTGTAGAAATGTTATGGAAATAAGAGAGTAAACCATCCCACTATGTTAAAATCAAGGATTTCCCTTGAATATTACAGATTATTCTGGTACATGTATGTATTTTGCCTCTTCAACTTAGAGGTCAGCTGCTGCTGAATTGGGGGGGGGGGGGGGGGGGGACACATACATGTAGGGACGGTTCTGTGAGTGGTCAAGGTCATTATATTCTTTAAAAATGTGAATGCATTAACATAGACTGACACTATGAACACGATGACATCTAGAGCGGACAAAATATACAGCTCCTCATTGTACCCTCCACAGTTGCTCTGGTAGACAAAAGAACATCCCTCCACTGCTATTATGTAAAATAAGTAGAACAGGTGAATATGCACGTAACACCTGTTTTACATACTTTTACATACTTTTACATACTAGCAATCAAGGGATGTCCTTTTGTCTACCAGAGCAATTGTGGAAGGTACAATGAGGAGCTGTATATTTTGTCCGCTTCTTTGTTCGCCATGTTCATAGTGTGATATACAGTATATGTAGAGCACGCAATTAGCTGTTTACTAGTGAGACTCGAGTCTGAGCCTGGGACTGAGAGAAGGAGAAATGCAAAAGAAATTTGGTACGGTTAAGTTAGTGGTGAATAAATGCAAGATAGAAGCTGAGAGAGAAAAGGAGAGAAAAAATGTGATGAGAGAAAAAATGAAGACCAAAAATAGAGGAGTTAAACTTAAAATGTAAGGTTAGGCCTATTTCTCCCATCTAAATATTTGATTTGAAATTTAGTAAAAAAAAAATTTTTTCATTGATGACTACATACATGTACATGTAACTATATGTAGAATATTCTTGATGTTCTGAAGAGTGAATATATGTGTCCGAAAGATTCTTTTACATGCAAAATTGGTAAGCAAGAACATGTCCTTTCATTTTGACAAGAAAAGATGGTTGTGTTATTTTGAAATCATTGAAGAAAAAGGAAAATTATAAAATTTATGTACAGTAGTTCACTGGTTAACCCTTTCATGACAGGAATAATTTAAGGGCTTAATTGATCACATTTTGTTCTTCAAATTGGCCACAATATTTTTCTTTTAATGCTAGATGGTTCTAATAAATGTAATAGCTTTGAAAACAACATACATAGTTTTAGGATCTTTAACGAGAAGTTGAAAAAAATATGCAAATTTTGATAAAAAAACAATAATTTAAACCTCTTTTATGTTTGCTCTTTCTACTCATGCATCTGGTATATTTTTTAAAGCTCTGAATCAAAAGTTATTGAGCCGAACCACAGAATGTGGTAAATTGTCTCGAAAGGGTTAATACTTGTACCTGCATACAGTATACATGTACATGTACATGCAAGTTTCTAATTATTTCATTTAAGAATGCATCACACAAAAAGAAGGGAGGCAAGCTGAAAAATGGAGGAAGGAGAGGACGAGAAGTTATAAAACCAGGAATTAATTTGAGATGTCAGATGTGTAGAGTGTGTGACTGTTTATGACATGTAACATGTACTTGTACATGTGTACGTAATTGTATGAATCTCAGAACATTAGAATGATTTTGAATTGAGAACTACATACATGTATACCCTAATGATTAAGATTAGATGTCAGGTATTTTCATGTATCATGTACCTCAAAGCTAGTTGATGGAAGAAAAACGCAGTCGTAATTGAGTGGGAGATACATGAAGCTTTGGGAATGGGAAATTGAAAATGTTTGAAATTGAATGCAATTTCAAGTCAAGCCTTTCTGACGTTACATGTATGACTGTCATGTCAGTCCAGTTTTATGACTGGTACGTGTATGTGTACATGTACATGTTTTGTAGCCTATTCAAGTAAAATGTGCATTATTTCTGGCAGCTCTAGCCATGTGAGATGTTCATTTTGAGCTAATTTGGAAGCAGAAGGGGGTCAGAATATCCCCTTTTACTAAGAATTTTTTTTTTGTATTGTTTGATTCATACAATATACGTACATGTACCACATTGCTTCTCAGCAATAAAATATAACAAATTGTTGAGTAACTGTTGAAGGTGATTTTATTTTTAAATCGCTAGTGTTTAGACCAGGGACATTGGTCACTCTGTGTGATCATTCAAGTGATATGATTGGATAGCTAATACATATAGTTCACATTTATAGTTCAATTTGGTCTACATGTAAAATATACAATATTAAATTCCTCACAGTGCATGAAGTAGACTAGAAACGTATAGGGTCTTAACTGTATACAGGAGAAAGCTTCTAGATTTATTAGAAATGAATGATATTACCCCCCCCCCCCCCCCCCCTCCCCATCAACTGTCTCTTCTAAAATGGCAGAGCTTCAGTCTTGGTTATAAGGGCAAAATGGGCATCAATTGGTCCACAAAGGACCCTGTAAAGGCTTGCTTATATTAACTGCTAGATAACTACTGTATGCAAAGAAAACTTATACAAATGTAGCACATCTAGGCCTACAGTACATGTACATCTACTGGAATGTGTGCACACTCATGTGCATCTTCATGTACACACGTATACAAAATCTTGTTTGCTCTCTTGTTTAGTGCTACTGTAATGCATTCCTGCAGAATTTGATTTATGGTATTGCACTGTCCAGGCATGTAGCAACATCCAGCATCCTAATGGGCACAGTAGCATTCTAAGAAGAAGCTTGTGGCTGTTTACCAAGTGTCTGGAAGCACCAGATTAGAGCCTCGCCCGCACAATACATATGTCCCTTTCAGCTCTTCCTGGACTTTACTGCTTTGCCGCTGGTCTAGTTCCAAGGTGCCATCGTGTCAAAACATTTCTCACAGACTGCTCCAAAGAGAGACAATGTACATGTGCATGTACAGTACATTACTTTATACATTGAAATAAAATCATGTTGCTGTGATTGCAGTCTTGAGTAGTAAGAACTATGAGGTCGTAAATTAAATACTTGATACATGTAGCTGATTTGACTGACACATTTACCACAGACTACTCCAAAGTGATTCATGAAATTTGCATTAAAATACTGTTGATAAAATCCCAACTTGGCTAATCCCGACACTGTGTTGCAATTTATAAGTCTAACTACATATATGGGGTAATTAATTCAATACTTGATCTGACTGATTGCGGCATAAAACTAATAACCACTAAAACATTTTTACTGAGTCTTAGGAAGATAAAAATGTATGAATTTGCCTTTGATTACAGATCTGTCATGTTTTCTGTATAAAATCCCCAGAGCTCCCAGCACATTATCAAACTAGAATATAAACAATTACATGTACATGTAGTATGATACATGTACAGTCATCTGTGGATATCATGGTCCTTTTCATGGAGATATCTTTTCAATGTAAAGATAAAAAGGTAAAATTGTCACTGTCAGTCATGCAATGTACATACTACTACATGTATTAAGGTGTCAATGATTTGCCTGCCTGTGAAGGTTCTCTCATTGACTAAAATCTCACTTGCAAGTGTACTGGACATGTTAATAGTATTTCTAGGCTTGTGCCTACATGTAGTTGTGCATTAATTATTCTTTATCCAATTTTTTTGATCCACATCGGCTTCAAATAACTTAAGCTTCAAATACAATGTACATACATATGTATAAAACATGTACATGTGTAAAGTACCTTACAGTTGTACCGTTCATCAGGCTCTTGTTCACAGTGTAGGCTTACCTGATGGAAGTGTTGATAAATTTTTGTACACAAGTTGAACCTATTATTAATACAGTACTACACTTCCATGAACAGGTGAATTCTGCTTGATGAACATGTACAAGAAAATGTACATGTAGTGGTGTATGCTTTGGAATTGCATACATGTACATGTAGGTTTGCAAGTTATGCATGTTATCAATTTGCTATGCTTGTCTTGTTCTTGAAGGGTTTTATACATGTATTGTCTATAATGGAGATAATAATGAACTTGTGTTTGTAATTCTTTGCCGTTTACATTTTGCTTGTAGAATGAAAGTGTCAATTTAAGTTGTGTGTGCATGTCAGTGTTACACTCCAATAAATATGCATGTTGACCTGTACTGTGTGAATGTTTAAAGTACTTCACCCCTTTTTGCAGCCCTAAAATGTTGAAGTTGTGTATGTGATGAATTAGAAAAGAATTATAATTGGAAAACTTGTGCAGATGTGAAAAGGATTATACATGTAGTCTGCTTTTAAGTATAAAGTAAAAATAACAATTTGCTTCAGGTGTAACACTTTATTTTTACTAAAAAAATAATTATTTTTTGACCGTTATTAGTACATGTACATGTACCTGCGTTGAATTCTGAATAGCTCCCTCTGTGGCAAAAACAAAATTGTTCATTTCTTACAAAGGAGTTATAACTTGTGACCTTGAAATTTGAAGTCTGCAAAAGGGATTACCTTTAAAAAACGACTTAAAATTATTTTCATGTGGTACACGTGCTGTGCATGCATTCCATGTCATTATAAAATTTGATTACAGATTCTCACGACTGTCTCGTCTTCGATTAAAAATAAAACTTGTTAGAAGCAATCATCACGAGAGAAAAGAATACGTGTATACATGTATGTACATGTACATGTAGCCAAGTAAAATTTATTCAAAGTTTTTTTTTAAATCCTTGCCCACCTCCTACGGTATATTTCGTAATTTTATTTTCTTCACTTGACACAAACTATTGGATCTGCAGTGTAGGGAATATAGACATT
Source organism: Heliocidaris erythrogramma (assembly GCA_025617745.1). Lineage (NCBI taxonomy): Eukaryota > Metazoa > Echinodermata > Echinoidea > Camarodonta > Echinometridae > Heliocidaris > Heliocidaris erythrogramma. Next base: position 32,329,852 of record CM046861.1, on the reverse strand, counting down.
GCAGTAACATCAGTTACTTTCAGGACAGGAATTATTTCAGGGCTTTAATAGTTGATCACACTTTGTTCTTCAAATTGGCAGTATTATTTTTCTTTTAGTGCTAAATGGTTCTAATAAGGTATAATGTCTTTGGGGCAATTCCATGATTAAGTGGACATCCGGCCAAACTTTATTTTTGCTCTTTCTCAAATTCAGGTCGATATTGGGGGGTTTAAATAAATACAGGAATTGTTTTTACAAAGGTGTTTCATACTTACCAAAAACAATTTTATTTAATATGGCCCCTTATAGAAGAATCCAAACCATACACAAATTTAGATAGATGGGACTTCACACAGTTTTTTAGTCATGGACAGAAATACACTGCCTATTTTGTGAATTTTTCAATAAAGATAATTTGTAGGGCATTTAGTCACACCAATTTAAAAGAAAGTAGGCAATAAGTTGTTGAAAAGGTATAAAATATCTCAAATATGTAGTACTGGACAAACTGTAACGTGATTATTATCCATAACGTTACTAGAAGAATATTCACCTAGGGCTTTACTTAAACAAATTGAGAGATGCAATCTCTATTAATTTGGGGCAACATTGGTCATTGAGAAGTAATACTGATATGGCTCCAAGTTTGAGGTACAATACAATAAGGAGGAATATATTTTCAAAAGCTTTGGTTTGTTTCTCATGGCCTTTTTTTGTAACGTTACCGTCATCAAACGTTCTCATTACAGCTCTTATTTTATTCATTTGCTTTTGATTTCTTTATGTACTGTAGACCTTTGTTTATAGGTGAATATATATTTGCAAGAGTAGGACTTCAGATGAAAAAGCTATTGAATTATCTGTATCAAAAATATTACAATTTGATAAAATGTAACGTTACTAATCATAGAATTGCCCTTTGAAACAATAGTACATGGGTGAGAACTTTGTCAAAAAAGTTGAAAAAATTGCCAATTTTTATTTTAAAAAACCAATGATTTTGAACCTCTCAACTTGTTGCCAAGCTTATTCTCCTTTTTAAAATTTGTGGAATCAAATACAATATTGTCATGCAACAAAAAGTGGACACAGTGTGTGCAGAAATTTTTGCTCTTTCTACTCATGCATCTGGTAGATCTATATTTTAGAGCTCTGAATCAAAAGTTCTTGAGCCAAACCACAAGATGTAGTCACTTGTCTCGAAAGGCTTAAAGTAACATCAGTTATTAATACAGTACATACATGTATCTTGTTTTGAACCTCTCATGAGCAAAGACATTTTATTAACAAAACTTTTAATGAAATGAATCCTGTAAAATTTGTACATTTGGGTAAAATATCAAAATCAGTTCAGACGAGAAGTTAGCAATCGATTTCACTTGGTCTAATACATTTGTGTATCATTAACAAAAAAAACCACCCGCAAAAACAAACAACCCTTATATATCCAAACTTCTGCATTTTCATGCATGTACAATGTAAATTATGCTGTACATGTATAATTTAAATGGCATGAAAGAGACAATTGGGTACATGTCTACTTTTTGGGAAAAAACAAAGTGTAATTTTAACTCTTTCCTTCTATGTCAGTTGAATATGCATGATTCAAACTGTATGGAACAATATTCAAGTTTTTAATTTTAAAATATATTTTGACCAAAAATTGCCATTTTAACCCATAAATGAAATTACACATTTTTACAGCAAAATATAGTAAATTACATATTGAGTCATTTTGGGAGATTTCATCTGTTATGATCTAACAAAGTTAATCAAATACAGTGAGGACTACGGGGAATTTTATGTCTGTATACATACATGTAAAGTATAAAAATATTCTTCTGATTTAAAGGAGGTCAAAGGTCAGATGGATTTTTGTCCCGTCTGTCACGTTTTTTTAGGTACTTTTTGCATTTACAATAAATCGGATCATTGTTTTGGAATAAAATTTTGTAGTCTTGCTCTTTGGTAGGGGGGAAATTCATTTCTTTTGCTAGCTTGGCGGAATTCGATATTATGAAGATAATTATCAATCATACAGTAATGTCCCGTCTGTGACGTTTTGCATCTACAGCAAAAATATACATGGATGGGATTACATAAAAATTTTCAGATGGATGAAAATTAAAATCCTTCTACTATTATGTTTCATGATATTTAAAGATGACCCTTCATCCCCTTTAGAACATGAGAATAAGGTATTTAATGCTGTAAATTTTGTTGTCTTTAAAAATTGTATTTTGTGTACAATCTCAATATGCCCCGTCTGTCACATTTTTATTGTCCCGTCTGTCACGCTCACTTTTTGGTATTTTCCCCCAAAAGCAAGATGAAATTTCACATGTATACTAGCAGGTTCAAAAAGGTACTAACAAGTATAAATAACATGAATACACATATTTTGTTTCAAGATTTTCCAGTGAGGAGAGGTTAGCTGAAAAGTGTGGGTGTGGGTGGGGCTGGAAAAAAAAAAATTCTCCCATTTTGTTGACCAAACCGTATGTAGATCACATCTCTACATCAAAATAAGTATCACTTTTAAATGAAATATAAAATATCAAGTGAAAACATCAAAAAGTGAGGGTTGGATGTCCTGTCTGTCATGCTGGAATTACCCAATTGCAAATTGTGTCAATGATCATAGCCTGTTGGCCAGTATGCTGTTACCATGGTGATGCATTGTTGTAAATACCTGTACTGTAAGCTGATTGTATACATGTCTGTACATTCAGTGTGTGTCTACATGTGTGTACATGTACATTTGTACTTGTACAGTGTAGGCCTGCATGTAAATGTACATTGTACACATGTACATGTATTCCACAAAGGAGTAAATAGTCAATTGCAAATCAGTATACAAATAATGAATGTTTATGAGTGCAATGGAAAGAATATTTTCATGAGTTGAAAGATGGAATGTTCCATTCAATGAGGCGAAGCCGAATTGAATGGAACAGATTCCATCTTTCAACGAATGAAAATATTCTTTCCATTGCACGAATGAAAAAAAATTCATTATTTGTTTTATACAACATCTGAGTAAATCCTATATAAGTGCGTTGTATTATTATTATTATTATTATTATCCTTGTTATTTGTACAATAAAATAAATATATGTACTTACAATTGTCCAGTCATCCATTATGCTTCTTTTCCATCCAAAAAGTAATCACGTGCAGTAATCCAAAGTTCAAAAGAATCATTGTTAATTTTCCAATGTACATTGTAGATCCTCCAGAATATTCATCAACCAATTTCGATGTTCAAAAACAGTCAACAAGTTCAAATCCAGTAACTCGTAAATAAAACAACACATGTACATGAAGGTTCCATTCAGTACTTTAGGTCTTGTTGTAAAAATTGACTGGCCCATGGAAATGGAAGTGCTGCACGGTAGATGTGGCCATTTGATTCTGGATGTTGAATTCACTTAGAAACAACTGCTCTTGAGAATTTGTCAGAACATTATCTGCCACATTATCCACTACATTCATATCCGTCTCCATTGGTTGTTTTGCAACTTCAAGAGGACCTGCTTGCTCTTCTTCAACATTGACGGGTACCGGTACTTCGTCTTTGGTGGGCATATTTTCTTTCATTTGGGCTGCGATTGTTGCACTCATCAGCTTTTTCTTGTTGTCGCTTGTACGCGAGTAATGCTTCAACGATGACTCCGATTTATGTCCTGTTATTGACATGATATGTCTGGACTCAAAGCCGGCTTCATCCAGCACCGAGCATGCTGTTGCTCGCAAACAATGGTTGGTATACTTTACCGTGCAGCCTGCTTTCTGAGCAATTTGCTTCATCTTGTTGCCAAGTGTGTTTACTCCCAATGGTGCATTGCTATACCATGGTGATCCATCGGTTGGAGCTTTGGGTTTTGGCCTTTGCCACATACACTCCTGCCCTGGATTTAGCACATCCTTGAAGGCAAGGAATGTAGTAAGTGGGCATCTTGGAGAACCAGGGATTTCATACATGTGTCCACTGTAAGTTTCATCATCATTCTCACGTCTGCATTTGGTGAGCGTATCTTGATGAACAAGGTAACGGAGATTATGCTCATCTACATGAACTTCAAAATCAGAGGCTTTCATATCACGAAGGTTTTCTCTACCTCGATTGGCAAAGTAAATCATAATGTCAATGAATACTTTACCCTGAAGGCCTTCGGGTGTTGTTATGTCCAGTGAATCCAAGATCTTGGCCATATCATCCTCACTAATTTCCTTCTTGTGTTGAACAGCGCCCTTTCCCTCTCGCTTCAACTTTACCATTACCGCCTTGTAGGTCTTGTTACTTTCCTTAAACTCATTAGAGTTTGTTATATCCAATTCTCTTGTCGATTGAAAGTGTCGATGTAAGCCATAGCGAATTCCAAACATAGATTTCTTCGTGTACAGAGACCCGTCATTCTTTCTCAAACCACCGTAAAAACGTGACAGAAATTGGTCCAATTCTTTCACGTCTAAGCCTTCTACAGCATCCAGTCTTGTGCCAGTAAACTTTGCAAATGCTTCCAACCGACCTATAGCATATTTAATTTGTTTTTTTGTGTTTACAGCATCGGCCCCGTCGAGTAAATCGGCCAATTCTTCATTAGTTAGCAACACGAACTTGTTTACATCGGCCATTTTGATCGTCTGCGCTGCGGTCAAATGCCAAAGGTTACGGCGCTGGGCCGGTCGCTCGCGAGCGTAAAATAACACATAGATCTATGGGCAAAGTCCGGTAGTATCATTACGTGCGCTGTATCGCAGCCGCGCATTACACTGAAAAGGTCGAGGCGTTGAATGGAAAAAATCGTATGGAACAAAAATGCACGCCAGCTAGCGCGAAACCATGGAATGGAACAAATATTTAATAACATGTGACCTATTATTCTCCAATCAAATTACAAGGATCTACTCAGGTGTTGTATAAAAGATGATGATGCAGTGTGTCTATTTCATGTCGAATTGAGATCATTCATAGATATACATATGTTCATGTACATGTAGTTTTGGGTGATTACCATGGATCTGCATGTACATGAACAAATGTACATGTCATGTACTTGTGTGTATTATAGCACTGTAAATACATACACATGTATGCATACATGTACATGTGTATTTACAGGAATGTAGCATTAAATGAAATCACATGATTATGAAAATGATGCAGTTATTATTTTCACGACTTGGTAGAAACACAGTTGTTACAAGACAAGACAAGGAATTAAATTCCAACCGTGTTGAGCAAACGTGCACATGTATCTCTTCGAAATTATTACACCTGCATGTATATGTACATGTACATATACATTTGTAGGTGTCATTATAAGATAAGAAAGGGCTGTATTCTAGTGAAGAGAGTAGGCTTAAATTGCAGTTTACAACTTGACAAATATGCATAGAAATTACATTATGTTGTTCGTACACTCGTAAGAGAAACGTGTCATGCATGTGCATGTACATGTAGCAGTTAACAATCCATGCTATTCCTTATAAGACTTTTATAATGGAAGCATCTCAGTCACATGCTTCAGTGTATTTGTGGTCATGTGAAATGACATGTTCATGTATACATGTACAATGTACATGTATACCCTAGAAAAAAACAAGAAAGACATTTCGATATTTTGGCAACTGAAATTTTAAAATTGCATTAAAGAAATTTAGGCTAGCTAATAATTATGCCAGTTTGTAATGACAATTTGCGCATTGTGCAGATAAAGGTCACTTGTACTGAGTACAGTAATTACTTTTATATGCTCTCATTTTATGCACCACGATGCATACACCGGTATGATTTTCCATGTTAAAACGGTAGTGCGTCCACCAAAACAAAATGCCTCTACACGTTCAAAATTATTGGATGTTTATGTCTAATATCTGTACACTTGGTACCTACCGGTATTTGAAAATGAAATACTAATTTCAATATATTATTTTCTGTATAGAACCTGTTCCCACATATGAATTAGAATGATGTGAAGCTGTCTGAGCTTTACAAGTATTTATTTCTACATTGATATGATTTTTTTTCTTCTCTCAAATATATGCAACATTTGTTGTTCATGGTACAGGTAGCGTACATGTACATGTCGCATTAATTAATTTCTAGAATTAGTCAAAAAGAATGTTTAATTTATGTACTTACGTGTACATGTAATTGATAACAATAGTTTTGGGGACAGAGAGCTCTACATTTTTGTATACAAGTTCAAGCCACTCCGAAATCTTCAAATCAAAGACCCAACCTAGTAGCCTACAGATTTAATGGACCTACAATGTACCATGAAGATGTACTAGATTAAAAATGTACTTGTAGAACCTTTCTTGATGGGAGGGGGGGGGGTCTGGATATGTGGGAGGGGAGGAGGAGATAAATGTCAAGGCAGAAGATGAAGAAAGAAATCAGGTCCCTGTTTCATAAACCTTATTTTCAATAACAACTGCTGCAGATCTATGACAAATTTGTTCTTAGCCAATCAAGTTCAATGATTTCAGTAGCTTAAAGTAGATATTCAAAGAAAATCACAAATATGGCAATTAATGTATCACTAGAAACTGGGAAGCTTACAGATGGCAATCGTATAAGTTTTATGTCAACTGCGTATCTGATGATTATAAAAACAACACAAATAAAAGCTCTTCTTAGCATCTGGAATATCCGAGGATTCGCCAGAAATAGAGCGATGTTTTGATGTCGTCACACTCGGGATCGATCCTGCTTAAGCAGACGACGTCCTATAATGAATGAACGTAATTGCAATGCATTTATTTATCAAATTATAAAGAGTTCGGTGTATTTAAACATTACCTTATTTCACACCATTATAAAGGGAAAGTGAAACTGATTCTGATAGCTAAAACCGTTTGATTGTAAATACACAGGAGAAGGGTCAATGATCAATGAAATAAACCCCACTTTCAAATTGAAAAGCCCCCCGAATAATAGCAGGATGGAATTCGTTCCCTCTTGAAACGCCGAACATGCCCCGGTGCAAGCAGCTGAAAATACAATGGCGTCTTATTTTGTTTACAAGTGACTGATTCCTTTATTTTTTTAACGCTGCATTTTTCATCAAAATAATACCATACACGAAGTTAAGAGTGAGGCAACAGACTAACATTAAGACTGACGCTAGTGAAGGAAGAGATATAAGTGAAGAGGAGATGACAAAATAGGCTCTGAAAAATGTGTAAGATGTTATGGGACATCATCTGCTTAGACAGGACTGGTCCATGGTGTGTCGTCACATATCTCAGCAGCGTTCGAGGAGCTCTTCAGCTGCTATATCGGGGGCTGTATTTTACCGTTTTATAATTGATAATAATCATTACTTCAAATGTTTCCAAGCGTTGAATTTGGATAACCTTGTTTAATTTATGCCATCTATGCAATAATAAGTATTAAGCCAATATTTAAAATCATTAAAGTTCTACTTTAAGTACTATCGTAACTTGTCATTGACAAGTTTTATGAAATGGAACCCAGATTCCAATAGGGGGTGGAAACAGGGGGTGGAAAGAGGTGACATGGATTGCAAAAATTAGATCATGCCTTTCTGAGATTAAGGCAGTCTAGACCAAATAAAGACATTGGGATGGGGGGGGGGGGGGGTAGTTAGAGATAAAGTAGGGAGTTGGTGGGGAGTAGTCATTGGAATAAGCAGACTTGTCAATTAAAGTGGTATAGTGAGATGAATATTGGCGAGCTCCAGTCGAGGGAGAAGCTTCTAGAGGACTTGATAAGCCGGGGTGCGGAGTGCCGCAATCTCTCCGGGATGAGACTTGTCGGCAAGCTGAGTAAGCCTCCCTGCCGCGGATCATTCCCGAATGATTGCATTATAGTGGTGCTAACATGCGAAGTCGAAGGGAGCTCCTGGGAAAGTGACGGGAGAGAAGAATGGACGAAGAACAACCCCATTATCCAAGATGCCTAATGCACTTTTTAATGTCGCTTGCTCCCCCCTGCTGGTCGTGAGTTAAACACCCTTTAAAATTATTTTTCAGTAATTGGTTCATGGTACATGTACATCTACTACTGTATTCAATATGTAGAAATGTATTAGGAAATGCATACTTAATACAATAAATAAAGATTATCTAGTGGAAACATACAAGAAAACCAACAATAAGCAACTAAACTTCTAGAATACTTTCTCTAAATATCAGGCAAAGAATTGAGATTTTAATGTGAAATTCGTGAATTTCACCTACTACTCTCTTGCGCATAAAATGATGAAGATCCTTTAAAACTGTGGGGGAAAAAAGGATCTAAAAGCAATTTAGCTGTGGAAAGTTCGTATTAATCTTTTGGGGAAAAAAGTATAATATAGCTGCTAAGGAAGGTTCAATTTTCTAAAAAGAAAATATAGAGCACCTGCAAACAAAAGAGTAGTGTTTTACTGTTTTTGAACTTTGGATAAAAAAAAACTAAAAACAGATACTTCTAGCATTTCATTTTAGAATGCCCACATTTTCCAATTGGTATCATGTACTGCCCCTAATGTTTTAAGTAAATGTCAAAGCCATTTCTCTGCCCAGACAAACAAGACTCTTTCTTATTGAGAGGACAGCTGATAACCACCGACTGTTCTTCTAAATTCACAGACGGTATTACCTCAAGCTTTTTGTGTTTTCATTTTCTTCTAACATTGACCTGTCTGTGGATCCCTGGTATGGATAAATGTAATGAATTACCTGGAGAAAGGCAGTTACCCCCTGTTCAGACTGCGTAAATTCATTGTAACGCTATACGAAAATCATATACATGTACTGTAGCTATGCAATAAGTGAAAAGTCAGCTATAAGTTTGTATGCTCCATCCCTGTCCGTGATGTAACCTGTTACAGTCAAACCTGCTTTAGGGACCACCTGTATAGAAAGACCACCTGTCTATAAAGACCACCTGTATAGAAAGACCACCTGTATAGAAAGACCACCTGTCTATAAAGACCACAATTTTTGTTTCCCTTGAACAATTTTTCTCATTGAAATGTGTATTAAAGGAATCTGTCCATAAAGACCACCTGCTCATAAAGACCGCTTTTCTTGTCTCCCTTGAGTGGTCTTTGTAGACAGGTTTCACTGTACATGTATATAACACATTTGTTGTCACCTGACTTCTGTCCAAAGCTGTTTCATTAAACATATACAACGTTTCTTTATACGAGGTTGTAGTCAAGTCTGTAAGCTCCTTCTGCTATACGATGAGTCTTTTTTCTATGTTTCTTTATACGAGTCGCCCATAACTTGTAGTCTGAACAGGCTATATTAGCGAGATGCCGGAGTGACATTTAGCAAAATTGAATCAGGTTGTTTGCAAAAGTGCGGGGCAAGCCGGGGATCGGTGGGTCTGCTGATGGACAAGATACAGGCGCGCATGAATGTTCTGGAGAAATATGGGTCTAAGGATTGGAGCTGAATTTCAAAAGGGCCTTCCATGAATCATCATTTTCCTGCGATAGGAAATTGATAACATGTAGGGCTTACAAGTATAAACATGTTTTGTCACAGGTTAAAACGGGAATGGCTTGATGTCACAACAATTTTGTGCTGTATTGTGTTGAATTGTATTTAGTTACAGGTAGGACCAAAATGTTCAAACTTAAGGTAAATTATGGAATATTTTTTTAAGTAATCAGACTCTATCGGTTGGTGTGTTCATTACATCATATTTTAAGGACAAGTATACATAGTAATTAAGGATTATTATTGAATCACAAACACAGATTTTTGATTCAGTATTTACAGTCCACACTTTTGATAATCATATTTCTAAGTTTGAATCATTGAAAATACAACAGTGAAAGACATTGAGATACCACTACCTTGGTAAGGGATAGAAAAGTGTGTCACAAACCTTTTTTTTTTCCTTTATTACAAAAAGCGTCTATTCACAGTTACCCAAATAATAGTGATTTTGCAAAGAGTTATTTGTGGACAAGTCTATTTTGAGTGATCCTCAATCCTCCATATTCCATATTTAATGGGGTGATCACTCAAAATCTTAGCAGGAGACAAAAGAGATAATTTCAGGCCACCCTCCTCCCCGTGGTTCTGATTAGGTTTATAATGGATATCATGCTGTTATACAGGATGATTGCATTCCAAAATGCAAAGTGTCAAAAAGTATAATGGCATAGGTTCAGGATGATGTTTAGCAACGGTAGTGAAAAGGAAATTGAAATGAAACCATACATTGTCTCATATTATTGTACTTGTATCAAAAGATACCTATGAGAGATATTGGATGTTTCTGCCCATGCTTTGTGCTGAATTAGAATGTCATTTGAAAGGGAACTTCAAATTGAGGAAATCGGTTAGATCTTACTTCGCCAACTGCCCCCGTGCATAGCAGCTCACAGTGGTTTGCACAAATCACAGTCTAATTATCTCTGTATATTAAAGGGGTACGCCACCAGGCGGCCGTGGGGAAAGTCAGGATTGCGTAAGGCCCATTCACTCGTACACAAAGTTTGTGCGTCGAATGCGTCCTTTGGACTAAGTGGGATTACATTTCGATTGCACGAAGTCGACCGAATCTTGCACGAGAGCTCAAGCTGAGGCGGAGCGTGCATGTTGTGCGGCGACCAGTCTGTCCAAGGTTTGCGCCCCGAGGGGCAACGGCATGATCAGGTAACGATCACGATGCCCTCTTGCGGCATTAAAACGTCCACAATCTGCGGTTGAGTATCCCTTCAATTATTTTGCAGCATGAAACTTTCGTGAATCTCGACCTCTCGTGAAATACATGAAAGTTTCATCCACAATCTGCGGTTGAGTATCCCTTTAATTATTTTGCAGCATGAAACTTTCGTGAATCTCGACCTCTTGTGAAATTCGTGAAAGTTTCATGCACGCGACAGTTTCTGGTTTGACAGTTTTATTATTTTTGGGGGAGGGGGTCTTTCCAAAACTAGAAATGGGCTTTTAAACTTTCTCTTTCCATCCATCCTGTGTGACATTTCCATGCTATTTATCCTATTCAGGGAACCTCGGAGGTGGAGGACATGTATAGTCTGATGAGAGCCAGAAGGCCGTTTATACCCTTGTTTAATCATACGAGGTAAATTAAGTCCCTCTGGCTTTGAGCAGACAGTGTGTTTGGTGATATAAATTCATGAGCGCTTTGGTTCAGAGTGGAGTAACATTGGATTGCCCACGTTGTGATCACTTTCTGACATCTAGATTGAAGCGATAAGAAAATACCACCCTTTCAAATTACACGGTTATATGGCAAGCTGGATCCTCTTGAAATGTAGAGATGACCTTTTCATTTCGGTTCAAACGTCTGAGCGTTGTCTAGTGTGAAAAAATATTGCAACTAAAGCGTACTTAAATGACCCACTTGTCTTAGGCTGGGTGCGTTTACACTTCCACAGAACATAAATTCTGTGCGTTTCTAAAGGTCTATACAGTGCGTCCCCCCTAAAGTTAACAGTTGGAAAAAGTCTCCCAAAATAAATATTTCCAATAAATTTTCATTTTTGTAGGTAGCTGAGGGTCTCTCCTATGGAATAACACCAAAACATCTGACTAGTTATTATGCTTGAGTGATCAAAAGCCACTTTTTTGAAAGGGTGCAAAATTCAGACTTGACAGCAATTGGTACATATGTTCTGGCTGCATGTATCAACAAAGTTGAGAACCGTTTGAAGTTGAAAAAAGTTGCCCCAATTAAGTATTTCAAAATATTTTCAGGAAATTTTTATACACGTAGATAGCTTAGAGTCTCTTTTATCAAGTGACGGCAAAATATCCCACAATACAATATTTTTTTGTTTGAGTGAGCAATAGCCACTTTTGTGAAAGGGTGCAAAATCCATACTTGACAAATGTATGTCCGTACTGGCTGGTATCAGCAAAGTTGACAGTCATGAAAAGGTTTAGAAATGTTCATATTCTGATTATTAAAAAAAGACAATTATGAAAGAACCAATTTTGTTCTCTGTATGTCCTGATATATCCCATCAAAACTTTATGGTTAAGAGAGCAAGCAGGGAAATGAAAAGACTCGCCAAAAGTAACATTTTGAGCCACTCAACAAAGTAGTTCATTTCTCACTCAAGCATAAGATGTTGACGAATTATGTGTAAGGATATACAGAGAACAAAGCTTGTTATTTCATGAATTGTCTTTTATTGATCAGAAAATGGAATTTATAAGCCTTTTCATGACTCTCAGCTTGGCTGATACTGGCCAGGGCCAATATCAGTTCTTGTCAAGTCTGGATTTTGCACCCTTTCACAAAAGTTGGTTTTGCTTACTCAAGCGTAGAATATTGTTATATTGTGGTGTCATTTGATAGAAGAGACCTTACGCTATCTACAGGTATGAAAATTTCCTAAAAATATTTTGAAAAAAAAATTTATTTTGGGAGACTTTTTCGAACTGTTAACTTTTATCTGGGATGCACTTTATAGAGATACCTACTTTTTTCATGTGAAGAGTCCTTTCTTGCTGAGGTACATGACAGAACTCTTAACGGTGATAAATTGGGCGTCTTACTGTTATAATGAGATACTGTGCATGTGTATCATTGTTCCAGTCCATTAATAATGAAAAGCCCATTTATCATATAACTGTACATGCATGCTCATTGTCAAATTCCTACATGTACGTAGGCTTACACTTCTGAGCATTTATCTTCTGAGCTTCATATCCATGTATTTCTTTGTGTACCTGTCCACTAAATGGCTTGCATATGATTGCATGCTTCTGTAGCTGCTGTGGTGTATGAAATAAACTACATTATAGGAAACTGCCATTTTTATAATGAATGAAATACTGTTCTCTAGTATGGATTCAAGAAATTAACTGGATTTTACTTTTATGAAGGGATTTTGTAATAATCGAGTGCTGAAGTGGACATTTTCACGGGATCAATTTTCGTGTTTGGCAGAGTAAAGCAAATTTTGCATGTTTTTCACTGACATGTTACATGTATGTTTATGTGCAAAAAAAATGTGTGAAACTATTCGCGTGTGTTTATTTGATGTGCAATTTCATGTCTCGCGAAATGCGCGAAAACTTCCACACTGCGAAATATTCCACTTGTACAGTATGAGAGATCAATATAGTATGTACAAGAGTTGTAGAATGATATGTAACTTGACACTTGACAGGACTGGTAAAGTCTCCAATAGCAAGATAATGAATCATTTTTTTTTCTCGAGAAAGCATTATTTTACGCATAAAAGAGAAGTAGATATATGTCATTCTCTTTCAAAAACAATAATTTCAATCCGTTGACCAGCTGTTTTGTACCAATAAGTCCTCCATTGATCTAATTGCATCTACTCCACCCACAGAATCAACCGATGTATAAATTTGAAACTTAAAATTCTTTGAGTTGACCATGATCCACACTCTCACCGCAAACTTGCGAATTCCCTGAGGTTCATCATGTTTACCCACAAATTCCATTTCAAATTCTAATCTTAGCAAACGCATTTAACCTTTCGATACTATTGCACGCCATTCATTGAAACTACGCTGCTTGTACATTAGGCGAAATGCATGTCAGCCTTCTTGATATCTTTTATATTGGATATCCATGGCCATTGCAGTCCTTGTTTTGTTTTTTGACAAGAGTCCTCTTAATAAAATATTAGTAACCCATTCAATAAACATGTTTTTCTTATATCGTATGTCTCTATTGGTCTTTCGTTTTATAAAATAAAGACAGTATCCAAAGGATTAGACAAAGTCACTAGTGTAAAGTGCCCCAAATTTGGTACAGGAGACTGCTCTGCATGTTACATGTAGGAGAACTTCAGTAACGTCAGTTCAGTGTGATGTTGTTTGAGCAAGCTTTGGTCCATTTTCTACCTGTGAACGATGATGAAATAAGCTTGTGGAGGAGCGTTTTTCTTCCCAGTCCTGAGTAGGAGTGTATGTATTCATGATTGCTCCGGGGTCAATGAATTTGTAAATCCAGGGTTTCCATCTCCAATTGCATACACTTAACCATGTCCTATGCAATCAAGGGTTTCCTTCTGTCTTCCTCGAGATGGAGCAAGATGGAGCAAGATGGAGCAAGATGGAGCAAGATGGAAAACAGGAGCACTGTTCCAACTCTGTTCTGCTACTCTTTGAACTTCCTCCTCTTGTAGTAAAGCCTGTATATATTACTGAGGTATCATGTGCATACATGAATTTCATAAATAAATTTCATACATTACTTTAAACTTTAAACTTTTATTTTTTGGGTGCAAATTGTATTGCTACACTAATTGTACCAAACTGTATACAGATCTATAATGGACCCAAAAGGCTTTCATATTTTCATGTTGGTGAGGCAATATATGTACAGCTATGAAGAAAGTTATAGAATGTTTTAGATCTCACCAAACACTTCTTTCACCCGTCGTCTGCTGCACATGGGGGCCGCCATTTTCCACAAATGACGTATCTGTGCACAATTGGCTAGTCTTGATTGTGTCCGTTTTTTAATATTTTTTTATTTGGTTTATTCCCCTACGCTGCTCTTTCTCTCCATGCATATCCCACACAGGGTGCAACTCTCCAGCAATCGCACGATCCCCAAAATTTCACCCGGAGGGTGGAATTGCAAAGGACACTTATTTTTCGGATAGCAAGATACGGAGACACAAAAAAAATTTGGGGCAAGTTCTATTACGTTTCTCTGAATACTTTTCTTTAAATATTGCTCTGAATATTTAATTAGATTGTTCACTTTTTGAAAAAGCGAGGCCACAAACCAGTAATTAATGCAGAGCACAACAATTGCCATTGTGTGTTGCAGTTGAAATTCCAGAACACCTTTTTATCCCAGAGTCATGAATCATTAATGACACTGGACCACAAAAGGTTGGAAGAAACGACAGCTGCAACACACAGTGGCAATTTGTTGTTTTCTGAATTAATTACTTATACATACAGATTTTGTTGCCTTGATTTTTCAAGAATTGAAAAATCTAATTTTTTTTTTTTTATATATTCAGAGCAATATTTAAAGAAAAGTATTCAGAGAAATGTGATGAAACTTGCTCCCAAACGATTTTACATCCTTCAACTTTACAATGTTAAAACCTCAGTCTGATACGATGTATAATTTTCGAGTTATTAACAATCAAATGTGTCCAAAGTTTTTTTAAACACCTAGTAGTAGTGGAGAGTCGCGCTCTGCGTGGGATATACGTGTAGAGAAAGACCAGCGTAGGGAAATGAACCAAATTTAAAAAAAGAAGAAAAGATAGAATCTAGACTAGGAATTGTCCACAGATACGTCATTCGTGGACTAAGTCCACTGCAAACATGGAAAATGGCGGCCCCCGTGCATGTGCAGCATCCGACGGGCGAAAGACGTGTTTGGGGGATAATCATTCTATAACTTTCTTCATACATGTAGCTGTCCAATTCTGCTGAATTTGGTATCAAATTAACCAGTATTAAGTTGCGCTTCATATAACAGCAATAGAAAAAAATAAGGTTGGATTTCCCTTTAAAGTTTTGAAACTACAAGCGATCAAAACTTAATAAAATTTAGCTCCCTTCGTTTGAACCTCCGTAAAACAGCTCCTACACGTATCTTCATCAAAGATGGGGCACATTGTAATTGCTGTCAGGCAGAAAACAAACAGATGATGAGGGGATCACTTCCATGAGATGTTTTTCCCCCACTCAAACATGATACAAACAGAACGTTCATTACTTAGGAAGCTGTCTAGACAAAACCTATTCTGTTTTTTTAACAGCTGTAACTTATTCTGTTTTTTTGTAATATGCAATATATATGTATTATTCCAGTTGTGTAAAAATTTAATGTGCAACTGCATGTTTTTATTAATGTAAAAATGTTTTTATTGAGATGGAATCCTATAAACTGAACTGAACCTCTTCCATGGGATGCAGTAGATGTCATTGCTCCTGTGTACAGAAGCTTCTGATTGTCTAGACGGGCTGGCTGTCAGCGAAACATACAAGAGTTGTGCGAGATTGGACGAGGAGCACACATGCATGTCACTGATGATAAAAGATCAGCGGATATAATGCGATGCTGGCGGGAGTGAACGACTTGTGGATATCGATTCCCGTCAATGATTGTCATTGAACTGGAGCCGTGCCTCTCTGTATTCAGACATGATATCATCTGTTGAGAGCCAGAAGGGCATTAACTCACATCGTTTTGCACAGAGCTAACTCCCTTCTGGCTCTGAACACATGGTGTTCCTTCCATACTGAGCAAATGTTTCAGGAAATCATTAATTTTGCCCCACCATGCCTTCCATGCTTGGCATTTATTACAAGAATCATTAATAGTGCCTCACTATGTAATCCTGGCTAATATCTTTCCAAGCTGGTATGTTTTCCCAGCTAAACGTGATGAAAGAATAGAGGATAGGAAGCAGTACTGCTGCTGTCGATTTGAGGTTCGTCTAGTGCTAGTTGGAAATATTCTTTTTTTAAATTTTCGACTAATCAATGAACAGGTTAAATATCAACTTTGTAGATATTGCATGTCAAGACGAGTGGTGAACGTCAAACTGCCATAGAACAGTTTTTAATCAACTGTTCAAAGCCTTTGAAGTGGGGACTCTGTGTATTCTCTTATATGTCTGGATAGGATGATGCAAGATTTTGAAGGATTTGAAGTGGATAAATGTTTTGAAGACAGATTGGATGTTGCACGATAGCCACATCATGGTTACACCATTCTTTGGCTTTGAACACTAATATTAGCACTTCATGATGTCTTTGAATGGTTTTCAGACCTTTGGTACGTCAGGTACAGTGTACCTTTGATATCAAGAGCAAAGTCAGAACCTGAGTCACAAGGTCTGCACAGTTATCTTTAATAAGGAATAACCAAAGCGGCTGTCTTCTTGTTAAGTTCCAATTTGCCAGTTTCCTATTGGACATCAAGGAAAGCATTTTCTTTAGCTCACTGACCCCACCCACCCCTTGGATATTTGCAGATTATTGTTCAGGGAACAAGGTTGTTGTGCTGTATTCAATATGTAGAAGGGGTTGAAATGAAGTAGGAAAAGTAAACAAATGTCTAGTTAGTTTTCTCTAGTTTTATATGTGAGTGGGTACCAAGAATTGCTACGTACATTTTACCACAGAAATTGCAACTGAAATTGTAAGTGTAGCGAGTGGTGTACAGAGAGAGAGAGAGAGAGAGATAGAGGGGGGGGGGGGTAGTAGAACTTTGAGGAAGAGAAGAGGGAGGGAGAGAGAGAGAGAGAAATGGAGGGTGAAGAGAGGGAAAGGAAGAAAAAGAAAGAGAAAGAGAAGGAAAGGAAAGAGTGAGAGTGAAGAGAGAAATAGAGAAGATGGACGAAAACCACTAAGGTAGCGAAATGTTGTGGCACGCAAAGACGTGTCCGGAACGTAAAAGATTCATTAAATTAATATTTGTCATTTGACAGACCGGAATCACAGTTTTTATACCTTTTAGCCCAATCAAGATACATGTAGCTGTATTTCCTGCTCGGAGCCCAATTGGAGTTAACTCTTCATTCCACCCACCATCAACGTCTTTTTCAATATTATAAGCTGCATGTAATTCAAACAAAAAAAGAAGCATGTTCCCCGCATGAAAAATAAACGCAAGAAACTTTACCAACTCTCATGCTACATTGTCTTTCATAATTGCGTGTTGTGTAAGGATCCACGCATGCATTATTCTTGGTACATCATGCATGTAGGTGGCAATTCCTGGGATCCTAGCTGTGTAAATGTGTGTGAAGCTCTTAGCCTCTTGTGTGTGATTAAAAACAAATATATAACACCTCGCGTGATTACGTGCAAATGTTGCTACATGCCATGTGGAAAAAGGATTACCGGTAAGAAAGATGAAAGTGTTGACAATTTCCTTGTAATGTTTTTGACAGATTCTTCGGTTGGCGGAGGGACAAAAGATTTATCCAGGGGGGATTAATGTCTTGTGATCATTGCACTAGAAATAGATGCAGTTTTTAGCCTCTGGGTGAATTCATTGGAGAAAAAGCTTTCATTGCCATGGAAACCTTATTACACTTGATCAGGCATTAGCATTAATGCCAATTTCTTTGAGATGAAGCCCTGTTTTGAATTAAAAAAAAAAAGACTTGAGGTGAAACTTGTCCTTTTTTTAAAGATTAAAAAAAGGGTCGTCACCTCTATGGCAGATGCTCACACAAAATTATTCTTGTGTGATTATTCCTTTGTTTTACAAATATATTGGCAGTATTCTGTTACTCATTATGCCAAAGCAATAATAAAGACTTGATATGCTAAGGCACCAGGAAATATCAAAGTTACAAGCAGAATATGTACTATTTGTAGAATCGTACAAGAATCAGACTAAAAAATTAAATTCTTTTATAGCAATACAACATGCATCCCTTTGCCTTTTATTTTGATATAATTTATGCTCATTGCTTCCATGGACATGTACGCAAGTTGTTGCTTAGAGTACAAGTACATGTAACAGCTTAATTGTAAAGCCTTAATAACACGTCAAATTACATCCTACATGAGGACTTGATTTAATATACCCATGAATGTCCTACCATCCTGTCTATCCTTACGTTATCCTGCAGTTTCCAATACCCCTTCATCCCCAGGATTCCGACTTCACTCAGATTGCCACGGTAACCCTATAAGTTGCTGCGATTGATCGACAGGTAGATGTGGAGGGAGGAATATGTCTCTCATGTATTCTAGACACGTAGGGCCCAGGTCTCAACAACTTGTGACCAAAGGATGGTTAGTCTTGTGAAGAGACTGTGTTTAAAGGGAAAAGTTTGATTCCATAACTCAGTGATCTGGTCTTTGTTCCAGAGAGGTTTGCTCCTGGCTTTATTGCATGAAAGATGTTAGGGGTTAGGGTTCTTAATTCAGACAGCAAATTTAAATTTTTTTCAAATGAATTGAAAAAATAAAATATGTTAAAACCTAAAATAAAAGAGAAGAGAAAGTGCTGTAGCAAACTTGGTGAGAGGTACATGTACATTTTGTAATTTGATAGGCAACAGTATTTGAATACATTATTCATTTGAAATTATAAAGCTGTCAATTCTTTGCTGCCATGTAGATTCACACTTGGTTATGTGCACGCCCAACATGGAACTAGTACCTTCTGGTCACTGTACTTACATAGCATACCGGGAATGCGTTGATCACCCTAGTGTTGATGATATTGTTGCCATAGCAACAACACTTCCTTGTTCTATCTTTGTAAATGTATGCAGTTCTTTTTACTGCTCTTTCTTGTAATGGTTTACTTTGATAATCTATAAAACCCATTAAACTTGTCAGAAAATCCTGTGGGGTGGTATTCTGAAAACTATTTCATCTTTTATTTCATTTGTTTTTGTCAAGGGATTTGGATCGTTGCTGTAATAAATTCATATTCGGTGGAATCAACAGTTTCATTTGTGTTTGAGCAGATGTCTCTCTAAACTATGTATTTTACGTAAGCCACTTTTTTACGCACCATCTTAATATCAACCAATGACTTGTTATTAGATTTGTTACCACAATTAATATATACCTCTCGCTAGAATAGAAGTCGAAAATTTCTTCCCGAACGCCATCCTTTTGCATAAAGACTAGTAATGGGCCAGCAGGCTATATGTTCATGTCTTCCTCAACCCCTGGAGAGCTCAATTTACATGTAGAGGTTCAGCCATTTAATGGCTTTCAGCCTGTTGCAAGTGCATTGTGTGCTGAATACACAATGAATGTTTTCAGCAAACAGTCTTTTATTTCTTTATTTTTAAATTTTTTTGCCTACATGGCTTTTCCTTTGTGCCATTACAGTTGCCAGCGAGGCTGCAGTGAAACAGTGAAATGCATTTCATATATCGTGTGTTGAAAGCCAGAAGGGCTTATGAGTTAACGCCCTTCTGGCTCTCAACAGACGATATACCCTGTATGTATGTACAATGAGTTAGTCTGTTTAATAAAGGGGAGCACTTACAAGATCATAACATGAAGTAACACTCTATTAAAAATGTCTTAATCACGGTAAAGCGAACGCAAATCAGAGTTCTATTCCATGCGGGCCCTATTTATGGGGTTTTGTGTTATCCTTTATTTCTCTCATACTCTTTGACCGTTAACCAGTAGAATGCCAGATAAAGTTTTTGAGGATGATTGTATACATTCCCGCTTTTTCCTGTGATCGGTACCCTTAAATCATTATCCACAAGTGCTGTTTGATGATTCTATGTCTGTACCAATAGTGTTGTTTATGATGGATTCCCACTGTACCCTGCACTTGTTGTTTCATACTAAGTGATATCTTGAGGCAGGTGGTCTTAATGAGATAGTACCGTTCAGTGACTCCAAGGGAGCATTTCATCAAGTGTTTTATCAGTGCTTTTTACTGACAAATTTGCTCTGAGCAAATCAGATGCAAGGATTTCAGTAGCTTATAACAGTTGTTGGTAGAAATCACTGACAAATTGCTCGATGAAATGCTCCCCGGTAACCGATTCTACAGTTGTAACTGCAATAAATCATGTGTATCTCTTCAATCAATTGTATACTCATATAACTGTGCCCTATGAGGATAAGTTGGCAATAATAATAATTTATCGTCACACGGCTCAGGTATACACGTGTAACTGCATGAAAATAATGACCCTGGGTTAAACTCCCTGGAACATGTTCTCATAGACATTTATCCTCATGTGCCCCGGCAGAAGGATGTTAGTGAATGCATGGGCAGATGATGTACATTTCTTGAAATATACATTTTATTCAAATTTTGACCTTTTTTGACTACATCCACACAACATGAGATTTGATCTTCCAAATTGTTTACAGTGATGGGTTATACATGTAGCTTCTTAATATACAATTTCTTTCTCTTTTCATTATAAAACTTCAGAAAAGTGGATAATTTTACCAAAAAAAGTTATGTTCATGTCCTTCTACCAGGCTCACGATATTAAAGAGGCATGTGTAATGAGTTCATATCTACTGCGGATATAAAGGTTCATGGATAATGTTGCTTTCATGGGAACGTTGGATAAATCTTATGTGTCTGATAGATGCATGCTCCCGTGATATGAGCTGCAGAGAGCCCGAACCTGTCCAGAAAGACCACCTGTGTACCGTGGCCATTTTTTTTTTCTGTTTCCTTTGGGTGGCCTTGATAGGTTTTACTGTTGTTTTACTTCGGAAGGATCCTTTTGGAAGAAACCCTAAAACTCTGTCATTGACAAGGGCAGGATCTTCAGGCCGCCACTGAAGCCACCCCGTCCTCTCACATTCCTGTATAAAGCACAGCTGATGTGCGCAACCTGTGTGAATATTGCTCAGAAGTAGTCAATTGGTAGGCGTGAAATCTACTTCACCGCACATAAATGCACGCACATTACATTCATGATATGTGCGAGATAGTCGGCTTGGGGACCTGGTTGGCTCGCTCTCTCTCTCACTCTCGGAATTTGGGGCACCGTTTTCCCCCCCTCGATCAACAACATTCAGTGGGACGGAAAAGTAGGTCTTTTGATCCGTGAAGGCACTCTTTGCCAGCTGCTTAGTTCCCAATAAACACTGAATGTGGAGCGCCAGCATGACCTCTTCATTCAGGTTTTGATGCATTTTATGTACTGTATGTTAACATATTGGATAGGGTGGAAAACGGTTGTAGAAGAGATTATAATGTAAGATAATGTTATGTTCATAATTTGATGATTGTTTTTTTTTTTTACATTAAAAAAATTCCATCCTAAAATAAATCTTGTCGTTATTTGTTATAAAACAATAATTCATCAGTACAATTGTTTAATACCATTATGCAATTATAGATGTAAATGGTACATGTACAAGTACATTTTAATGAGAATTTTTATTTGTACATAATTCGTTTAAAGGATATATTCATATTGTACATGTCCCTTTATTTGCAGGTTTGAGGGGATATATCAGATGAAGTTTTAAAAAAAAGAGAGAGAGGAAAAAAAAAGAAAAAAGAAGCAGTTTTCCTCGTCTGTTTTGTGTGCATTATAAACCAAATACCATGCCTTAGAATTTCATGTGAGAAGAAAACTTTACTCAAATTTGTGCAATTGCTCTCTTTCCAATGTTTTACTGGGCAGTTGTGAAATTTGTCTGATGTTGTTACCATAGCAACAGATATTTATAACCTACATTCTATTTCAGTCCACTTCAGAATGGGTGAATGGACTCCCTGTTTCAGAATACATTTAAAAAGCATGAATGTTTCGTTTACTTGAGTTGTCTCGATGAATTGCTGAAATGATGTAACAATGACATTATCGTCATGCTGACAATTTATAACTGCTTAAATAGAATACTCAGGTGCATTACGAACTCCATTACCAGGTACTCTATGTGTGGAGAGTCTATTAAGTTTAAATAGAAACTTTGTCTTCGTCTAGTAATAGTGACATTTGAAAGGAAAGATAAGATTGAAGAGGGACTCTCTCAGGAGAAACTAAGAATTGGAAGCATAGTAGAATCTTCGAAATCACTACTTGATATCCATTATGCATGGAGATTGAATAGGCAACTTTTTCCTCTCTCTCTCTGTTTTGTCTCTCCTTCACTTTGCTTTCTTTTGAAGTTTGCAGAGATCGCCCAATGCAAATACGTCCCGCTTGATGTATAGACATGAATGTGGCACTTAATGCACATAATGCACTGTGTGCATGCTAACGAAGCCCTCAGCGGCTACTTGAGCTGTGCAGGGGTTTGCCGTGGGTTTAGGATTACCTGATGGGGAAGGGTAAGATAGGGGGAGAGAGAGGGGGGGGGGGAAAGGGAGGAGATAGGAGGGGGAAGGGAGGAGAGAGGAGAGGGAGGGGGGTAGAGAGGGAGCAGGAGGAGGGTGGGTGGGAGGGAGCAAGGGAGGGAGGGAAAGAGGGAGGG
The DNA here is from genome assembly GCA_025617745.1 of Heliocidaris erythrogramma. NCBI lineage: Eukaryota > Metazoa > Echinodermata > Echinoidea > Camarodonta > Echinometridae > Heliocidaris > Heliocidaris erythrogramma. Next base: position 32,307,013 of record CM046861.1, on the reverse strand, counting down.
AGGGTTAGAGGTTTGGAAAGAGGGAGAGAGGCTGGGAGAGAGGGAAAGAGGCTGGGAGAGAGAGAAAGAATGGAGATAGAGATATTCATGAGCATCATTATCCCATCGTAATGCATGCTTCATATTAAAGAAAAGTATAAATTAGGCCAAGAAATGAAACCAAGTTGGTTGCTTTGGCAACCATATTTTTATTAGTCCGATGGCACAGAATTTCCATCATGTTTGACTTATCCTGCTAATTACATGTAAGTGCTGTTGCCAAGTTACAGAATGGTTATCGATCTTGTTTATGTTGTATTTTTGGTATTCTTTGTATATAATCGACAGTTCTGTTCTGTTGCATACTGTACCGTAGTGAGTCACTAGTGACTATTGTTGGCTCTGATCCAGCACGACTTGCAGGGACTTGCCCAAAATATCTTTTCTAAAGTGCAATTGCGGGGACTATCAAGTTACGACATCGCCAACCATACAAACCTGGACGAACCTAACAAGACTGCAACGATATCCCTGTGTTTCACCTCCTTGTAGTTAGAGATAGGCTCAAAGGCACCGACAGACAAGCACATTAGATTTAGCTTGTTTATTTCTGAAATGACTCCTAATGGAGCATGCAATGAGGCACCCTGAAAGACAAGAAGAGCAATTAAGTTGAATAGACGTTTTCACATCCGCCAGAAGGTGTACATTTATATCTGTTAGGGGGACGTATGCATTTTTACAAAAATTCCTCAAAATTTATTTATTTATTTATTTCCTGTATGGTACAACAGCTGATATAGTGTGAACATCACATGGAAATGAAATCAATACTAACATTTTAAAGTAAATATGATCACAATATATAGACATGAATAATAAATCGTATACAGTAATAGAACGTATAATAACATACAGAGGTATGACGAAATAAGCCCGAAGGCTTGAAGCATCGCCACACCTTTAAGCATAAAATTGTATTTTTTCTTCTTTCATATCAACAAAAAAATAAGTTATGTTTTTATTATCATAATTAATTATCTCATGCATATTTTATGAATAAAGGATGTGATAATGGTTTGTAGAAAATCTCTAAGGTGATTGTGAAAAGGTGTAATGACATTTTTTCCAGCCAGCACACCCAGCCAGCTTTTGTACTCCTATCCTATCCGACACTTACAGCTAAGTTGAATTCTGAATTGTGAAAGAAACTGTTCTCAAAGCAATTTGGAAAGGTTGATCATGTCTACATAAGAATTGGTGTATACTGCGAAGGTTTGAAATTGCCCCAATCTTGCTGAAAAGTGCATGCACTGTACACAAATATGGGTATATGGGACTGCACACACAATGTGGCATGAATGTTGGGCCCGAACATTTCAACTGTTCCTTGTCATATTTCGAATATGAGGGCATTTGAAGAGCAATCCTTATCAGGGGGCATTTCTACTATGATGTTCTTCCAAACTGACATAAAATGCATGAGAAAGCTCACAAATTATTTAATCACCTTTCCCAGAAGTCAGGGCATCGTTTCATCAAACCGCCATAAATACAAGTTCGCCGACATCTCATTGCAACGTGTGCTAATTCAATGGGATGTCGGTGAACTTGTCCTTATGACAGTTTGATGAAATGCTGCCCTGACTTCTCTTTAAGGTGATAGGTATCATTTCTGATAATGTGACAAAAAATTGTAACAGAGATATTCGTTGGCAAACTGTGGCATGTACGCAGGTATCAGATAGAGGAATATGAGAAGAACGGATAATCGAATCACAATTCACCTACAACAATGCAAGCCAATCCAGTATCTATGAAGTCACTTGTCCCTCAGCCATGGCTGTACATGTACATTTGCATGTAATTACATTTACTTGGACATGTAAAGAATATTTAAATGAATATCTAATGAAAATCAGCACTAGCACTAGTAATCTGACAGGACTTTCTTGAGAAGGGGTTTAATCCATCCTCAATTTGCTTCTCTCTCTGGGTGTGCTATTTAGGGGCTTTTTAGGGATTTACAGGAACTACATTGGTAGTTTCAAGGGTAGAATTGCCTATTTTGAGTACATTTATTTGGGCATTTTAGTCAGTTTCAGCGAGGAATCACAACCCCTTGGTTGTAAATTATGGCAAAGTTATAGTATGGCATGATAAAGTACATGTATACATGTCAATTCTTGAAATGTTAATAGTTAATGATTAAGCCTACGCATTTGCAGAATTAGAGCGTGATAAAATGAGTTTGTCACACCTAAATTAAGGATTATTTTCTTTTCCTTTCTCTTTTTCTCTTCTCATCTCAAGTGGTAATGGCAAAGCTGAGGTAGTCTTTATAGACCAGGCTGATATAACCTTGGTTTTTTTTTATTAAAGAAGAATGGAAAGAAAACACATTACACTTGCAGCCAACTCTAGACACTTGTTGATTTAAGCCAGGATAGTTTGAAAGTTTCTAATGATGATTATTGCCATTAAAATAAGTCCAACAGCATTTTTTTTTCATTGCTTTCGTGGAATGGTTGGCATGCTTTTGTACTATAATATAAAGGTATGTTTGACTATCAGCTTGGGCAATGGGCATCTAGCTAGGCACTATTTGGCTTGATGCCTTGTTTTAGAGCTATGTACAGTCAAACCTGTCTATTAAGGACACCCGTGGGGAACAGAAAAAGTGGCTACTGTAGACAGCTGGCCTTTATAGACAGGTTCTAAGACACATATTTCTTGCTTTGGGAAGGTAATATAAGTGACCACTATAGACAGGTGGCCAGTAAGACAGGTTTGACTGTATTTAATAACCCATTCCTTGTCAACATAGAGTTCTGTTTATGTTGAATTTAGTTGGTATTTAATCTTGGACTAATTGTTTTTTGTTGAATTAATAATAATAATAATACAACGCACTTATATTGTGCCATCTATCTAGTTAACTATTCCAAGGCGCATGATGAAAATGAGAGAAGCAAGAAGGTAGAAATAGAATGGACTGAAGAATACTACAAATCTGTGTTGGATTACACTTCACTGTGAGCTTTAGAAAAAAGGACTGTCTTCAATTTTAACTTTAAAGAATCCAAAGTGTCTATGGAACGGATATTAGGAGGTAAGTGGTTCCATAAACTAGGCGCCGCAGCTATGAAGGCACGGTCACCAAGAGACGATTTCGTTCTTTGTGCCACAATAAGATTTTTGCCAGAAGAACGCAGACAACGAGTTGTACATATTCAGAAATTAAATGTTCAATATATGAGGGGGCAAAACCATGTAATGCTTTCCAAGTAATAAGCAGAATTTTATACTCGATACGCTCTCTGACTGGTAGCCAATGTAAGCCTTTCAAAATTGGTGAAATATGATCCCTTTTACGTGTCCTAGACAATATTCTGGCAGCAGAGTTTTGTGCTCTTTGTAGCTATTTGAGAAGATGACACATTGTACAATCATGATAGTACCACAGGAGAATGTTTTTGGTTTTTAGAATGTATATTTTTCATGGAGCTCTTTAAGAATTATTAAAGATTGTATCAAACAGAAAAATCTTGCCCAACCATCCCTAACAAATTAAAAGAAAAATCACCCGTAAAACAAAACAAAACAAAACAAAACAAAAAGTAAAAAAAAAAGAAAAAAAAAGAATAAACAACATCCACAGCATTAGGGCCATTCTTTTTTTTTATGTGGTGAAGCGTATAGGGTTTGTCTTCACAGACTACTCTATTTACGGTCTTGGAGAGGATAATGTGGTCATTGCTGAATCTAATGACTGCTCACTCTGCGGTCTCGGAGTGGAAAATGGGACCGTTGCCGAGTCTAATGTCACAGGTTCTTAATTGGAAATGCCCAGACATCCAGGTTCATCTGTGGTAGCATGCCCGTCGGGACATGCTTCTTATTGGGGCTCCTAATGTCTTGGGTTGTGAATGTGGTTACTTTGTTCATCTCCTTTCTGCCAGTTCCTTACCCCTCCCCCCATTGCTTACTATACCCCATCACCTCTCCTGTCGTCTGCATTAGGCTACTAGTGTACTCTGTTGGATACAAGTCTATACAGTTGTACCTCCCATCTCATCACTCTATACTTCCCCACTACTGATGTTCATCTGCAGTAGGCTGTCCTGTGGGATAAGCTTCTTACTGGGCCTCCTAATGCTTTGGATTGTGGATGTTGTTTATATCGTTTTTACCCCTCCTTTACCCCTCTTTACGTCTGTCTGTACCCCTGCCTACCCCTGACTATACCCCTTCACCATTTCTATTATCTGCGGTAGCGTGTCCATTGGGATACGCTTCTTATTGGGGCTCCTAATGCCTTGGGTTGTAATGTGGTTACTCGATCCATTTATCTCCAGTCTACCAGTCCCTTACCCTGAGTGTAACCCTGTCTGTACCCCTTCTACATCTTTGTATGTACCCCTTCTTTTCTTCTGTCTGTACCTCTCCCATTCCCCTTTATTTTCCTTTTCTTGATAGAGCCTCAGTGTACATACATGTACAGCCTTTCCAACACATTGTAAATGTTGCAATTTGCATTTCAAATTCAAAAAGTAATCTTTGTTTCTAAGAATATTTCCGTCACATATTTTTTGGTAGATAAGATTAAGGACAAATCTTGTGAAGAAAATTGTTGATAGCATGCATGCACTAAGTACTAGTAGTGAGATCTTGATATCAATTCAGTGTCATTCTCAAAAACAGTTATTAGCCTTGTGTGTTTATTATGAATTGGGCAATATAAACATTGTTTTCCCTCTTTTGAACAGGATGTAAAAGAAGTTGATGTTCCAATCTTGATTTAAATCTTTGTTGTCCTGTTGCCCCGTTTTTGCCTGCCACGTTATCCTGTCAATATACCACCCTTGCCCTTCTAATCAACACTACAAGTGATTCTCGTCCCTTGCATCTGGTGTCAAGTTATACCTAGTTCCTGCGATTCCATCTCTCGTACGCATCCGTGTTTCCTTTCAGCCTTCCAAAGGAACTGACGGGTCTAGGTGTAGCAAGCACGCAGTCATGACCATCTAGCCCTGGGCATGAATGTTACTGCACGTGGGGCACTAGCTATAAATGACGGGGAGCATTTTATGAATTATTTATGGGAATGCTAATTCTTGAGTTCTGTTAATGGGATTCCATTTCAAGAGAAACTGACTTCTGAATTGATAATGAAATGGTTTCGGAAAATGGCGTTGAAGAAAGACAAGCATGTTGCATGTATTGAAAGGAACATTGGCATTTACTGGAAGAAATTTAGTTAGTGGTCCCAATCTTGTGCATATCAGGCCAAATAAAATTAAGTTCTAATTTCTCGTCCCCTCCTTCCTTTTTTGGGCCTGCCTCATTTTTTTGGTTATTTTATATTTTTGTTCTTAAATGGAATAAATGAGAATTGAGGACATCTAGACAACGAGGACAATAAAAAAAAAAGAATTGATGTAGAGGTCTAGATCTTTGACCATTGACAATGCATTTTATATTGGGAAATACATGTATCTAGAATATTTGCCAATTGTAATGAAGCTTCTGCTGCTATTATGTTTCCTATACATCTAAACACTATAAAAACCAGATTTTCTTTTTTTTAATTGTTACCCTACTTTTTTTCACATTGACATATTTATATAAAACAAAACTATGCACGGAGAGCACATTTCATGTTTTAAAAGTGATTGGTCCACTGCACAAGAAGATATGAATGTACATGTGCAATAATATTCTGTACATTAAACAGAAATTCACCGTCCTGTAAATCTTACCATTAAAAATTTTGCAAAATGGTATACATGATTAGAATAAAAGTGGTTTATGGAAGATGGACAGTCAACCTGTCCGGAACGTCGAGCATCTTCTCCTCCTTTTCAACTGGCTTCCTAGTCCGTTTCAGGACTTCACCTTTTCAAGAATGAATCTCTGTACTCCTATTATCTCTCTTGCTCTTTTATATGTCCTCTCCTCTCCTTGCTCCACTATCTTTCTCCAACCCAACAGTCCTTTTCAGGACTTAAACACATGGTGAACCGTAAGCCTCATCAACATGGTTCATGGAAATAAATAACCTAAATGACCAAATGATTTGCGTGGCATCTGCATTGACCGTTCTTTAACCTTTATGTGAAACCTCACAAATTGGACATGTTCCGCGGACCTGTTGGTCTTCATTGTGCTAAATGGCTGTGCCTTGTGTGTAATCTTCTATAGATGTGAAGTCAGCCACTTTTCTGGTTAGGCCATGCCAAATTGATAGCTAGTTTCCCGTCCAGATTTTTTTGAAAGTGAGGAGGTGGAGATTCCTTGTTATCTAATATTAGGTACTGATATTTTGGTTAATGTTTTTATTGTACTGGAAAAAGGCTGTACATCTATTTTAACAATAACAACAACAAGAACAGTAGAATCATTGACATAATTTAATGGTGCATGCACTGCAGATGTTTAAACAACTTAGGCAAAATTGTATAATATTAATTCTTTTAAAACTCATTGTCTAGATGTGCTCAGATTGTTTTTTTATTTCAAATAGTACTTGTTCTTGTATCGTTTGTTGTTATTTCAACTCTTTAGTATTCATGGAAATAAAAAAAAACAACAACAAACCAATACAGAAGGAGGGGGGGGGGGGGGGGGTGGAAGGAAAAAAGGAAGCTTGAGGGGGTAAGAAACTAGGAATCCTTTTTACTTGGCCCTCTAATCATGTTTATGTTGTGAATAGGGCAGTCTGGTGATAATGAGCTCATTACAGAGCAGATTCAATAACAGTTCATTATGCTCTATGCTCTAATGGGAATCGAATTTGCATCTTTCATAGGGAATCTGAAGATTGTGTTGGAAGTTGATTTCAGTCTGTCATGTATTGTGATCGTTAATTGGTGAAGGAAAACCCCTCCTGCAGTCAGCTATATCGTGAAGGTTTCTATTTGTCCTGTTTTTTTTTAAAGATTAGGTATTAGGTCTAATATTAACTGTTTTGATGGACTTTTGCTGCCTTTTCTTCAAATAAAATTCTAAATGTTCATGTACTACCGTCCTGTGATCATCTTGTACGTGAAGCAAATGCATTTGTCAACAGCTTGTTTTACTATGAACAAATTTTTGACATTCATGTTCTAGACGTAAATGCATAGGATCATTTATTTTGAATAATATTTGACACAGATTAATCAGAAGATGTGTACATCCAGCCATTGAATATAAAAATTATTAGACCAAGAATGGTTACTGAAAGTGTTATATTTGTGGTAAGAAGGAAATAAAATATAAAAGCAAGGTACAATTGCTGGAATTTGTTATTCATTCAATGAAATACAAAGACAAATCAAATGCATTAGTTTAAATGCATATTATAATACCTTTATTACAGAAGGTTGGTCTAATATTTTTTTCCAGGGCTGTATGTTCTTCTACTAATACAAAGCACATTCAAACCAGCAGAAGAAAAGTATCTACATACAGGTAGGTGTAGTGAGCATTGTAGCTTTGGAAAGCCCCAAAAGAGCTCCAGAACTTTAAAAAGAAGAGCTATGGTAAACACCAATATGTACAAATTTGTGCAGGGAAATCTTGTATTTTCTCCAGCAAGTCAAATAATAGCTCTCATGAATTTATAAAGACTAACTTTTATGCTGAATCAAGAGGTCAGACCAGACATAATGCCCTGTTATAACTAGGTTTTGTCATAGATCATTTGATAGCATAGTGGTAGTGTTTTAGAGAAGAGAGAGATGATAGCATTTATGATACGTTTGTTTATTTAGATCATGGAAGAAAATGGAGCTTTGAGGGATGCAAATGAAGATAAGTAGGAAGAATGTGATGAGGAAAGGGGGCGATGATGGAGATGGATGATGCTGGGGATGAATCTGGACAGGAAGATGGAGATTTTGAGATGAGCATGGTGGAAGATGTTTGGCTGAAGCTGGAGAGTGAGGAGCTGAAAATGATAACTGCTGATGATGACGGTGATGGTGAAGAAGATGACAATGATGATGAAGATGATGATGGGTGGTGGCGGTGGTGGTGATGAATTTGGACAGGAAGATAGAGAGGCTTGAGCTGGAGGTAGTGAAGAAGGGTTTAGGTGAATTTGATGACTGAGATAGCGATGTGGGACAAATGATGGTGACGACTGAGGGTGATGATGGAGGTAATCGTATGGAACTAGGACATGAAGACGGAGGTTTTTGATGAAGATTTAGGTTATGGTATGAGATGAAGAAGCGAAGGATGTTTAGATTCTGATGAAGACTGAGATAGAAATAGATTTTGGTACTAAAAATGAAACTGATTATGATGACAATGATGATTGATGATAATGAAGTTGATGATTATGATGACAGATAAGGAAGTTGATGATGATGATGAGGATGATGATGATGAGGATGAAGAGGATGGTGATGGTGATGAGGATGAGGATGATGATGGTGATGAAGAAGATGAGAATAATGATAGTGATGAGGATGAGGATGGTGATAGTGATGAGGATGAGGATGATGAGAATGATGGTGATGATGAGGATGATGAGGATTAGTATGATGATGATCATGATGGCAAAGAAACAAAGCAAAGACAAAGGATAATGGCGATAAAGACAAGGATGATGATGACAAATGACGAAGAGGATGATGATGAAGAAGAAGAGGAAGAGGATGATGATATGAGGATGAGAATGATGATGATGATGCAGAAGATGGTGATAAAGAAGATGAGGATGAAGATGGTGATGGTGATGAGTATGAGGATGATGAGGATGATGAAGAAGATGAGGATGATGAAGAGGATGATTATGATGCTGAAGAAAATGAGGATGAGGATGAGGATGATGAAGAAGATGAGGATGATGATGGTGATGAGGATGATGATGAAGAAGATGAGGATGATGATGGTGATGAGGATGATGATAGTGATGAGGATGATGATAGTGATGAGGATGATGAGTATAAGGATGATGAGGATGATGAGGAAGAAGATGAGGATGATGAAGATGAGGATGAGGATGATGATGATGAGGAAGAAGATTCGGATGATGATGATGAGGATGAGGATGATGATAGTGATGGGATGATGAGGATGATGATGACGATTAGGATGATGATGACAAAGAGACAAGGCAAAGACAAATAAAAAAGGATGATGGCGATGAAAGACGAGGATGATGATGATGACAAATGATTTTTTAATTTTTGACTCGAAGATGATCAGAGATGATCTGGAGGTTTGATTGGATAAAGAGATGTTTGATGATGATGAAGAGGATGATGATGAATTGCTCATAGTGAATGTTTGGAGATGTTGAAGGTTTAGTTATATACCTAGAAGTGATTAGAACAGATGAATATTATGAAGCATCTGGATGTGGAGATGATGATGTAAATGGAGGATGTAGAATCTTTGAAGATATGAGGAGCCACGTGGTATGCATGGAGCGTAGTAGGAGGGCAAAGAGATCAGAAAATTTGGAGGACAATGATGACATTTAAATAATAAAAACAGAGAGAGAGGTGAATGGAAAGCAGAGAGTGAAGATAAAACATGAGTAGAAAGATATCTGAAGAAAATATGAGTGCATATAAAATAAAGACAGGAATAACTAACAACGAAACCCCACAAGTGAGCATGTTAGCATTGATCTGTCTGGTTGCCATACCAGCGAGAGAGGAAATGTATATTCTCCCTGCAGGTAAATTACATCGGCCTAGACATGGTGAGCTACTGCACAGTACAATTGCCATAATCGTGGCCGCTGGAACACAATTAGATCAAGTCAATGCTCTCTTCAATTGACCTTGCATGTATTCCAACTACTATTGTTACCAACCAACACATTGTACAAATTAGTACTAGATGCATTGGACGGGTGAACTTGAACAGTTGAGTGGAGTGTAGAAGCAGAAAACACTGAGCATAATAATATTATATGTGTAGGGCAACCGAAATGTGGCATCAGACAACCATATCATGCCATGGGTCATTTAAGATACTAAAAACATGTAGATGTAGGCATAATTTACCTAGATTCAAATAATTATTTGAGACTGTAAAGGTCAGGGTCATTTGATTTGCAAACTTTTCCCCAAAGTGATAACCCATAGATTCCTTGCTATACAAAATAATGTCTTCAAATTGTAGTCATCAATTCGTTATATCAAAGAAAATTCGAAGGCAGAGTTTGTAATCAGCTATGCTGCAAAATATATGCCTCATTTTATGGGCAGCTAGATCACTATTTTTAAAACAAAAGCATGATTGATCATTGAAGTACAAGCATGCATTTCCTCAAATATATTCAAATTGTGACATTAAGCATATGGCATAATCGTAGGAGTTCAGATTTAAAAAAAAATGTAGGTTGTGTCCAGCAATGGTAATAGGAGTATGCAATTCTTGTCTTGCCATCTTGAATTGCAAGTTCCATTGATAATGTGGATTTGTAATTCCATCTCCACGCAAGAATTATTAAGTGATACAGTTCATGAAATTAATTTACTTGGAATTGCGTTGGTCATGATTGTATGATAATTCAACGGATTTGTAACAACTATTTCATATTTATTCCAGAAATAGATGAGTAACAATCTAGAAATAGTTGCCTCTATGCTCAAGACTTTTTCATATATAAAGAAAAAACAAAGGATAAAATTTAAATTACTGAATTAAATAATTTCTTCACATGCTAATGCATCAGCTTATATGTAATTAAGAATATGTTTTGATTAATTATTTGAAGTTTACTTAATTGATTTAGGGGTAATTGCTGATTTTCATCTATTTTATAATGTACATGCATTTGTCAAAGGCATGATACAAAGAAAGTACATGTAGATTCCCCTTTAATAGACACACGATTTGGCTTGAAATGCTTCAACATGATTTTTTTTTCATCATTCTAAAAAAAGATTGATGCACGATTTGATCACATGAGAAAATTTTCAGAAAATGTGCAGCTGCCGACTCTGTCCCGTTCGAGGCAACATGATCGCGTCTCATCTGTAATATTCAATTTGAAGTGACGATTTAAGTAAAAAAAAAAAAGGCCCGGTTTTGGGACAGATGATGGGAAGTGATATTAAATACTCATGTTACTTATTAAATATTCATGTTACTTAAATATGAAATGATATGGGACATAATGTTGTATAAGTAAAACATATGAAGGATTGAATTTGTATATCTTATTTTTTTTACTAAAATTATATTATTGATAAGCTGACAATGTCCAAATGATATTTAGTTCTTAATCTTTATGTACTTTTTAAAAAGTTTTGTTTTGTTTTTACTGAAAATGTTTTATATCTTTAACATTCTGATGTGTCACAAAATAATCTATTCCAATTAATGTCTTCTCTTTCCACTTTTTTGCAAAGCTAATAGACATGCCTGTATTAAAGGCTTTATACATACAGTGTTATTGTCATTATTATTGAAAGAATTAATTTGTAGTGCTTCATAAATGATACATTTGTATGGTATCTTTCCCCCTCTCACTACTTTCTCTTTACCATCATCATCTCTGTCACTCTCTCTTTCTCCCTCACATTCTCTCTCTCTCTCTCTCTCTTACTCTCTGTCTCTCTCTCTCATACTCTCTGTCTCTCTCTCTCTTACTCTCTCTCTCTCTCTTTCCTTCTCTGTCTCATTTCCTGTTTTGTCCTTTGTGCAGATTACTTGTGTGACCCAGATGCCAATATCTTCAGTATAGACTTTACAAGGTTCAAGATCAGGGACATGGAGACAGGGACAATTCTATTTGAGATTGCCAAGCCACCGCCATCAGGTTTGTTATGAGAATGTTATCTTAAATGTAAAAATTGAGGAGAAGGAGGATAGGAGGAAGGGGAGAAGGAGGAGGAGGAGAAAGAGGACAATGATGGGGATGGGAGGGGAGGAGGAGGGGGCAGATGTTAAGAAGATGAAGAGGAGGAGGGAGAGGATGGAAGGGGGAGGAGGTGGACGGGAGGGGAAGGAGGAGGAGAAGGGGAGGAGGAGAGGAGGAAAGAGATGGAGGGAGAGGAAGAGAAGGAGGAGGCGGCAAGGAATAAAAAGGGTGGAAGAAAAGGGTGGAAGAAAAGGGGAGGATAAGGAGGGTAGGAGAATGGGCATGAGGACAAGGAGGAGAAAGGATGGAGACTTGGAGAGGGGATGAGGAGAATGGGGAGGAGGAGAATAAAGCAAGAGAGAGATACAGAAAAATGGAGGGAGGGAAAAAGGAGGGAAGAATGAAAATAATGAATAGATAGAACAAGAAGCAGAAAACAGAATGAGGAACGAGTGCAAGAATTTCATCAACAATCCTGAATTTTATCTATCTCTGATATCTTCAGAAGGATGTTAGCTTATGCCATTTATAATACAGTTGATACTCTTTTAGCTCACAGAGATGAATTGCCCTCTGTTATGTTGAAAGATCTGGATCTCTCAACCTTCAGGTCATTCTTCCACCTTCAACTTTGTTGGAACAATACATGTACATCTAATCAATTGTATTTCTAACCAAAAATAACATCTGAGCCTCACAAGGCCTCGTTTATTAGAGCGCAAATTGACTGACTAATTAAAGAGACCTTAATAAGGGTCATCAATTAGAGGGGATTTAATTAATCAAACTTGTCTGTATGAGGAGGGGGAGGGGGAGGGGGGGGGGGGGAGGAGAGAGAGAGAGAGGGGGGGGGGGGGGGGAGAGAGAGAGGGGGGGGGGGCACAAATAGATAGGTTAGGCAGAGTAAGAAGATAGAGAAAAGGTCAAGAATGAAGAATAAACAACATAAAATACAGGAAAGACAAAATAAGAAAAAAAAATGTTAAGGAAAGCAAATATAGTCAATACAAGAACGAAGAAAGGAAGGAAAAAGGTAGCATTCGCAAGGAATTATTCGTGAAGATGTTGTTACAAAGTTTATAACACTTTATAACGAAGCGGAGGCGGAGTGGGAAACCGCTATTGGCTTTTCAACGACATCTTTATTTATAAGAGCGGGTCGTGTGCGGCTTTTATTGGAGTTAATGATGCAATCCTGGGAGTTCTATTGAGCTGACCTCAAATTCAGCACATAATTTTATTGAGTTGAAGGGGAGAAACAGTATGTCTATTAGATAGATATTGATCAGGTTATCTGTTCAAATTTGATCTGTGTCTGTTATCCATTAACTGAATTTTGAGTATTTCTATTGCCTGTACAACATGCATGGTAGGTAAAGTTAGAAATGTGCTCATCTTTCTTTTGTGTAGCCGTCTTAATATAATTTTAAAGGGAATTGCAATGCAATTGGGACAGACTTACTGTATTGTACTGATGAGGTTTTAGCATGATGTAACCTACAGTATCATGTTTACTGAAAATTAAACAAATTATTGTTTCATATTTAATTGTCTAAATTTTGGAAAACAGTGTTTTCTAGTATTTACAAATCTGTTCATTACTTTAATCGGGGGTCCATCATGCTGCTGTATGTTTCATTATGTGTTAGAGCGTATATTTGGAAGTAGAATGTTGTTTAAGATCACCATGATAGAAATATAAACTTACAGGAAACACTGCATTTTCAGTAAGAAATTTATCAGGCCCCGTCTTATAAAAAGTTGCGATTGATTTGAATTGATCGTAACTAAGAAGTAATCGCAGCTGTGTAGTTAGGAGATAGGAGTAGTGATTGATTTTGAGTTGCGATTGATTTATAAGACGGGGCCATGGATTGGTCAATTTCTTTAAAATGCTATCATTAAATGATATACGACTTCTCGTCTCAGTTTTCATTAAACATTGCATAGCAGCCTTATGATGTATTTAGATTTACTGAGGAAACATTGTCACCAAATTCAGGATCTTTTGGGTGACATTCAAAAACTGAAACATTTTTATAGGTGACATTTCTCTTGAAGTAACAGGAGGTGTTTGTGTTCCATTGCAGAGAATGACGATGATGTAGAACCAGAACCAGAAGACGTTGATCCCAACGCTGGCCGATTCGTCCGCTACCAGTTCACACCGCAGTTCCTCAAGCTCAAGACGATCGGCGCAACGTAAGTTGGTCTAGTCAAAGTGGAGGATACGTATCATTCCGTTTCATAAAGATTGTTTTCGTTAAAGCATTGTGGGCCCTTACAGTCATGATAACCTTTAGTAACTCCAAATCAATCTGCATGATGATTTTTTCCCCTTACGTTTCTCCTTTAAAAAAAAAATCATTTCTATTTCCAGGGTAGCAACAGCCATAAATCATCTGCAACTTTAAGGCCATGCTTCCACAATTTTCATACTCCAATTTTTAAAAATAAATAATCAATATCAAGTACTACATGTATGTGAATATGGGCTTGGAAACATCCAAGACCCATACGGTTCCACACTTTGATTTTTTACGTTATCTAACTTTTAAAACTGATTGTCGAAAAATCTGTCAGAAAGATGATGTAAGGCCAGATTATTTTGATGGCAATCATGGTTTGGAAATGCTTTGAAATTAATCATATAGTTTTAATGATGTACATTTTTTGTCAGTTTTGTGCCCTGCCTTTGATCATACTTCTTATCTGTTTTTTCAACTGATTATCCTTTACCATGTATAAAGGGTAGAGTTTGTTGGTAGGTGACAAACCAATCAGAAATTTCAGGATGATTGAGAGGCATTACTTTAGAGATGATAACACTATTATGGTCGCAATAAAACCACATTTTTGTTGTGACATTGAAGCTTATAGTGCTGATCTTTCTTCTTTTCCAATCATCTTTTGTGATTGTCTTACAGGGTAGAGTTTGTGGTAGGTGACAAGCCCATCAGTAACTTCAGGATGATCGAGAGGCATTACTTCAGAGACAGGCTGCTCAAGAGCTTTGACTTCAACTTTGGTTTCATCATTCCCGAAAGCAAGAACACCTGTGAACATATATACGAGTTTCCTCAGCTATCGACAGAAGAAAGTGAGTATTTGTTGTAGTCGGGGGTTCTATGACACTTGCTCTGGCGACAATCACTGTGGGGTACTTTTCCTGATAATAATGATAATAATAATACCTGCATTTATATAGGGCCTTTCCAGTTAGTAACTGATCAAAGCGCTTTACAGTGTATTACTGTAAACATGGAATATTTCGCGGTGTGGAAATTTTCGCGCATTTCACGCGGCATGAATTTTGCGCGAAAATAAAAACATGGGAATATTTTTTTAATGTATTTTTTACCCATGAGTCTAGAGCGTCGGCACAATTAAAAGTAGTGAAGTTCACCTTACATGGCCGAGCGCGAAGAAATTAATTGCATGAAAATTTCCACTTTTACAGTATTACCCTGGTCATTGGATCCAGTTACGCTTCTCCATTGCACTACAGAGCATTTTACAGGTGCACATGTACTCTTCCAGTCACAATGACACTCTCATCCTACCGAATACCCATTCTACACCTGGGTGGAGAGTGGCAAATGTAGATTAATGTCTTGCCAAAGGACATTAGTAGAGTGCCACAGCGGGACTGGAACCGTGAACCATGTAATCCACATTCTGGTGATGTATCCACTAGACCACGACACCCTGACTCTAAACCTAATCTGAAACAAAATCTCAACCCTTATTAGGGCCCTGTTTCATAAAACTTGTCATCCATGACAAGTTGCAATAACTGTTATAAGCTACTGAAATCCTTGCATGTGATTGGCTGAGAGCAAATTTGTCAGCAAAAATCACAGACAAGACACTTGATGAAATGCCCCCTTGATATCTTTGATGATGAAATAAAGGCTGGAGAAAATGTCACCAGAGCATATGTCGGATCACCATAGTTATGGGGAGCGTTTCATCAAGCGTTTTGTCAGTGATTTTTACTGACAAAATTGCTCTCAGCCAATCAGATGCAAGGATTTCAGTAGCTTATAACAGTTGTCGGTAAAAATCACTGACAAAACGCTTGATGAAACGCTCCCCAGGGTTGGTACAATTTTTAAATCAACTTGATTTAAATGAAAAAATTGCAGATTTAAATCAAACACAAACAAATGCTGAAGAGATTTTGTTGTTGATTTTATTAATGTGACAAAAATATCACTCCAAAATCATTGTTTGATTTTTATAATTTTTGTGGCTAAACATTTCATCCCAGTGATAGTTTTTGTATTCCAAATAATTGTCTGATATTAGATCTACCAAAATAATCTGTTTCTTTTCTACAGGAGCAAATCAAATGAATCAATTTAAATCAAATAAATTTGATTTTTAAAAAATCTAAAATATTTAAAAGATTTTGTCCAACCCTGCCATAGTTAGCCATAGCTAACTGAGAGGTATAGTTGTGACACGCCCTCATAAGTCAGTTCATGTGCTTACCGTTGTCATGTGGGCGAGTGGATATGTAGCGCTAAAGTAGATTTTGCGGAATCCCTGTAGATCCCCATTGTCTAGATAGCTCCATTTGCTTGACTTCCCTTGAATTTCCTTAGCGCCTAGACAGGCGTTCCCTAATCCTGCATCCTGGGGCATTCTCTTGTCTTAAAGTAGCTATCCAAAGAAAATCACAAATATGGCAATTAATGTATCACTAGAAACTGGGAAGCTTACAGATGGCAATCGTATAAGTTTTATGTCAACTGCGTATCTGATGATTATAAAAACAACATAAATAAAAGCTCTTCTCAGCATCTGGAATATCCGAGGATTCGCCAGAAATATAGCGATGTTTTGATTTCGTCACACGAGGGATCGATCCTGCTTAAGCAGACGACGTCCTATAATGAATGAACGTAATTGCAATGCAATTATTTATCAAATTATAAAGAGTTTGGTACATTTAAACATGACCTTATTTCACACCATTCTAAAAGGGAAAGTGAACTGATTCTGATAACTAAAACCGTTTGATTGTAAATACACAGGAGAAGGGTCAATGATCAATGAAATAAACCCCACTTTCAAATTGAAAAGCCCTCCGAATAATATCACAGATCGTATTCGTTCCCTCTTGAAACGCCGAACATGCCCCGGTGCAAGCAGCTGAAAATACAATGGCGTCTTATTTTGTTTACAAGTGACTGATTCCTTAATTTTTTTAACGTTGCATTTTTCATCAAAATAATACGATACACGAAGTTAACAGTGAGGCAACAGACTAACATTAAGACTGACGCTAGTCAAGTAAGAGAAATAAGTGAAGAGGAGATGACAAAACAGGCACTGAAAAATGTGTAAGATGTTATGGGACATCGTCTGCTTAGACAGGACTGGTCCTTCGTGTGTCGTCACACATCTCAGCAGCGTTCAAGGAGCTCTTCAGCTGCTATATCGGGGGCTGTATTTTACCGTTTTATAATTGATAATAATCATTAATTCAAATGTTTCCAAGCGTTGAATTTGGATAATCTTGTTTAATTTATGCCATCTATGCAATAATAAGTATTCAGCCAATATTTATTTTGATGGAATTTTCTTGCAATGTGATCTTTAAAGCTCAGTCAAACGTTCATAGCAGTATATTAAATAACTGGGTTGCCTCAAAATGTCTGCTAATGATTACCCCCCAAAAGCAAGGTACAAGGAAGATATTTTGCCTGGATATAAGCATTCTAATTTCCCAGCAGGAATACTCTGCAATGTAATTCAGAACGACTGACATTTTAAACAAATTTGGGCCCAGCTGATAAAATGCTTGTCCCAGGCAACTTTCCTTTGTCTACTGTTCTAGCAGTTTTTATCACGGGGATAGTTAATGTGGGATCCCTGTAAAAACTCATTATCTAGATAACTCCATATGCTTGGCCTAAAATTATGTAGTTTTTTAACATCTAGAGTAGACGAGCGTTCCCTAATCCTGTATCCTGGGGCCTTCTCTTGTCTTAAATCTCAGTCAAACGTTCTCAGCCATATATTAAAAAAAAAGGTTTCCTCAAACTGTCGTCAGCAATTACACTTAAAGGTGGGATAGGATGGTCAGACTGGCTATTAAAAAATTCTCATGTCTCTGCAGTTATGCTCTGCATTGCATTCCAGAATGAGAAATATCTTTACTTTGATCATCAAAAAATTGTGGGCCCAGTTAATATTGTCACCATTTTTAATTCTGTTTGGAAAAGTTATTTTTTAATTTATTTAATATATTTTTTTATCATTGAGTCTTATTCAGGCTGGGCAGTTTGTCAGTCGTTAAAGCAGATTAATATTTGGTGTAGTAGGATTTACCATTTGAAGACAACTGAAGAGTCAGAAAGAGAAGGCATATAAACACATTTCTTGTTGTCCTGTATTATGGGCATACACCATAGAGAGAGAGAGAGAGGGGGGAAAAAAAGAATGAAATCAGTGCAAAAGTCAAAATTATAAGGCATGGAGTCGAAATTTTGCTGTGAGAGGATTTCAGACATGTTAGGAAACTGCAGAAAAATGGGATTGGGGATGCCTCTTTGCTGTAAAGACCCCATGAATCGGTTAGAGCGATGCATGTACACATCAATAGTGACATGTTTGACAAGCCAGACTGGGATGTAGAGATTGTAACTAGGTCGCAGGAGCATGCCAACATTGCCCAGTCCTGTACCCTGCCCAACTTGCATCATCTAGTTTGGCAAATGAAATTGGAGTGTATTTGGTAGATTAGGTGTGTTGTTTGACTCATAGCAGTTCTTAGGTTTCTTATGGTCTGAATTAATAAGTTTCCCTCCTCAAATTGGCAACAATTATTCTTATTTTCCACTCCTACGTACATTGAATAAAAATAAAAATGTTTATGAAATGCACAAATGGGAATGGAACTTGCAAGATTTGAAAGAAAATTGCCAATTTGTACACGAAAATAGTGATTACATATTTTACTCTGCATTGCCAATTTAGAGACTTTAATGATCAGTTACAATTAAATCACTCTTATTTGTGAATGGCACAATGTACTGTATTGGAAATAGATTTTTTTTGATTTTTGCTCTTTCTTCCCATGTATAATGTGTAATTCCTGGATCAAAAGATAGGTAAAAACATCACTAAAAGGAGACACTGTGGCTTTGGGTTAACTGCCTCAGCTTGTCTTTTCACATCACTGAAGAAAAATAGGACAAATCTTGTCACAATTAAAAAAAAGAAGTAGCGTCGAAAGACTTACTTTGTTTCAAGTTTGTGTATAATGACTTAAAGCTGTTTGAAAAGTGAAGTTGGAATATGTCTAATTCTAATAGGTGAGTTTAGGTATCTATTCAAGTTTTATGCTT
Source organism: Heliocidaris erythrogramma (assembly GCA_025617745.1). Taxonomy (NCBI): domain Eukaryota; kingdom Metazoa; phylum Echinodermata; class Echinoidea; order Camarodonta; family Echinometridae; genus Heliocidaris; species Heliocidaris erythrogramma. Next base: position 32,287,858 of record CM046861.1, on the reverse strand, counting down.
GCTCTCAAAACAAAATTCACCTTTGATGAGAGAAAAAACCTGTCACAGGTATGTCTGACCTAGCAACAGCTAAAAAATTAAATATGAAATTCAGTTGTTTGGAACTGCTGCTCAGTGCAATGTATTTGCTGCTATTTTACAAGAGAAGCATTCGTTAATTGCATTATGAATTTAGGCTATTGATATATTGCGCTGGGCATAGTGCCTGTGTATTTGACACAGTAGCAGCAGCATAGGAAATTTATGGCAGTATTTAAAATCTGATATGCCTCGGGTTAACAGATGCTAATTGGGTCAACATCACTTCAGATTTATTAGGGAATTGAGCATTGTATTAAAGGAAAGGTACGGTAATGACGGGGAAAACATTCACACAGAATCAAACAGAACATAGACTGAATGTTCTCACGTCTGCATATAAAATCAAAAGATATTTTGGTAGGAAAGGTATTTATTCCTGAGAAATTAGGAAAGAAAAATAAAGAAATCAAGTGACATTAGTAGCATTCCAGACACAGATCCTATTACCGTGAGGGCTCACATGAGCAAATTTTAGCTGTGTTTTTTAGCGAATGTCATTTCCAACTCATTTTCAAAGTAGTGTATAGACATTTTGCTAGTTCAAATATGCCATCTACTGCGTGATAAATAATTCAACTTGCTGTAAGCCACTCTTGCTGGAAAGACAATTCCATTACCAGAATTCAAGATTAGGTTTAAAGAGCCTTTGCTAGTTTTCTTATGTACCGGCCTTCTAGTCTCTAGTAAGACCTTTAAAGATAGAGTTGAGTTCTAACCATGCGATTGAATTGTGAAAGAAACTGTCTCAAAGCAATTGGGAAAGGTTGATCATGTCTACATGTATTATTTTGGATTTAATCTTAATTTTCCGGTAAACCGTGCGCTTAGAAACATTCGTATTAAGCACCTAATAAATGTATTGTATTATTATTATTACCATTATAAGAATTGGTGTATACTGTGAAGTTTTGGAATCATCAAAATGATAAGAAATTGACCCAATCTCGCTGAAAAGCACATGCACTGTGCACAAATATGGGTGTATTGGACCCCACACACATGTGACATGAAAGTTCGGCTGGAGCACTTCAGCTATTTCTCGCCATAATTTTGAATATGAGGAGCAATCCTTTTTAGGGGACATTTCTACTATTTGGTGTTTTTCCAAACTGACGTAAGAGGAATGAGAAAGCTCGCAATATAATTTTTCACCTTTCCCTGAACTCAACGTTCTCTTTAAACCATCGTCGCTCTAACCTCATCCCCAATTACCCTCTACTTGATGTTCAGTCACATCTACACTGTCGTCCCATCTATTCTGAAACCTGCCTTGGTTACCGTTTGCAAAATATATCACGACATTGCCTCTGTAATTTTCCCAAAATGTTACTCGCAGATATGTCTCCATGTTCTGCAAAAAATGTTAACCGTGACTCATAAATGATGTGACTCAGATGCTTCAGGGCACATCGTATCTCTCTCGGGTATCGTTATTGAAAATTTGGAATATGGAGGATGGGAATATGATTTGGCCTTGCCAATTATTGTCAACCTTGAAAAGACCCTTTTGATGAAGGTTAGATACATGCCTTGTCTGATGTGCATTTTTCACCTGAGCTTGCATTACATGTCAGCCTGTTAACTCTGTTCCCGGTATTGTCTGGGGTTAATGATATCCGTGTAGGTAACAGTAGGATTGAATAGTATATATGGGGTGGATTAACTGTCAAATGAGATATTATATTAGCTGGCTGTTTGCTGAGCCATGAAAAGTATGTGCCATTGCTAAATTGTTATCCATGAAATAGATGTAATTGTAGTTCTTCTTATTTTTTGTTGTTGTTTTGAACATAATTGAATCCAATGTAGTGAATCAGAGCAAAGAGATTAGATGCATCATGATTTTTAAAGTAAATGATAAATTCATTATATTATTGATGTTCTAACTTTCTTCCCCACCTTTTTTGTCATTTGATCCCTTATCCTTTTCATTCTCTCTCTCTCTCTCTTCCTCTCTCTCCCCATCCCTCCCCTTTCTACCTCTCCCATCTCTCTCTCCGGCTCCCTCTCCGTCTCTCACCCCTCTTTCTCCCTCTTCCTCCCTCCCCTTTCTCTCTTTTCTCTCTTTTCTCTCTCTTTCTATTTCCCCTTTCCCCTCACTTTCTTGTGTATTTGTCTGCTACCTGTTTCTTCTTCTCCCTGACTGTCCCACTCTCCTGTATTACTCTCTACCTCTCCCTATCTTACACTTCTGTTATTTATCTTTTCTCCTCTCTTACTGTATTTCCCTTCCTAATTAATATTCCTCTTCTCTTCAATCCTGTCCATCTCTCAACACCTTTCTATTCCCCACTCTTCCCTTTTCTTTTCTCTCCCCATCTCACTTTCTCTCTTTCTTCTATCGCTTCTCTCTTTATTATCCAGTCCATGAAATGGTGGATAATCCGTTTGAGACCAAGTCCGACAGCTTCTACTTTGTTGACAACAGGCTGATCATGCACAACAAGGCCGACTATGCCTACAACGGTGGCATCGGGGCCATGTGATCTTACACCAGTCTTTTATCTTGTGTGTTCATCCCTTCTCATGTGTGAATAGCTGTACAGAGGATCTTAAGAGCCATGTGAAAACGGGGTCACCAGTCTCTATATCACCATCAATCTCTTCACAGTTTAATGTAGTTACCAGTCTACCAGTTTTCATCTGTGAATAGCTGTACAGACGATTGTAGGAGCCATGTGAATATGGGGTCACCAGTCTCTATATCACCACCAATCACTTCACAATTGAAATAGTTACCAATCTACCAGTTCTCAAGACAAATGTTGATCATTCTGATGCATGAATAGATGCATAGACGATCATCGAAGCCATGTGGAAATGGGGTTACCAAACACCAGTCTATTTACCCACAATCACTACACAGTTGAGATACCTGTATACCACTTCTCATGTGTTAATAGCTGTACAGAAGATTGTAGGAGCCATGTGAAAATGGGATCACCGGTCTCACTACAAACAACTACACAGTTGCTTACATACCAATCTACCAGTTTTCATGTGTGAATAGCTGTACAGATGATCATCAGAGCCATATGAAAATAGGATCACCAGTCTGTTTATCACCACCAATCACTTCACAGTTTGAATGAAAATCTTGAATTCCGCACAGGTTTTTCTGATATGTCCTTTGTACATAAGATTATTGAGGAAGTCTCTTAACTTTTTTTATCATGAAATGATATCAATTTTAATATACTCCCACCCGAGAATGCATAATTATCTGATTTTCTTTCCTTCTTAAGAAGTTAGTCAATGTCCAACATCTGTGTAAGCCCATTTGAGATATGATAATAGACCAATCTAAGGCTTTCCACTGAAATTTGTAAAGTGTATATTAGATAAAAATGTTGCTCTATTTGATCTCATGTGATATATCTTTTTTAGCAAAGAAATTTCCAGTGACCAAACCTTGAAAATTATATTTCATTTGTAATCTTTCTGTTTTCCTACTTGCATGTAAAATGGTGGTAATTGTTGCTCCTCTTCTAGCCCCCCTTTTTTGCATAATTACATTCCATTTAATACTTATTGTATTTGGTTTTTGCCAGGAGCATTGGGAAATGTCCAGTGACTGGTCGTACCTAGTAATTTGTTTAGGGAGGATTTATGATGACATAGACTAAATTGAATAATAGAACAGTCTCTAAACATGTGGTTATCATTTCTCATGCATGTATTACCATCATTGCATGCAGGAAAGCATCTGAGAAGGCATTGCCAACCAGTCTTCAGAATGGTGTATATCCATATATCACTGCACAGTACAACCATGTGTAAATCATTGCTGATAACCAACTTGCAAGATTCCCTTCCATTTAGTCTTTGCTGGCTTTTATTTCTGAGATGGGATTGGTAACCATTTTTTCCCCTGCAGAGTATGAACATCTGTTGAAAGTATAACATGCATACACAATCTGGGCTGTCTAAGGTTTCTGAACTAATTATCAACATCTGCTTGCAGAATTGAAAAAAAAGAAGGGTTATTATTTATGTTACCTCATTTGTTTGTATCAGGAATTTACTGCTGTATTTTTCTTTTCCTCATTATTCCTCTGGTGCAATGATTTGAAAGGGGGGAAAAACAAAACAAAAACAGAGGACAGGAAAGTGAAAATATTCATTTAGACTGAGGTGAGCACACAAAGTGTGTCCCGTATTTTCATCATGGCTTTTAATGTAGTTAATTAAGGAAACGATGGTACAGAGTATATTTTCATGATTGTTATGTACTAACAACAAGTAGATAGAAAGTTGGAATATGGGATGGTTAGTATGACAGTACTGTTTTGATAGATTGTCCATAGTTTTTCTTTTTCTTTTTGATTTATTTTCACTGATTCTTGTACATTGTTTATTGGACATAATTGATTTGGGAAGTGTGTATAAACTTTTTTTTGGCCTCCTCGAAATTCAGTGATTATTCTTTTGTAAATACAGATACATGTACTCTCCAGGGAGGGTTTATAAAAAATTTGAGTCAGTTTTTATTGCATAGATATATCTATTTAGAGATTTTTATTCCAACATAATTTTATCGTAATCATTCCTGGATGAGGAAGGGGGTATGATGTTGTGTGGACCAATTTTGTGCGTAGTGCAGGCGGTCAAATTTAGTCCCCAAAGAGAAATAACCTATTATCGCCCCACTTTATGGTCTTCGACTGGGCATTTAAAAAGTAAATAAGTCAATGTTTCTTTTGGACACAAAACATGAATTTAAGTCTGTTGCTTTCACAATAATTTGCACTCCTGGTGAAATTGCTTTTTTGAACCATCCAAAACTTGGGAGATAAAATATGAAATGTACCCTTTAGATATATTTCTAAATTTGAAAGGTACGACTAACCAATCTTTTCAATCGAAATCGAAATCTGTACATAGAAGATTATACAAATGATCCTTTTTTATCACTTCTTTAAAAAAAAAACACTATTACATGTTTCATTTGACGTGTTATGTGTAATCTTGTGTGCGAAGATGATTGCAACATGTGTAGGGTATAGGTATGATGTAGGGTAGTTTTCTTGTGTGTGTGTATGGTGCATCTTCAAACTGCCATTTGTCCCTATATAGATTCTTTAGTATCTGTAGATTTTATGGAGCTTGTTGATTTGACATCAAATGGGCATGCCTGTCAATCTGTTAACTACCGGTTTCTCTCATTCTGTTTGATTTTAGTACATTACCATCCGGTCCGGTAAACTCGTTAAGGAACACAGTTTAATCTATCATCAAATTTGTGACATCAATAAATGTCTGTTTTTATTCCTTAGAAGGCATTGTAACACATATTACAATACACTCTAGGTAGACTTGTACATATGAACACATATATATTATAAAAATACACTTTTTGAATAGTGAAAAGATGACAAAAATGAGCCTTTTCACAACTCTTTTCTACCGGACCTCTGTCACCGAGTCGACCCACTTTTAGTTATGAGACTGGTTCTGGTTCCGAGCTACAGCACAAATATTTACATTGGATCATATCGGGTTATGGCACAAAGGAAATATGAAAACATATTTCCAGATTGAAAACAGATTCTACTATGAGGAAATCGTTCATACACCACTTCACAAATGTATTCAAAACATGGAAAAAATTGGATTCATAATTCATGATATTGGACTAATTTTTTGCATCATCACAAAATGGGTATCTTGTTTGAAGATGTACATTAGGTCGTTGTTTTTGAGTAGTACTTGTGTGTATTTTTATTTATATTCAAATTACATATTCACAGATCTATTTGTGTGATGGCATATCATAATTCAAAACAAGTGTTGTAATGTCTTGTCTAAAGCTTTTGCTAACTTGTCTTTCATAGTCATGTAAGAAAGAAAGGAGAAGGAAAAGGAAGGTGAAGAAATAAATGTTTTATACCGTCCACTGTTTTGTCATCCTATGTACTAATATGAACCTTTATTCACCTATTTTGTTTGTTGTAATCAAATCTCGTACTGTCATGTCATTTTATGCATTGTTTTATCGTCAGAGAATCAATAGCATTGACCACAGATATGAAAGTGGAACAGTGAAGTATTTGAAGCTGTCTTTTTTTTTTTCACTGTCGAGTACACCCATTCAACCTCCAGTCCCTCTTGGTTATTTCTGCTCGGGCCAACCTTTTTTTTGAAAAGTTTACAAAGTGTCATATTCATGGGGAAATTCCACAACTAAATATTTTTACATTGATTTGAAAGACACATAATTGTGGGTTCTCATTGGGAATTTGACACCATCCTGCTATTTCCCCAATTAAGGATGTTGTGTCACCAAGAATGGACTTCACTTTTACGACGGACAGGTCTTACCTAATGCGCACGCCTTCCACCAACAGAAGAACAGCAATGTAAAAGAAAAGTCATCGTTATAAATTCCGCATCGGAAAGATGACTGAATGCTTTCCAAGTCTTTCGCAGCAAGTCCCAGGCAGGACACGAGTTTCGCTATGTGTGAGACATTGTGCACTCACTAATTTATATTTCCAACAGGTCCAGTGAATGTGAACTATGATGCTTTGCACATGGAAGCTGCAGAGAGTATATAAAATTATGTATTTAAGAGAACACTATGCATTTTCTTTTATAGTTATTATTTCCGAAGCATGTCTGTGGTCAATGCTGTATTTGCCATCATTTTTGTGTGTTTTGTTTTGGGTAATATTGTGTATTGTATTCATGTTTTGTTTTCATGTACTCTCTGTACTTCCCCATGATGTATACCTTATTCAGAAGTTTCCAGAAAGGTGTGAAAAGGAAAACTGTACCGAGGCTTCAGGTTTGTTGAGCAGCTGTATACGGATACAGTGTATCAAAATATCATGCAAACTTGTGTCAATGTTGTATTTGAAAATTGGGACTACTTGATATTTCTGAACATGTAAGGTGGTGCAACAGTTTGGGTAGACTCTGCCAGTTTTCATAAAAGGGTACGAACTTTATCCCAGGGCTCTGTTTCATAAAACTTGTTATCAATAACAACTGCCTCATTTCTATGACAAATTCGCTCTCAGCCAATCAGACTCAAGGATTTCAGTAGCTTATGACAATTATTGTAACTTATTATTGATAACAAGTTATATGAAACAGGTTTAAGCCCTGACTAAGTGGGGAGAGTTAGTCTGTTTATTACGGAATGCCAAGTGTGGACCTCTTCATCCCATTAAGATTACACTAATTCTGTAACCAAATGAACAAATTAACATTGTGTCATTATGATATCCAGTTCTCATTTTCATGTCATGACTGGTTTTATTTTGTTTGATCATTTTGTTACAGGGTTACAGGGATTTGTACAGAACAAAGAATGGAATGCTTGACACTCTGTTTATCAGTGAACTATTAAAAGTTAAACCAGGTTTAAGTAAGTTAGATCAGGTTTAAGTAATTTGAATCGGGTTTAACTAAGTTAAATCTGGTTAATGTTAGCCCACCGCTATGAATACTAGCTATTAGTATTCTGTCCTTTTTCCTGTCTACATGTTGAGCATCATCCACATGTATGTAATCTGAGCCCCATTTCATAAAACTTGTTACAATAATTGTTATAAGCTACTGAAATCCTTGAATCTGATTGGCCGAGAGCAAATTTGTCATAGAAATGGGGCAGTTGTTAGTGATAACAAGTTTCATGAAACGGGGCCCAGCTGATGCAGGTTTCGATTCATTTTTCATGTATCTGAAATGTATGCCCTTCCTGGAATTTCAAACCTATGTATTCCTCCCTGTGTATTTTTGAAGGTCTTGAAAGGGATAATTTGTATGAGGCCAGATTAAAAAGTAGCTTAAAAAAAAAAGAAATACGGTTCCAGAAGCAGATTATTGTATCATCGTAAACAATGGCATTGATTTCAGGAAATGATATTTTTATGACAAGCAAACTTTCTCTCCTGAAATGCAAATATCATTGAAAATGTTTATCGATGTAAGAACATTTCTCAAAAAGTCATTTTAAGTTTTACTGTAATGAAGAACTTCATCTTGGGAAAATGCATCAAACATTGATTTTAACAAAGGCTATTTTTGCATGAGCTTTATTGTTGATCCTGTTCAATCATTCTGTATTCTATTCATGAAAACCTTGTCTATTTTCTCAAATGTAGTCTCATATCTGCCAATATTTCTTATTCCTTGAAAAAAGATCAGTGAGTAGCATAGTGACTCTTTTTGCCATTGTGATTGATGAATGATACTGTACTTTTTTTTTCTAGCACAGTGTAAAGTGATGTGTGGTGTCAAGATTTGTGTAAGCAGTGGGTGTTGGTGTTGGCCTAAAACCAACACAATACTAACACTCAACTAAAAAATCTGTTTGTGTTAATAACTCAACAAGGAGCCTGTGATGTTTGTTCCGTAGCAGGTGTTTTGGATATGCATGGAAACATTGTACACTTTGAAGACACTGCATTTTGAGGGCATTTTCTGACTTTTTAACACTAACACCATATCTGTTAGCACCAAACTTAAAAACTGTCCCTGTGATGTGATTAGCAAGCTAATTAAGTGTACAAATGGCATTTGCACGGCAATATCTTTTTCATCTTGTACGCACAATGTGATGTTTGCACATGCTGTCCTCTTTCAGGCGGATTTGTCCTTGTATCGCGAATGGCATGAAACGCCCTTCTTATGGACAGCCGACAGTATATATGTATATATGTAACACACATACCTTGCTGCTTTTATTTTAGTGATTTGCCTATGTAATAAAAGAAAAACTAAAAAGAGCGAAATCAAGTGCCTAAGCCAGATGCTTTTTGTGATTGATAATTTTTTTTTCTCTCTTTATAGACTTCTTTTTAGTCTGCCTTATTTTTTTTTGGCAAAAACATTTAGTTGCGAAAAAATTGGTTCCATAGCGCAAGATGAACACCATTGAAAAAAAATCCTAATTGGGAGATACATTATACCTAAACTTTGACCCAGACTGAAATGGAAAGGGGGGAAGAGAATAAAGCCAAGAATTATAGATGAGCTGTTGACACTTTTGTGGGGGCTAACGGAAGAACTTATGGCATTAATATTATATATTTTTGAAAGATCCTCCTTGCTTGACTCTTTGGCAGGTACTATTTTAAATGAAGTCTGCCTAATGTTTAATTGCATTTGTGAATGGCTGTGTTAAGTACTGATTACTGTTAGAATAGAAGATTTGAGTGAGCCACATGTATTCATTAGCAAACAGTACCACGGTATATTGTTTAGGTTGAAAATAGATGGAAATCGCAGAGGAATATAGTTTAGAATGCGGAAAGTAATTGTAGAACTGCTTTAATTAAATTGATCTAATTATTGAGTTTGTGAATCACCTTGAAGAGCATATGTGTGCATTAATAATTTATTGCATGTTTATACATCTAGTAGTGCATTGATTTTAAAGTCAAATTAAAAGGAAAGGGAAAAAAATGTATTCAGGAAAAGCAGATGTCACAGGCCTGGAAACCGTGGAAGTTCAAGTAATGTACTTCACCATAAAAAATACAGATATTCGTTAAAATCTCAGACAAGAGTTGATTTCAAATTTTGAGTTCTCGCAACATTTCTGCACAATGCCATACACACGCACAAAAACTTGTTGAATCCCATTTCAAAAAAATTTCAGGACGAATGATGTTAGGGCAACAAAAGTTCAATTGAATTTGTGATAACTTCTTACAACATTAAAGTGCTCTCAATGGTAACACGCATGCACTAATACTTGCAGTGGTAAAATCCCGCATCCAAATGTTCCATTCGTAAAACTAAAGGGAACATTCAAATGTCGAAGATTTTGTTTCTTCTGTTGAGTAGAGTATGCATGTTGTCTAATTCAAGTTTTTTTTAATCGAAATTGTGTATTTTACAGGAGAAATTGATGAAAGTGAGTTGGGAGATGAGTAGAGAGCATGCATGTCGTCTAATTAAAAGTGTTTTTATCTGAAAATGTCTACACTATATTTACAGGAGAAATTGATTAAAATGAATTGGCCCAATCTCGCTTGAACGTGTGTTGTTCACAATTACACAATGTGCTGCTTGTTGACTTTTTTTATGAACTATGTACCACTAGTCTTGATCTAGGCAATGTAGAAAAAAAAATTATCCTGCACTCTTGGATTTAGAGACTAACCAAATAATTGACTTGTTTTGTGTGGATGAGAAAATGTACTATTGTAACTAAATCAAATTGTGACTATTTTTGCCTACTTTTCTTTTTAGTGTTAGGATAGTAATCTGTTCATTTTCATAAGTGTGATTTTTTAACGGACATAAGATATTTGATGTAACATATTTCATTGACAGATAATAAAAGTTCTCCTTATGTCATGCTAAATTATGGTATTCATTTTGGATTTTTGTGTACATTGTTTCAGCCTTATTACATGATCATGTGTATTTGCAATTCTTTCTCTGCCCATCATTCTTTCTCATCAGTATTTCAGTTGACCTTTCTGTCATTTTAAACAAGAAGGAGAGAGATAGGTAGAGAGAGAGGAGAGAGATGAAAAGGATAAAGTAGATGGCTAGATAAAGAGGGCAGGGCAACAAATACTTAATATGGAACTAATGAGTATTTGCATTGCCCCAACTCCACATGACTAATAGAGGTGCAATGGAGAAGAAAAACAAGTACACGACAATACGGTACACAAAAAATGGAACAACAATGTGAAAAGTACATCTACTGGAAAGCAATTTTGAACAAATGAGTTTGAGGGCATTTTTAAAGCAATCTACACCTGAAATGTTATATCCAATTCCAGCGTGTGCAAATGACCGATCCCCCATGATTTTTTAGTTTTAGGAACAACAAGCAAATTAAACTCGGATGATCTTAAGCATCTAATACAATAATGAAACAGAAAAATTCAAATCATGTTTTAAGTAGTGAACACAAAATCTTTTTATTCTTATTGCACAAATTATGTTTACATCTATAAATATTAACTTAAGTTTGTACTAATACTGCAAGAAAATATTGGTATTCAACAAGTAACGAGCATTGATGAAGAGCATATACACATAACGTAAAATGTAGTACATGAACAACATTCATGTCAGAACAATTTTTAGCCTCCACTACTACCATTCTTGAGCACTCATGAGGCTTACCTTACTTTCAAAGTTCCTGTGACACTACAAAGCTTCAATATAACTCATTTGTGTTGTGCTAACAAATTCTCAATCATCTTACTTGACCATAGTTACTCTATGCATACTGGCCCATCATTTTCTGTAAATACAGTCCACTGGGGAAAGGGAGGTCACTTAGGCTGGCATTTTACAAGCCCTGATAATTTTCTCATGCTTTGCCCCTGTTTATCTTCCATTTTTTTTCTCCAATGAGGAAAAACTCTGGAAATTCATTTTAATACCTCAGTCACACTTAAACAAGACTGACAACAGACCAAGTGTATAATTATGTACATTCATTACCCCCACTGGACAATGATTAGCCGGTTTGGAGGAGTCGTAGAGTCAGTTTCTTGGTGTGACTCGGGTATTAACAAAACAAGGCCCCGTTTTATAGAGAGTTGCGATTGTTTCCAATCGATCACAACCTGATAACAATCACAACTGTGTACTTATGAGACTGTGAATTTGCAATTGATGGGAGGACTTTCGATCGATTCACATCAATCGCAACTCTTTACAGGACGAGGCCCAGGTCTCAATTGGTAAAACAATCATGCAAAAAATAGTGCATTTGTCTTGCGTTAATGATCATTCAATATGCACCTGACATATTGTCCACTGAATCATATTCTTGCTTTCTGAAGACGATATCATGATCTCTTTAGAGATGCAGAAGAGAACACTCCAGATTGAAACTTTATATTGAAATACACAGTAAACAACAACACGATGTTCAAAGACATCTCTATTTTACATGTCAACTTTCCTGATACAGTAACACCTGTATATATAGCAAATACTGTTCACAAAGACCACACCCTTTCCCCCCTTCTTTTTGCATTAACACCTGTTCAGAAATAAAGAATGGAGCTGTACAAAGACATTGGCCAAATTCACGAAAGAGCTTTATCTTAACCCATGGTCTAAATCATGATTTAAACTTCCTCGTTAATAAGCGTACATAAGTGCATTACTATCCTCCCACTGGGCAAGAGGACATGCGTGCACTATGCTTATGGAGGTTTAAACCATGGGTAACCATAGATAAACCTCTTTCGTGAACTGGGGCCATTCTGTCTACAAATACTGCTTTGAGCAGTATCTATAGCTTTGAACATTGTGCAGCCTCTATTTACAGCTTTCACTAATTTGGCCCACTTTGGGGCTTTCAGACTAAAGACATTAGCCATCAGAATTTCAAGCTACAGGTAATATTCTTTACAGAACACCACCCTGATTTCATGGTGCTACCCATCTGAATGGCGTCTTACAAGCAAAATAAGATATCAGTACAAACGTGGATTTGATATACAACGTAGGAAGCACTTTCGGTAACACATTAATAAACATTGAGAGGCTAAGACAAAAAATAAAACATCACTTGTAGTTCTCAAACTTACAGATTTAAACTTACTTACACCCTCACAATGTTTTGATTTTCAATCAAATTTACATTTCACCAAAGCAAACAATATTCAGTGAGAATTAGTAACCTAATGTTATTTGTGAAGTCTGAACTATAAATGTGTGAACTTAGGACACTCTTATGGGGTGTTGCAAGAAAGTTGCGATTGATTGCAAGTTGCAACTGCGGTACTGACCAATCAAAATCATTGTTGCAAGCGCATCTTCTTGAATGGGCAGACCCTGAACCATTCAGAATGGTTGTTCTAATTTGCTTTACAATTTGCAATTGATTGCAACTTTCTTGCAACACCCCATTAGAGTCATGAGAAACTTGTCCATGAAAATATGAAATATGTTTTCATCTATATATATTTGCCTGTATTATCCCTTCCACTCCCATTAGAGCTTGTATTGATGAAATACGTAAAATTACGAATACAAATGCAACAAATATTATTTACTTTCTTTATGATATATTCAATTTACTTCAATCCTATCAATTATGATATTATAACTTATAATACTCATAAATTACAAAAATAAGCTAATATTTCAAAGACACTCAGCAAATTTTGGGTTAAGTACAATTTGAACTAATTTGTAAATTTCTTGTAAAACCTAAGGCATAGAATAGTACAGGTTGTGGAATTGGTGACTATATAATTCCAATTTTCCATGGTGAAATGCTCTAATATGACAAAAATTATCTTCAACCCAATCCATCCCTTAGGATTTCAATGTACAGGTAATGCCCATGCTCCAATTAAAGATTCCAGCTAAAAAAAAAAAATCAGGATTTTTTTTTCTACAGACAGCCTACACACAAGACGGTTTACTGTTATCAACAAGTAGAGTAGTGGTACATTAAACCCCATGCTTACACGGATATGGGCCAATCGTCTACAGTTTCATGTTAATGTAGACCAATTAAATGCATAAGAAGGTATATCATTAAGGAAATATTACAAATGACATATGCATGTACCTAGAAATAATACAAATTTGTAGGGCTGATGGGCTCTACTGGTATTTCAATTTCTACATCAACCCCAACTTTTCAGCTGAATCAACGAATGGGCATCACACATGGCACTCTCTAACGTCTGATATATTTCCTCAAAGATTCCTTCCAGACAACATCTGCAGCTTTGAGCATTCTAGAGCATCACAAGAGCATATGATACATGTACCTATCCTCAAGGTTTCCTTTCACGCATAACTATATACCTCGAGATGATCCACAGCATCATTACAGGGTCATTTTTTTTACCTTTGCTGACCTTTGCTGACCTTGTGAAGGATGCTTTTACCTGTGAAGGTTCCTTCTGGACGTACTATAGACTCCTTACCCATCGGCTTTACGGGTAAAAACACCAACTGAAGGGATGAGATGCATTTGATACCTTTCCACATGAAGATTCCTTCAAAACATCACTTAATACAGCTCTGGGTATTCTAGAGCATCGTTACAGGACTATCGGTTCTAGATCATGGGTACAAATATGCGTTGAAGGAATAAGTGTATCTAACATTTTTCTTCAAGGGCTTCTATCACACATCAGCTATACCTAGACACATTCTAGAGCATCATTACAGGGTCTGTTTCACAGGTACAAATACCTGTTGAAGGGATGAGGGCATTTGATAGCTTCCAAATGAAGCTTCTTTCCACACATGATCTACATCTCTCGACATTCTACAGAATCCTAAGTGGTCGGATTCATGGGTACAACTACTGGCTGAAGGGGCGAGGGAAGGTCCTTATTGTCCTCTTGGGTGATATCATCATCCAGTCTCGGAACCTTGAACCTCTTGACCACCAGGGGCTTAGTGGTCAGTACCTCTTGGACCCTGTCCACCACGCCATCCCTCCATGCAGTCAGTTCCCGCTGCAGGTCCAGGGCGTTCTCCATCAGGCAATCCTGACGGATGCGAAGGTCCTCCAGGGCAGAGAGGTTGGCATACATCATGCGTAGGCCCTCACAGATGGGTTCGTTGTTGCGCTCACTGCCTGGAGGCACGGCACGGCCAGACATGTAGTCGTCATACTCCTCTTGAGTTAGAGAGAGCGACTGGGCATCGAGGTTCTCGATGAAAGAGATTGCGCAGCACTGGAGTTGAAGAAGGTGAAAGGAAGACATTGCTAATTAAAAAGTGAAAAAACATCTTTCTATTAAACTATCATCATACCACAATCCACATTGACAACATCACATTTCATCAATCTATTCACCATCATCATCACCACCATGGACCCACCCTTTGGAATAGCTTACTGAGTGCACTTAAATCTTGCCCTTCCTGTAACTCATTAAAACAAATATAAAAGTTTTCTCATTGATTCATAATTTGTTTCATGATGTCGTTATTTTGTTTACTGTTCTGTTTTTCTGTTTTGTTTTGATTTTTTGTTTGTATTGTCTTATATGCATGTCTTTTTTGTTTGGGATTAGCCTTTGATAGGGCCTACGGCCTTTGCAAATCCTGAACATTTGTATTCTTTGTATTTTATGCCTGTATACGCAACCTATGTATTTATGTATGTATATTTTGTCTTGTTTTTTACGCAAATGTGAAATAAATGAATTGAATTGAATTGAATTGAGTCGTCCTCACCAACATCATCATCATGACCATCACCCTTACTCACCAGATTTGTGAAGTAGTACCCTGCTTCTCCCTGCATCAGTCTGCTAGGATTAGCAAACCTCGAGACGTACTGGATGTTGGAGTGCAGCTGTGGAGGGTTGGCCTTCAGGACCATGTAGATGAGGACTGGTAAATAATCGTCAGCACTGGCTGGTGCACCCTGTGATTGGTGAACCATCTGGAAGATGAGCTTGCTGGTCCTTACGATGCAACTCAGCTTGTCGATCGGCGCCCTCTTGCTGTTCATGTCTATCAGCTCTGTAGGATATTAAAAGGTAAATGTGTAAATAATGGGTATGTTGTTGATGATATATAATATCACTAAAATCAATTAATGATCAATAAAATCATTTAATGAAGGCCTATTAATATTTATACACAGCTAGCAATATCATTGGAAAAGTTTGTAATTTCTTATGAGCTTTCTGATATTTTTTTGTCAAGGTTTTTTCTTCTTTTCTGATTTTTCTACTTTTATTGACAGCAACTTATTCTGAGGCCAGAGTTCTCCCTCAAATGTGGGCACCAGGCATATTGTGAAATCAAGGCCTTGTTTTTCATAAAACTTGTCAGCAATGACAAGTTACAATAACTTAACTACTGAAATCCTTGCATCTGATTGGCTGAGAGCAAATTTGTCGGTAAAAATCACAGACAAGACACTTGATGAAACACCTCTCAGGTGCAAGAAACTTACATGAATGGTCCAGATTCCCAAAGTTTTATGCCATAAAATAAATAATAACACTGAAATTTTGTAATTCATGAAGTTTCTTGCTGCGAACATGGCCATCACTAACATTTCACAAATGTTCTCTGAAGTAACCCTGACAATGTGACATCCTACCTTCCTGTGCCTTCTCTATCAGCCTCTCCACCTGCGTATTATCCTCATTGATGGCCGCATCCAGCATGGAGGGCATTACCCAGCGCAGACGACGGATCCGATTCTGTATGGCTAGGTCCTTCTGCTCGTCGTCGGTCAGCGGGGGGCAGAAGAGATCACGATAGAGGCGCGTCATGATAACCTTCTCCAGGTGGTCCATCATGGTGGAACATTGCTCTGGGGTCGTACCTAGAAGACAAAAAAGGAAAGTATTGATTACAGTGATATTTACAAAGGAACTTAATTTTCAAGGAAACTTCAATATTTTTTCACTTTTCCATGGCTTTCAGTTACTATGCAACTTCTTACGGTTAGGACAAAATATTCATAGAAAGTGATTAGTACAAGACAAAACATAAAAACAAGCACTGAGTACCATATTTTTCGGTTAAATTGATATTTGTTGGTGATATGGACATATTTTGTCAACTGTGTTTATGAAACACACTCAGAAAACCAAGAAGTACACAAGAGACAAAATCTCATGACATAACCTGGAACTTTTAAAAGCCTTTTCCATCATTTTCAGAATGATTTATGCACAATATAACTGCTTCCATTTTCAATCATAAAAGTTGAATAGTACCTTTAAAGCTTAAGTGAGGAAAAGGACTCTTGTTTAATCGAAACTACATTCATCAACAGAAAACTTCAGTGTAGAACATTGAAGGATGTTTCAGATCCTTTGTTCCTAAATGAAAATTATTATAGTTGCACTCAAAAGTAGAATAGATTTGAAGAGGAAAATAGTTTTAAAGTGGTACTTTTGAACTGTAAAATAATTGGGTACACAAACTAATCGTTCACACAAATTTATTGTGATCATGGTACATGTATCAATTACATGTACACTGTATTCTACTTTTATAGTAAGTAATGGCACTTTTATAACATCGAAACCCCAAAGAGCTCCCATGAACAAAAAAGTATTTTTTGAACTGAAGCTCAGAATGAAAGTACAATCTCAAATACTAATTACACCTTTAAAAAAGAAATATCTGAATGAAGTAACTATTAGTTTTGTTAGAGTTTTCTGGAGTATGATCATGGTTATATAATGTCATGTTATATGTAATCTTTCAATTCAATTGTACCACAAGTGATAACTTGCAGAAAAAATATCATAACTTTAAAAAAATGTAAAGAGCATAATTAAACATCCTGCAATAAGTACTTTGTTTGTGTCAACCAGTGAAGTACATGTACATGTGTATTGAAAATTGTTGTCTCTTTAGAATCACAATAATGGTCTGGAGCTCTCCTTTTATTCTTACATTTCAACACTTGAAAACAGAAAATCATTAATTTACCTTTTATCTAATGATTGCTAGCTTTTCTTCTGAAAGGATGTCTGATTTCTCTTTGTATGTATGGCAGTGCCATATTTGCGATGCTTTTCAAGCAAACCTTTTTGTTTCGTAGCTAATACATGTACATATACATGTAGTTTGAGAAAAGTCAAATACTGCGAAATTAATTTCCTTTTAGTAAGAATTGTATCCTTTTATGTTGCTTTTGTCTTCTCTCTTTTTTATTTTTGGATTATGTACACATAGCATCACAGACATGACACATCATACTCATGGACACATGATACAAGATATATGAGGTGTACACTACATATACGATTCATGGTCATGTGATGATTACAATGCAGATTTGCACAGGATGTCCGTAATGAAGATGTAGATGGAGACTCAATGATAACACACAGACAAGTTCAAGGTTATCAAATAATCATAAAGACGTTTACACAGATATGAAATGACCAGGACAATGCCATGGTCAAGGAAAAAAAAATACCATGACCATTAATATAAAAACAATTGAGACTTGCACACATACATTGAAAGATGTATATGTAAAGTTAATATAAACCGGCACTTCATAACTACCATATGCACAGTGACCTGCTATTTTCTGTTATCAGATCTTGCAATCATGTTGTATGAGCATTTATTCATTTATTTTTTTAAAATTTATTTATTCATTTATTCATGCATGTTCATAATGTCATAATACAGATACAGCATGATCTACTTGTACAAAGAAGCAAGGGTTACAGGGTATATTTTGAGACTTTTATGTTAGCAATAAAGGTAAATTTTCTGATTAAATATATATTTTTATTTTAAGATGGCGTCCTATATGAGAAATCTCCATGTACATGTATACGATACTCTATGATATTCATGGACTTCTCATATTACATTTCTAAACTTTGCATAAATGGATAACACTGATTTACTGATGACCAATTTCGGGCGCACTGAGCTTTTATGACATCACTGCATGGAATCTTTTGCATTATTTTATACAATATGTATGAACTTCAACTCTGGGTTAATGAA
Organism: Heliocidaris erythrogramma; assembly: GCA_025617745.1. Lineage (NCBI taxonomy): Eukaryota > Metazoa > Echinodermata > Echinoidea > Camarodonta > Echinometridae > Heliocidaris > Heliocidaris erythrogramma. The sequence goes on along the minus strand of CM046861.1, from coordinate 32,269,360 downwards.
TAGTATTTAAGAAATGCTGTACATTGCATGGCTAAACAGGCAGACTTAACTTGTTTTATTATTCTGAATCCTTTTTATACAATTTCATAGACCTAACATTATTTTTTTATTCTCTTGATGTCTCTCTACCATGTTCCTCATTTCACAATAAGCCACTTCGGAGATGCAATCTGAGCATGAGCAGATAAAGGTCATCTGTACCAAATTCTAAAACCCACTGACACTAATATTCGATATGTGCTCATGAATGTCATGTAATCATTATTCAATTATGCACTAATGGTGCATTCCATGATATCCAGGTGGAAGTATTCTTTTTAAAGGGGGAAACAAAAGCTATTCATGAGGCACCTCTATCACTCCCAGAATTATTTTTCTGAAGTGCACATAAAAGGACCCTCCATGTCTAAAATATCTGTGGATATTTGGGGTCATTTGTACCATGCGCTAACCCCGAACTGGCTTATTCTTGTAATTCAACAGCTAAGCTGGGGAGGGGGCTTGAAATCTTCAAAAGGTTCTCTTTTCAAGAAAATGTATTCGCACTGTCAACGTTAGTCGTCATGCCATGCTTGTGTGGTGAACAGCCCAGGGGGTGTTTCATCAAGTGTCTTGTTGGTGATTTTTACTGACAAATTTGCTCTCAGCCAATCAGATGCAAGGATTTCAGTAGCTTATAACAGTTATTGCAACTTGTCATTGATGACAAGTTTTATGAAACAGGGCCCTGTTGGCAATACTCGGGAGCGTTTCATCAAGTGTTTTGGCAGTGGTTTTTACCGACAACTGTTATAAGCTATTGAAATCCTTGCATCTGATTGGCTGAGAGCAAATTTGTCAGTAAAAATCACTGACAAAACACTTGATGACACGCTCCCCTGGTTATGGTACAGAAGCTATGCATGCTACAGGCAGAGAAAGCATGCATCGGCTACATGTACACGTATGCCAGTCAGTGGAAACAGACTGCTCACCACATAGAAATACAAATACAGTGAACCCGTCTATAAAGACCACTCATGGGGTACAAGAAAAGTGGTCTTTATAGACAGGTTCCTTTAATACATGTTTCAATGAGAAAAAGTTTTCAAGGGAAACAAAAATTTTGGTCTTAATAGACAGGGGGTCTTTCTACACAGGTGGTCACTGAAGCAGGGTGGACTGTATGTAGTACTGCCCCTGATGAAAGGGAACAAAAATGAAAATAATTTTTTTTTCTTACTTTTAAGAGAAACTGTTCCTTGTAGAGGCAACCCCTTAATTATTTTCCTTCCACAGAGTTTTTAATGAATAAAAAAAGCTTTTACTTAGAGGGAATTTCATTTCCTATTAAAATAAGAGCCCCAGGGGGCACGACGCTCACCTGAGGTGGATCAATTCACATCTGGTGCATGTTCTCTCTAGCACCACCAGGAGATATGTTAGAAATTGAAACAACTAGGAGGATGTACATGAGATGATGTTAGAAATTAAGATAATTCCCCCCCCCCCCCACCCCATGGTCTACAATGTCATGTATTATTTGAATCTCCTACCCCTAAGGATGATTCCCACCAAGTGTGGTTGAATCATACAACAAATCATGCAAAGAATGTGCATTTCCCCTCCTGCATATTTGGGTTTTAGAGAAGAAGCTGAAAATGTAAAAAGTTTATGGATGGCTGACAACTTGCCCCACCCCCCCCCCCTCCAGTATGTTACCCCCACAGGCCCCCTTATAGGGCCACTCAGAAAAAATTCATGAACATTCATTCTTCATCTATAGAGGTATCTCCATACACAATACCAAGTCTGAGCTATGCCTGGTTCTGGAGAAGAAGATGTTTGAAATTTACATAGCTTTTACAATTGGGGGCCCTCCTCCTGGGGGCCACATGTACCATTTTAGCAACTTTGGGTCCCCTACCCCTAAGGATGATTCCTACCAAGTTTGGTTGAATTCCGATCATGTGTTTTGGAGAAGAAGATCAGAATGTACATTTTGCCTGGCAGCGCCCCCCCCCCCTCCAGTATGTTACCCCCACAGGGCCCCTATAGGGCCACTCAGAGAAATTTCATGAACAACATTCATTCTTCATCTATAGAGGTATCTCCATACACAATACCAAGTCTGAGCTAACTATGCCTGGTTCTGGAGAAGAAGATGTTTGAAATTTACATAGCTTTTACAATTGGGGGCCCTCCTCCTGGGGGCCACATGTACCATTTTAGCAACTTTGGGTCCCCTACCCCTAAGGATGATTCCTACCAAGTTTGGTTGAATTCCGAATATGGGTTTTGGAGAAGAAGATGAAAATGTAAAAAGTTAACGGACGACGGACGCCGGACAAATTTCCATCGCAATAGCTCACTCCTCAGGTGAGCTAAAACAAAATGAATATAGGGCGTACTTGGAGGGCCACAGAGACTTAATGCAGAAGCCCCGGAGGCAGCATAATATCCCCGAGTCCTGTATTGGATCACTGTGTAGAGGCCGAGGTAGGCCTAGTCTTTATTACTCTTGAAATTTCATTAATGGTGACACAGGACCAAATATTATTTAAGTTGCATTCCAAAAGCTCTGGCCTGCACTCTACTAAAATCAACTCTGTTGCTGCGTTTAAGCCTGGTCTCAATTACTTTGATGATCACGACCTACTAGTACATGTAGACCGAGCTCAAACCCAGCTTCATGTATACACATTCAGTTATATTTCTGACATGTTAAACTTTTACCTTAAAGAGAAGGTTGAGTTCTGGGAAAGGTGAAACATAATTTGTGAGCTTTCTCATTCTCATTATGTCAGTTTGGAAGATTATGAATATATGTCCCCTGAAAAGGATTGCTCTACAAATGCCCTCACATTCAAAATACGACAAATACAGCTGCAATGTTCAATGTGTGTGTAGTCCCATATACATGTACACATTTCTGTGTGTAGTGCATATAGCTTTCAGCAGGTTTCAGTCAATTTTTTATCATTCTGGTGATTCAAAAACCTTACAGCATACACCAATTCTTATGTGCTATACATGTATAATCAACCTTTCCCAATTGCTTTGAGACAGTTTCTTTCACAATGTACTCCCATGACCAAAACTCAACTTTACCTTTGAGTAAAATATCAATGATTGTACCCATACTAAACCACGGTGTTAACGATTATCCACAATGATGATGATGATGATGAAGCAAAAAATTTTTTGTGTAACAACTACTAAATGCAAATTTCTGTGTGTTCATATTTTATTATTTTTATTTTTATCATCCAACACAGATCAAGAAAATTAATATAAATATTACAGAAATGTAATGAATTATTTATAAAGTCATTGGAGATACAATCATTTATTTTCACGATTTTAAGTGGTATCAAATGACTCCTGAAACATTAAAAACATAACTTAAGGCAGAAAGACATAAAGGAGAATTTACATAGAGGAAACATAGTAACATACACAAACCCTGCTAAATTCTCACATAATGCATTTGACAAAGTGAAGGGTGAGAGGTTAGCATTGTGCAGAAGACATGCCAAAATGCATAGACTAGAATGTTGTATGAGATCATTTTACAACTCCCTGTATGGATATAGCAAAGGCATGACCTTTCACCTTGGTCATGTGACAGACTTTTCTCAGGTGCATCTTGAAAATCAGAGGGATATCTATTCATTTGTGAGAACCTGGAGATACCTATGTTAAGACAAAAACAAATGGAAATCTGAACCAAGATGGGGACCAATTTCATTTTAAGAAATAATATAAGAACTAAGCCTGAGTCATATCGAATATTTCATAATCCGGGATTCGACGGCTTTGATTCGATCGAATACCGGCGCATCGATAAATGATGGGCGGTGAAAACAGAGTTGCACACGTAAAAATCACAGCGGACGAGCCAAAATCTTAAGTTTCTAGTCCGTATGGCTAGCCAAAATATCACTCTAGTGTCGCACGAAGCGATGCTCATTGTCGACACACCCGACAATGATTCAAATTCAAAGAATTAATGATCTTACTTTGTCGTTGCAGAGCTGAATGGAACACGTTTGTTTGATGCCAAAAAAAAACAATACGAAATAAACTTTTCGTCGCTCATGACTCGACTTCATTCAGCTTCAGATATAGATCATTCAGAAGTAATTGCCAATTTGATGAGAGTGTGATATTAGTTATTGCGAATTAAGTAGGAACACTCGTACTCATGCCCGTATTTATCATGTTCAGTTATACAATTGTCAAATTGACAATGCAGAGAGAGTGCAAGAATATTATCGTAAACTTCAGTTCGTAACGACAAAATGATTTTTCCATAGAGAAAGCACAGGTAAAGCGTGACGTCCTCCGCGAGCGAATTAGCGAAAGTTAGCCAACAGTTTGAACTTTAAAGTCGCCTTCACGTTCTCTGCTAGTATATATGCTGTACGTTACAGAGTTTCTTTTTTTATTTGCTTTTTTCATGGTGGCTACGGTAGTCAAAAATCTGGCGGACTACAAATCGATGCACCGGATTTGCCAAAACGAATTCGGGATTCGATGTCTTCGATCGAACACCGGCTAACCAATCGATTCGACTCAGGCTTAATAAGAACTAAAAAAAAAAATCAAAACACAAATGGTTGCATAAGCAAAAGAGAAAAATGATCTCTGCATGGAAAATCTACATAGTGGACTTTTTTTCATGGGCATGCTTTTGTGTTATTTCTTTTCTGAGATTTTATAATCAAAACATACGTGACTTAAATTTGGGTTCATTTTTGTCAGAAGCATCCACTGTTTGACGTAAATAGATTGCCTCACGGCGAAGAAATTCTGCAATGAAATTGAGACATGCATTGTTAATGATCAGATATTCTAAATGATCAATCTGCACTTGGAATTTAGTCAAGAAATGTCATATACTGTATACTGCATAGACTTTCGCATTGAATAATTCTCCTTTTTTCAAAATTTTACTTAAAGTAGCTTAGATATAGGGCAGCTGGGTTAAAGCCAGGGTAATAATACTACTTCGGTGCTTGGAAACATTGTATTAAGCGCAATATAAATGTTATGTATTATTATTAAATTAAAATGATACCTGGGGAGTATTTCATCAAGTGTTTTGTCAGTGATTTTTATTGACAAATTTGCTCTCAGCCAATCAGATGCAAGGAGTTCAGTATGACAGTTGTCAGTGAAAATCACTGACAAAACGCTTGTTGAAATGCTGCCCTGATGTGCTGGCAGTAATGTGAACTGATGTTCCTTATCTGCAGTGTGTATTGATATTTCACTTTGCAGGAACTTAAAAGGGCACAAATGTTGATTGCGAAATTGTTGAATGAGAATTGTCACAAAAAATGAATGTACAAGTATGAACGTGTCCTATTAAAATGACTAGGTAAATAAAGCTCGATGTTGTCTCTGTAGTGTGAATTTGTGCTACACTGTAAGACTGCTGCACCCATTAAAGAGCAGATGATTTAAGTAAATACGTAACTTGATGTTAATTCCTTTATCTTAGTGTGTAGTGCAATATAATACAACATCAATAATGTTCTTTTTAATATCAGTGTATAGTGCAATATAAGGAAGTGGCGACTATCATATCGCTATCCTTATCGTGGCACCCACAATGCGTTTCATGTCATTTAAAGATAAAGTTCAGTTCTGGTCATGCGATTACAAAGTAAAAAAAACTGTCTCAAAGCAACTTGGAGAGGTTGATCATGTCTACACGATTGGTGATGTTTTGGAAACGTTAAAATAATAAGAAATTGACACAATCTCACTGAAAAACAGTAGTGTATTTAACTGAAATATTGTGGTAGTTAGGCTTATCTTGAAATCTGGTAATAGATATTGTAGTGAGAGTGAAACTGGCCTCAAGTAATTTTCAAACGGTTATTATGCAGAAAATGGCCTGTTCAGACATGTAAAACATAAACAAACTAAAGAAATCACCCTGCACTAAATGCTTAAATTCCTTCATATTTATGTGCTTGTTGCTAATCTATCATACGTTGTCAACCGAAATCTCTTTAGCAGAGGTACAGTATACTATATTTTCAGACTCAAACATTTTTATAATTTTCTGTCATAACCAGGACTCAAGTATACCTTTAATATCAACTCTGTTAAAACTGCCATGATCATTAGATCCTCATCACTTTCAACAGTGTTCTCCATGCTGTTACCACAGATCATGTTGTATTAAACCCAAAAGATGTTCTTTGAAGCTAAAGCCTACTGACCAAACCATTCTGTGAGTTCACACATTACCATAAAGCTCTGCATTTCTCTCTAACCACCACCTGACTAATCTAACTATTATTCATTCACCAAGGCCATATGTAAATGATTTAAAACTACCTCAATATCAGATTCAGGTTGTCTATTCAAGCAAATACAGTACTGTTATATCTCTCATATTACAGTAATTGTGTATGTCTTGAACAAAAGCATTTTGCTAATTATGCTAATAGAAATGAGCCTAAATCTGGATTATGATGATCGAAAGTTACATAAGAAAACAAGACAAAAAAGAAAAGTAAAGCAAAAACATACCCCAAAAAACTACATAGAGATGTTAACTTTTCGGACTTGCAGTTAATACCATGAAATAAGATACCTGAAAACTAAAACATGTAAGTCTTAAAAAAGTGTAATTATTATTTTAACTTCTATCAAACTACGAAAGCCATTGTCGTTCAAAATATTTTTCAGGAGAAATCACCAGGAGTGGGTCATTAATGGAATAAAATGATTCTTTCTTTTTACCTTTAAAGGCACTATGGGTGCTCATCCTGTCTCCCATGCTATGGTAGAAGTCCTGGACCAGCTCCGCCTGCTCTTCTACCGACAGATTGGACTCCCTCTGAAGCCTTTCCACAAACGCCCTGCACTGCTTGTTCAGATCCTGTGCCGCGGGCCGGTTCAATATCTTGAGGAACTCCATGAAGTCGCCCATGGCCCTCTGGCTCTCCATGCTGATCTGCTTCTCGAGCCGTGCGTGGGGAGCAGGCGCAGCACCCTCCACTGTTGTGAACGATATGAGAAAAGCCCAAGACAACATGGTCAAAGAGGAATCACTTTAGTTGATGTATAGAAAGATAATTGTGACCAGGCACCACAAAACCACCAAAAAGTCGCCAGATATGAATTTTTAGTTAAGGTCTGATTCTGAAAGAGCAGATTCTCTCAGCTTTAAAATGATATATAACTCATTAGAATTGGATATTCCTAACTCACTGTACAAAGAGAAGAATGCACAGTCCCTCATAATGTTACGGTACTTCTGAGAAATAAGGGTTTACAGTTTGAAGCACTCTGACTGCTAAGGTGACAAAAGGAGGATTAGAACAATGAAAATTTCTATGAAGGGATTATCAGATTGTCCGAAAACTTGGCGTACTAATTAATCATATCCTGTTCATCATAGTGCGCAAGTATCAATGCAAGAACTTACTCCGTTTAAAATTTATGGGAGATCAAAATGAGACCAGTATTCAGGATAGTAAAAAAGAAAAGTAATACAACAAAATCCAGGGAAGACACACATAAGTCTAATTAAAAAACTGTCAAAAACACCACTTTTAGATTGTTTGGTGCCTCCAAATTTTTAGATAAGTTAGAAAAAAAGTATACTCTTGCAGGAAATACCCAAAACTAAAATTTGACCATGCCAACCAAGAACACATTGATTTGAGCTCTAACTAAAAATCACACAGTGCGACTTTTTAGTGGTTTTGTGGTGCCTGGTCACAATTTGACTATTGAGCCTAAACATGAGTTTTGGATAAAACTGAACATCAGTCAAAGTTTCAATAGGGATTAATATGACAATTCAACATGACTTGTATGCACATTATTATTGTTTTGAATCACAAAAAGATATCTTTATTACAATTGAAAAGTCAATAATGACATACTGATAGGTGTCAATAAACTTGACAATGACTACCAACTTCATCCTCAATGCTTCACCTTGAATACTTATTTCATCTTTTTTTCCCCCATTCATATTTCACGAGAAGCAAATATTAAGCTCTTTAATGATCCAAATTATAAACCCACTGCAATCTCTTGACCCAATTAAATATTCCTACTTACATGTCAGTATAATAGCATCATAAAACAAGCAGATATCTTATGTACATGTATAAACATGGATACAAAATAAAAACAAACAAGCAGAAACTTAAAGTGATTTGGTAACTTTGTAGAGGCTTGATAAAATTTGAGCTGCCTGGTCTTACATGCTATCAGTGTATGTATTATGGTGTAAAAATGAAGCCCAGAAAAAAAGAGCACTTCAAAATCATCATGTGCTTCACAAAAGTAAACATAGATGCAAGTGACCGGAAATGCCAGACTCATTTTCCCCCATAGACTCAGTGCTAGACTAAAGCGTATGGCCATACGCTTTCGTAAATGGAGTATTCAGTCATAGATATCTTTAATAATAGCATTATATATATTTGAAAAACTTTCTATGCCTGGCTATTTATTTATCCTTCTGAACATTATTATACAAGACAGTTCAACAATTTATTAAATCAAGCCTCTACAAAGTTAACAAATCCCTTAATAAATGAAGAAAATGACCATACAGAACTGGAAAAGCACCAATAATTTTATAACAAAATATCTTTACGATGAAATAACATGTTTTCCTGTCCATGTCAAGACAAGAACAAATTGGGCAAAATGTAATTTTTAATCACATTCTAAAAGTGAAATTTTGGAAAGAAGATCCTTTTAAGTCTCTAATGAGTCACCTTGAAATGCTCAATATATGAATACTGGAAATGCTGAAATCAGGGGTTTATTATTTTTTATCCCTCTTTGTTTTCTCCAAAGCAGAGGGTCATTTGAATCCTTGAAAAGTCATGTGTTACACCTAAGGACATCACCAGGGCCCCCATTTCATAAAACTTGATATCAATAGCAAGTTACGATAATTGTTATAAACCACTGAAATCCTTGCATCTGATTGGTTGAGAGCAAGTTTGTCATAGAAATGTGGCAGTTCTTACTGTTTAAACAAGTTTTATGAAATGGGACCCAGGTGTTTCACTTGCCAAATTTGGACAAACATTTGCTTGCATTACCTCTATTTGGTGTCTTGCCGCCCTTTGAGAAGAGTGTCTTCATTGATTTGGTTTTGCTGTTCTGCCTTTGCTTCCGTTTCTCCTCAAATTTGTCAAAGGTCAGCGTCTCGTTCTGACCCCCTTGGGCGGGGGCCCCTGCTGGTGACACCACCCCTTGTTGGCCTGTTGGGGAGGGGGGCTGCTCAGGTTTGGGGGAGCGTGGAGGGAACGTGAGGGCCATGTGAGTGGGTTCGTTGAATGCTTGTTGTTGGTCGGGGGTGGTCACCAGGGTGGAGGGGCGTCCCGAGCGCTGCATTTCACTCTCGTAGAGCCTTTCAATTTAGATTATTAAAAATGAACAGAAATTCCATTACACCAATGTCAATTTTATTGATTTCAAGAAATAATGGTACAATAGGAACTGGATAAAATGTTTTCTTATAAGTGACTGTATTTCAACAAAAATTTTGTAGTACATGCATGTTGCATATATGATTTCATACAGAGTAAATATATACATGTATATCAATCAGAAATGGCTCCGTCTTCATTCTCAATATCTGCAATTAAACACATCTATAACTGTATAGAATTTGAAGAAAAAAAAACAGGATGAATATGTCAAATTTGTTATATTCTAACTGGAAACATCCCCCCTCCCCACAGCAACAACATAAAGTTCAAATCGAGAGTATTGACCAATAAAGTCATGGAGCAAGCTCGATATATATAAGGACTTTACTTACAATCGAGGCCATCTTATATCACAATCTTAGTACCTCTTTGCGAACAGTGCATCGCTCTCGATCTGTGCTTGTCGACTGCGTTGGCATTCCTCCCTCCAGCATTTGGAGCAGTATCCCTGCCATGCCACGGTACCATAGAACCCACAGCCCTTCTTACAGAGTAGTTCAGCTTCATCGATATGGAAACCTTTCTTCTTCCTTGGTGGGGCAGCCATCTTGAACGTAGGTTGATCTCATAAACACGAGGGAGCGGATCTCTGAAAGGAAAATGTTCAAAATCTAGTCTTTCATTAAAATGTATGGTGTAGGAATGTTTATAAGTGTATGGTGTAGGAATGTTTATATGGACAGAAATAAACATCTGGTGTGGAGAATTATTTCATAAAACATTTGTCAAATTTCAAGTTCGAGGCAGTCAGTGGTGCTAGATAGTGTATCAGCATAAAAAAAAAAAGTCCATGGGCACAATATATTGATCATTTGGTTTGGTTTAGCATATCTTGGTGATTTGATGATAATGAAATATCTAACATACATGTAGGACTTTAATACAAAACTAGTACCAAGTTTGAAGTTCATACCTCAAATGGTTCTTGAGATATCGCGAGAATGAGTCTAATACCTGAAATTTCAGAAATTGGCCTTTGTGTAGGGACACTGATTTTCCGTTTAAAAAAATGGCCTTTTCTGTTTCAGAAGGGCTGAAAACGTAAATTCCGTTTTGCCATAGACTTTCTACATATGAAAAAACTAAAATTCTGTTTACATAAGATTTGCATACAAACATAAATTGTAGGGTGGGTCAATCCACATCAAATCAACCAATGCTGTCGTCCGACCCCCTTCGATTTTCTTTAAACTCGCACCAAATGTTCCTTGGAGTGTCTGACGGAAAACCCCAAAATATTTTGCCCCAAGGTCAAGTGGTTGCTAAGATACAGCCTCGCATAGCAACCAATGCGCGTTCCAAGAAATGAGTTTTATGAAAATTATTTGGATTTTTAATTGACCATTGAAGCCAGAATTTTTATCCAGTACAGCTCATTATCTGGAAATTGGAAGAACTTTATGCTCTTTAAAAGAAAAATTAATTGTGATGCAAAACTGACCTTTCGTTTCTGCGTACAAGGTCACCGAACATGGTGTCGAATTTCATTTTTGAAATTTTGGATGCATGTTTAAAGCCTCATATCTGTAATACTGTATGAGATCCGGAACTGGAATTTGGTACAGTTAAAGACTTTGACTTGGGCAATAATCCAACAAAAAATCAGCAGAATTGGGCAAGCTGTTTTTGTGAAGGGCGCCCTCAAAGTTGGAAAAAAATGAAAAATATTCATCATATATAAATAATGAATTTTGTAGTTTCCATTATTTATAATGATTTCACAAATTCATTATATATCAAATATTATGGAAATTGCAAAATTCATTATTTATAAAACATTGTATCCTTTGTCATTTTATCGTATAATAATCGTAGAAAAGAGCTAAATAGTGAATTATATGTAAATAATTGAGCTAAATAATAAATTTACAAACGGCGCCTAATAGTTTTCATGATTTCGATTACGGCGATCGTGCCGCCATTTTGATCTGCATGACCTCGGAGGCATGGATACGCAAACGCTGGTGAGTTTTCTGAAATTTTTATCATCTTTTTATGGATATATTTCCAAAATTATACTCAATCAAAAAAAAATTGTCATTCCAAACGTTTCCCTAGGAGGAAACGCTGTGGGGAAGGGCCTGTGGGGAAGGGCCTGTGGGGAAGGGCCTGTGGGTCGCGGAAATTATCAGAAAAGTGTGATTTCAGGGCATTTGTCATGTCGTACTACCCCGTGCGGAATCTGATTGCGGGGTAATAACGCCTGGCTTCGTGATGTAGAAGGCGTATAGCCATTTTTTTTTTGCATTCACGAAGCTAATCCTGGCTAGTCACAGACACACTGCAACAGTCACTCACACTCACACTCACACTCAGAGTTACTTACAAAGTTACAGCTCAGTCTCTCTGGCTCTGCTACTAGTAGTGTACTAGGACTAGTACTAGTATCACTAACCTAAAAAATAGTGTGAAATTCAGTAACAAGGTGCTGAAAAACAATCAAAGTGGGATACCATCCAGATTTCAGAATCACTCCCAGCCACCGCAACTCCGGCCGTGCTCACGCAGTAGGAGATCTACATGTAAGATGAGTCAGAGAGAATCGCCTTGGCCTTGCATGTAGTTAGTTGTACACCGCTCTACCATACAGTATACCGTACTTGTACTTGTGTATGATGCGTAGTATATAGTACCGTATTTATGGGGCGGTTTCGTCAGTATGTGTCACCTGACATGGTGGTCAGCTGACTATCGCTCTACCCTAAACGCGCGGCGCAGCCATATGGTTCAGGCCACAGAACCTTTGTTTGAGTTCGTTGGTTCAGGCATATATTTTATGCAGCGCTAGCGCTCAGCTAGCTCCCGGGGGGCGGGAGTGCGTGCCTAGCTTCCGGATATGATCCCGATATCCCCAGGTACACAGTGCATAATAGTGCAGTGCAATTTATACAGTCTAGATATACCACCGTAGTTTTTATTACATTAGGTTTGGGTTATTTCATCGATCTCTCTGCTCGAGCCTGGTTAGGTTAGTGCTTCAACAAGGGAAAGGAGATGTTAGTATTGTCTTGGATGGCAGTTGCTTTTATCTTGGATCATTTTGGAATTAAAAGGGTTCAGTATGTATCTAGACTTCTACTAGTAAAGTATTAGGCAAACATAGTATTAGTATACTAGTAAAAAGTTAAAATCGTTATGTAACATTTAATGAAAATAATAGTAATACTCCAACTTTTTTTTTGTTAGCTCAAAATCTAACATGATCATGAATGATCATGATGTAAAAAGTTAGGGATAAACTAGACCGAAAGCTTCAGTCTCTGTTCGTCGGGTGTTCCACTGGACTATGTCTTGCTTCACTACACCTCCTTACATAGACTGAAGTTCGTCTCTCACTCTGTACCAGGGACTAAGGACGAATTTTCATTTTCCAATAAATACATTATTTTATTAAAATAAACAACTCAGAATGAGAACAACGGTAATATAATATGCTTGAATAAATTTCTTACCCCAAATTCCTCGTCTGGTACACGAATCTGATCATTTGAAGCATGGAAGTTGCACGTCAGTAGCGAGTCGCTGACAGCCATTCTTGGTTATAATCACATGACCCGGAAGTAGGCCTAGTCGGAAGCGTATAGAGATTGTGTAGTAAAACGCAGCGAATACTCAGTCAGTCAGTGCGAAGGGAGTTCAAACCAGAGTAAGTCCGAAATTTTGTTAATTATCTGTATATTTTTCGGGGTTTGTTATGATGTATTGAAATATGAGAACCCTAGCACCATCTATGTGAAATTTTAGAGAAAGGGGATGGCTTATAGGGATGGAAAATCAGATCCCCCTTTTTGGGGGATTTCCTCATAGGCCATGTATTGTAAGATCCCCTTATCTACCGCGAAGGTTGGGTAGCCGTCTGTGTAGGAGGAGAAGGTAAAAATAAGAAAATGTTAAAGACTCCTCCGAAACAGACGGTTTTCAGCTGTCTAGGGATAAACTAGCCTCGGGATGCTGCCACGAAACCACTACTATTCTGTGGGTCTCACAATTTATATGGGCAAATGACGATGTATAGGCCTAGTTGTATCGTCATGATCGTACAACTAACGTTATACAGTTACATGGTCATTTGCCGCAGTAAGGCTAAGGGATAAACATGGTGATAAATTTTGTCCAGTCTAAAAAAGACTTGTGAGCTCAGCCTGAGGTCTAACTGTTAAATGTAACTTCAATTTTTTGCTTGTCCTATCAGTATCAGTCACTTATCACTTTTTATCAGTATCAAAGATTATGGCTTAGTTTAACACAACACGCAACGTTGGAGCTCCTTGGAGTTAGCACTATGAACATGGCAAACAAAGAAGCGGACAAAATATACAGCTCCTCATTTTACCTTCCACACTTGCTCTGGTAGACAAAAGAACATCCCTTCATTGCTGTTATGTAAAAATATGTAGAACAGGTGTCACATGCATATTCACCTGTTCTACTTATTTTACATAATATTAATAGCAATGAAGGGATGTTCTTTTTTCTACCAGAACAATTGTGGAGGGTACAATGAGGAACTGTATATTTTGTCCGCTTTCTTTGTCAGCGTGTTTATAGTGTAGGCTTTAATAGTTATGCCCCATAAAAAAATATCTCGGCACGTACACTAGCATGACTAGTTGTTATTGGAGTACAGCTGTTGTTGTAAAGTAAACATTTATTCTAACCATTTGAAATATGATAATGATTTAAGTAATGTGAGCAGAAACATGAGAATTATTTTGTTAAATTATAAATGATACAAGGAAGTGATCGTGATGCACATGGTAGGATGAATAATTGAAATTCTGCATCCAGCATCCTCGATCAGAAAACAATCACTCAGTTTGTTGGACAACATATCACTTAATAGACGGTGTGTGAGGAATTTAAGTTAGCTGGAAATATAACAGTTTTTCATTCATTTTCGGGATCATGACATGATCAGCAGGTGCTTTGATAATGGGCAGTGTTTTTAGTGCGGAACTGCAGTGAGTGTTGTAGATCTAGTGTACATTTATGTTGAGGGATGAACTGCAAATTTTGCATTTTGTTGTAAACCTCGGGCAGCTGGCCTCTTGTTTGCAACATTCTCCTTTTTGTGATTTGGATTGCTGCTTTTTTTCTTTGATCGTATCATGAACTTGAGAGTATCATGAACTTGAGAGTAGGTCTATGTAATGTAAATTACATACATGTAGATTACATTACATTATGTAATGTTAAGTTATTTTAGTGAATAAAAAGTTTGATTTAACAGGACAGAAATAACCATATGGTTGTGGTAAGGGAAGATTTTCGTCATTGGAGCCAGACAAATATGTGGTCTCAGAACAACTGTGAAAGTTGGACATATAGAAAGACTGATATTTTGGTAGCCTTGTTGAAAATTCACTCCCTATTTCTATTATATTTGTAATTTATCCAAGAAATCTGATGTTTTACAGGTTGCCTAAAATTCCCAAATAATATGAAATTATCCTTTCGCTTTCCGAACATATACATGTTTATGCGAAAGGGTATTTTTGTATTTCTTAAAGACCAGCTAAACACAGTCAGATTTTTATTGTACATGTTAAAGTATCTCATCACTTACATGTAAGCAGACAATAATAGGACATACTTCAGCATTTATGGTTGGGGAAAAATTAAAAGGAAAAGTCAAGTTTAAAATAATTTTTTTAAA
Source organism: Heliocidaris erythrogramma (assembly GCA_025617745.1). NCBI lineage: Eukaryota > Metazoa > Echinodermata > Echinoidea > Camarodonta > Echinometridae > Heliocidaris > Heliocidaris erythrogramma. The sequence continues at coordinate 32,254,234 of CM046861.1, read as the reverse complement.
TGAGACATTAAACGAAGCTTTCATATTTATGAAGTAGTCGAATACCGGTATTTATTCTCACAATTCTTTTTCCTATGTATTTTCTGCAGAAGTACTGAAGAGAACAAAATAATGGCTTCAGATGGCCAAATCGTAATGGAACCATCATCAATGGACTTTCCTTTCCTTAACGATACCAAGACAATTGAGTACTTGGGAGAGTCGAAGACACTGCTCTTACTTCGTGGTCCACCCGGGAGTGGTAAATCTGCCCTGGCTGAAGCGATCTTCAAGACGTTTCCTGGGAAAGTTGACAGCTGCTCTGCTGAAGGACACATTCCTGAAGGAGAAAAGCCTCCTTTCTCAAAGGAGATGCTTGAGAAGGCCCATGATGACTGTCAGGAGTGCATCAAGGACCGCTGCAAGAAAGGCATTCCTATTGTCATCGTGGACGTGGACAACACAAACTCCTCTCTTTGGACTGTGAAAAATTACAGTAGCATTGGACACGAGTTCGACTATGTGGACTTTCTTGTTGAACTCAAGACAAGCTGGATTCTTGATGCGCAAGAGTTGTTCAAGAGGTCATCCCGTGGTTTCTCCCTTGAGGCCATCCAGGAGAAGTTAGAGAAGTTTAAGGAACCACTATACCCGCTCTTTTATGGCTGGTTTGTCAACAGAACCAATTCAGAGAATATGAGGAGTATTGGGAAGACCTATTATGAGAGATGCCTAAGCAGTGGAGTCTTCAGAGAAGAGTTTACAAAGCATCTGCTACCTGATCCAAGTGGCAAGAAGCCAGGTATAAATTCACTTTTTATTAGCTTCTTTTGTGAGGGATGCCAGTTTCTGGTTCTTGTCTATAAATTTCAAGCTCTGTCACCCCTTATGTCAGGTATTTTTCAGGCATTACTCATTATATTACACAATACTCAATGTTTTGTTTTCTTTTTGGGCTAATTGAGTAAAGCCAACTTGTATCCATGCTTTTGTGTGGTATGTCTTTTTTTTATCAATATTTTTAATGACATTTCTTAATAATTTCATACTAATCCCCAAGCAATAAAAAACCTATAGAAATTAGATCTAGTGCTTTTTGTAATTGTGTTCATCATAGAGCTCTCCTAAGCCTGCTGCAAACACTCTAACAATGGTCACTAAATGGCCACCACACCAATGAAGCTAGGTGTACAGTTTTCCTGGATTCGTCTCAAGAAATGAAAATTTCTATTTATTGGAAATCTAGGCTGAGCAAGTTCCAAATACTTGATACTGATTGGTTGAAAATCAAGTTGCATATTTTTTGAGTTGCAATTTTTTACTTAAGAGGGCCCATGATCGACTAACATATGAACATTAATATCACCTCTAAAGGGTGGCTAACAACAATACACATGTAAGGGTGTTTTAAAGAGATGAAATTTATCCTTTACCGTAATTTGTTAGGCATGAATATGAGTACAACTTTATGAATGTGATTTTTTTTATCATGGAAAGTTCTATCAATTGATACATTGAATCTCATATACTGTAGTTTTACACAATTTCCTTAAACCTATAGATCCCCAGGACTACTTCTCATCTCAGAACTATACCGTTGGTCCTGTGATGCTTCACTGCACAGCCTTCTTCAGCAACTACGGTGAAGTTGAACAATCAGCAGTCTATGCTGCGAGAGAGGCTGTCAAGTCTGACAACGGCAAAGCATTCACCATCCAGGTCATCGGTCTTCTGGTGACACCTCGATCTCTGGGTCTACGATTGAAACTTGACGACGAAGAGCTCCTCCTGTGGTTTGCTGATGACGAGATTGCCAAGGATGGCGCAGAGGAAATGGCGGGTGATGCAATGGCTTTGGCTGCCAGGGAGACGTCCATGCCATCTGACGATCAGTGCATCATAACTCCTGAGTCCCCAACCTGTGGGACGGGGAGCCGTGCCCACTTCAGCTTGGGTAGCGGTCCTGGTGTGGAAGCAGTCCAGACCGGTCTAGACCTGGTGGAGATCATCAAGATGGAACAAGAGGCAGTGCGGTCAAAGAGGAAGGTTACCAAAATAGATTTAGAGGATGCCAAGGCTGTAGGATATGGGGAGGGTAACTGGATGGTGTACTTCGATGACCCTTATTCAACAGAAGCTTTGTTTGCCGGGTACTTTTAGATCAGTACTGTCTTAAATCATGAAAAGGGAACTTTGCTACATTTCTTTGACAAATTAAACATGTACTAGTTTCATTATCAGTGTCACTTCTTTTAATAATAATAACAACTTTTAAATATATCTGTTGAATTAATTGTGTTAATCAAGAGTAGATGGAATAACTATGTGTATTTGGAGTGGCTGACCATGGGCCAAAATACCTTTAAAGGAAGACATGCAAATTTGCAGGTTTTCTTCAGTTGATGCATGAGGGTCTACACAGTGTATGCATCAACAAATCACTGTATGTCTGGCAGAAGGGTTAAACATAAATCTAGGTGAAGTTGTAAGTTGCCGGTTCAAACTTAAATTTTGAAATTAAATGATACAGGAGTATTAAGAATGCAGATGATACTTGTGGAGATAAAACAAAAAAATAAAAAATAGATGAAAAATATGTACAGCTGCTGGCTTTGTATCTACATGTAATTGTGTATTTCTGCTTGCGCATATGATGAAATGTTTAATATTATATCATGCATTTCAAAACATTTTTCTGTATTTCTATTCTGCTAAGCCTTTCATGCAAATGTACATGTACCTAAGGGCACTTGCTGACATAATCATAATAATAATAATAGTAGCATTTATATAGCGCTTTACACTGTACATGTACATGAGCTAGGTATTTTATGAATGTTTGTGGTGCAGTTGTGACCTACATGCAGTGCACCTAGGAAGGGTAAGATGTGTTTATTGAAAATAGTCACGTTGGTACTTTTTAAAAAAGATAGGATGACATTGATTATCAATGTTGAATACAATTAGATCTTTCAGAATGGTAAAAGTAATGGAGGGAGTAGTCAAAATGAGAAAACAAAATTTAGCAAAGAAATCTGTCGTTGTCAAAGTATCTTGATAAGTTTTGTAGAGATATTTCCTTTAGGACCTTGGATACATGTATGTTCTAATATAAATTGTAATGCAATAATTTAACCGAGACATTTTTTTTAATTCTTAAAGTTTTTCAATTTACCGGTATGATTTGATGTAATTCTGCAGTGTGCATGTCTTTTTTTAAAATCAAGAATCATCAGTTGTTTCAGTGGCTGAATACTTTTATTTTGTTGATATTTTATTCCTTCAGGCATGCATGGATGAGGTTGCCTATATAGTATATGAAAGGATGGCTTTATGGTCATCTAAAAAATGTTGGTAGGGGGTTATATCAATTACTTTCATACCTTCAGCATCTTTCTTCAGATCTGTCTTTGCAGACATCCTTAGTTGTAGAGAGATAAGTTTGTCAATGATTCTCCCTTAAGGCATTTGTGAATGATATGGTTTCTCCAAGAAGGGTGGCTCAAGTGTTCCTAATGACAGACCTTAATTTGTTGGAAGGGTCGTAACAATTACACTGTCGGTTGTTTCAGTGGCAGAAGACATTAGTTGGTCAGTGTTTCTTCCCTAAAGTTATTAAGGTCAAGAATAAAAAAAAGGTTTGATAGGAGACCCTCATTTGTTTGAGAGTCACAGCAAAGTAAATTGTTAAGTTTCTGTCTTCAAGTCTGTATAGTTATTCCTGGGCATTCAATGACCAAGAAAATTAATTTATCAATGTATCCTTCCTTGAGTTATTTGTGCACAAGGCTATAAAGTCTCTCTTTTTGCTTGTTCATCAAGTGCTTCTTTCCTTTGTGAAACTTCAGCTCTTACATGTATGTGCAGTGTCTGTGCAGACATACTCAGTTGAATGACTATTGACTGTTAAGTACATCACTTTATGTTTACTTCCTTCAGACATTTATGCACATGGTTGCCAATGAAATTGGGCCCTGGTTGCCTGACCACGTATCCTTCTTTGTTGCATCTATTTTCCTGTTTTTGCACAAATCCTTAGTTGTTTCAATAACTGAAGACATGAGTTTGTCAACCTTTTATTTCTTCAGACACTTACATGTGTATGCACATGGTTGCCAACAAAAGAAGGGTCATAGTTGCCTGATGAAGTATTTTTATTTGTTCAAGTTTCACGTCCAGTACATTTCTGTATGCAGGTGTTCAAACATCCTTAGTCGTTTCAATAACTGAAGACATGAGTTTATCAATGTTTCCTTCCTTGAGACACTTATGTACATGGTTGCCAACAGAAGAGGGACCATGGTTGGTTGTCTTCAGGACTGTGCAGACACCATCAGTTGTTTCAATAACTGGAAACATAAGTTTACCAATCCATGTATTTTCTTCCTTAAAGATAAAGTAGAGTTCTGGTCATGCAATTATATTGTGAAAGAAACTGTCTCAGAGGAATTGGGAAAGGTTGACCATGTGTTTACATAAGAATTGTTTTCTACTGTGTTGGTACTTTGGAATCATCAAAATAGATAAGGAATTGACCCAATCTCGCTGAAAAGCACATGTACTGCACACAGAAATGTGTATATGGGACTACACACATAAGTGGCATGAATGTTCTGCCGAACATTTCAGCTATTTCTAATCATATTTCGAATATAAGAGCATTTGATGAGCAATCCTTTTCAGGGGAAGTTTCCACTATGATGTGCTTTCAAGAAACTGACATGAAAGGGATGAGAAAGCATCACAAATTATTTTTCACCTTTCCCAGAACTCAAGATTCCTTTAAAGGGATACGCCACTGGGCGGCCGTGGGGAAAGTCAGGATTGTGTAAGCCCCATTCACTCGTGCACAAAGTTTGTGCGTCGAACGCGTCCGTTGGACTAAGTGGGATTACGTTTCGACTGCACGAAGCCGACCGAATCTCGCACGAGAGCTCGAGCACAGGCGGAGCGTGCATGTTTGTGCGGCGACCAGTCTATCCGAGGTTTGCGCCCCGCGGGGCAATGGCATGATTAGGTAACGATCACGGTGCCCTCTCGCGGCATTAAAACGTCCACAATCTGCGGTTGAGTATCCCTTTAATTCATTTGTGTCCATGGTTGCCACTGAAAGAGTAACTACACCTGTATGGTTTTATTTGCCAGTATGCAAACTGTTTTTGTTGAGCGGTCATATTAACTACTCACATGTATCTTAATGTCAGACAGACACCATTATGTTGCCAATGTTTGTGCACATGATTTCCCACTGAAAGGGTGGCATTGGTTTGTGTTGGGCCCTTGTCCTTTAGGCACTCTTTGAAACTTGCCCATATGTGCTAGCATTGTCTTAATTTCATTCTTCTTCTCAACTGGTGGTGCCATTGTTAATTGTTTAAGTGCTTGGGTATAACAACAGCAAAATGAGTTGCTGTGCCATCAAGTCTCGTTTCTCATCCTCGACAGGTCTCATGGATTTTTTGTAGAAGATTCTGCTTTAGAGTAGCTTGATGGAAGGATGTGACATTTGTAACGGATGATGACGGATCTGTAAGTCCCTGAAATTTTAGTAATTTGACTGCTCGGTTGGTGATGTTAACAGTGCTTCAGGAATATCATAAATGAGACAGGACCCTGGTAGTCATACCTGGATGATTGGAATGTCCAAATAGTGGGTCACTGATTTGTTTGAAATCCTCTAGTAATCTTTTGGGCTCTTACAATGCTACACAAAGAACATTGTAGTGTAACCTCTTTTTATCAGTAGTACCTGCATTTCTGCTTTAGTAGATGTGCAGTACAGACAGCAGTGCCTTTCACTTGGTCCTGAGAGTCCAAATGGCTTCATGAGGTATTAATGGTTTCTGAAAGTGGAGACACAGAGCTCTTTTCCTCTCCATTTTGCAGCCTGTCTAGACTGACAACCTGATCTGAAAATTCTGAGATGATGACATAGAGATTGAATGAACTATCATTGCCAAGAAAAAGGCACACACATATCAAAAGGCTGTTTGGACATTTGCAACTTGCACTTACGGTACTTGAATGATTTGCTACTCTTATCTCCGCCAATTTATTTTTGTACATAATATTTTTGTGAAATAATAGATGGTTAATGAAGTGCAGACATTTGAAAAGTAAGCATTGGTCACATTTTTGTAAAATTTTGAATAGAGCTAAACCCCTTGCATGGCACAACATTGCTAGAGGATGGAGTTTACATCAGTTTGGTCATTGTTTTGTAGGGAAATGGGATGCAAAATACTTTTAATAGGGTTGATAACACATTACCGATTGATAACTGTAACTACATGTTTATTGAATGAAAATTGATTGCATGATTTTATTCAAAAGATAAACTTATTATTGTAATTTTTTGACAAGATGCAAAAGCATGATTGGACATCGTTTTAGACTATAAAAATCAAGAACAGCAGTCTACCGCGGGCGACTACGTACGTGGTAATTTGAGGGAAAATTCATTTTACAGAGATTGCTCCTATATCTATTGTTTTCCTCATTTATTGACAACAAAGCACATTATTTTGGCATTTTATATATCATATGACATGTTATACGTCAAATCTGTAGATCTATAGCTTGTTTTCCTAAGTGATATACGTGTGTATATGGATACATGTACACTATAACTTATAAGTGATGTTGCGTGTATGTGCAAAAATTAAAAATGGCCGCCGACCTGCCTATAGCGGCCACCTGTCTATAGCGGCCACTTTTTCCGTTTCCCTTTGGTGGCCGCTATAGACAGGTTTGACTGTATATTGATAACTACAAATGTAAAATCAGTCTATGTAGAAAAGGTAATGGATATAGGTGTTGTTAGAATGCTTCATGCTCATGGGCCTTCAGCACCCACTTTCTTGGATCTAATAAAGAATAATTGCTCATTAGTTTCCCTTAGAAGGAAAGGCATGTACCTGTATATAGTGTATGCATGACTCATCCATGGTATCCAGTGTTTATTAAAGAGCTATCTAAACCTTGATAGCAAGTTTATTTTAGTGAAGAAAAAAATTTTTAGAATTAGATTTGTGATGCAGTGAAAAAGTCATTCACTTTTTAAAAGTTGACATTATTACTGCATAGAATTTTGATGAATTGGTCATGACTGTTTTTGTAATCTTTGACATGATTTCTCAATTTGCAGTTTATTGCCTTGTATATACATTCAAATCTGTTTTTGTTACCACCTGTATAGAAAGACCACGTGTTTATAAAGACCACATGTTTTGTTTTCCCAAAAAGTGTTTCTCACTGAACCTGGACATAAAGACTGTTTTTCTTGTTTCCCTTGAGAGGTCTTTATATACAGGTTTCATTGTATATATTTTTAATACAGAGAATCAGTTTCCTAGATTTCTATGACTACTCCGATTTATATTGGTATTATTAGGGGAATATATCATCATTCTGTATATTATCCAATATCCATAATGCATATTGTTCTTAGAACTGCTGGATAAGGTATATTAATTACTAAGCAGAGAGCTGCTCACCCCACTCTTTTCCTGATATATGTGTTTATTTATATATTTGTATAAGCAATGGATGCTGAACTTTTATTTGCATTTATCAATGCAGAAATATGATACTAATCTTGCATGGAGACCACTTTTTGTATAATTGATTTTCAACTCGGTTTGTTATAGACCTAGCTGGCAAAACCCACCTGAAGTGTATAGTTTCAGTAATTTAGTCAACAGCCCTTGTGGCAAACAAGACATTTTCAAAATTATAAAATCTTTAAAATCACAGGAAAATAACACTTAATTTCTATTTCTAATGTCATATTTCCCTTCTCTTAGATATAAATGTGTAGAAACATTTCATCCATGTTGCCTTGATTCTTTTATTGCATTAGTGTAGCAGAAAAAGTGGAAAGTTTCACTGAATTTAAAAATCATGCTGATTTATTTTTCACAATTTACAGTCCACACTGCTTACAAAGTATTAAATACTGAGTGTTAATAATTTATAATTTCTTTCTTCGTATTTTAAAAAAATTTCTTGGGCTTTCAGAGTGATTGAATTTATGTGCAAAGTGAATAGGCCTACTTGGAGTTTTCTTCAGCAATTTTACTATAAGACTATATAAGAATGTAATTCATTTTATTTTTCTTGCCAATTTGTTAAAAATAAAAATAAAATAGACTGCAAGGGAAAGTGTTTTTCAAAGACATTAGTATGTAAAAATCTTGTAGGTGTGTCTGAATCTTGACAGTATGATTGAAATGTGTGTTGCTTATTTTGGTTGTTGTGATTGTCGTATATATTATGTTCAGATTCATATATATTCTTCTTCTTCTTGATTTGTTTTTGTTTGGCAATCAGTCATAATTGACTATTTTTGCCACACACTATACATAATTATGTAGACCTACGTAACATTTTTGTTTCTCCTTTTAATATTGGTATTCTTTAACAAGAGAAAAAACAAACAAACAAACAAATAACCATATGCACACACCCCCCACACACATGCAGTCAAAAAGTATAACATTTCATCTTTAGACTAGTTTACATGACCTTGTTTTTTCTCTTTTATTGTTCTTTCAATGCAAGAGCTAGAGAAAGGGGGAATTATGAAAAAGAGAATGAAGCCAACACTGCTATATTTATAGCAGAAATTTAGGCTTGCTTCCAGGCCAACTCAATTTTAATCAAGATGTCTGTGAGTGAGTGAGTGAGTGTGTGGAATGGATGTATGTGTGTGAGAAACTGGCATTAAATTGTTAAAAATCTAAACAATTTTTTTCAATTACTGCATTCTTCCAAAATTGGTTTTATATTTGCATTATATTCCAAGCCATTTCAAGATATGTAGCCAATCTGGTCAGGTTTAAATGCATTTTTTTTTTTTGGGGGGGGGGGGGGTTGAATGAGAGAAATGGGGATATGTAGAAAAGACCTGATCAAGTTCTCCATAATTATTTTTCTCTATGGCATGGCTCTCAAACTTCCATTCATCCTTTTCTCTCAGTTTCACCAACTTAATATCAGGGGCACTTCCCCTTTAACACATAACAAGTGTAAACACATTTATAATATAACGTTTGAAAGTTTGAGCAAAATCCGATAAGAAATAAGAAAGTTATAAATATTTAAAGTTGAAATCAATCAAACCCAAATTGGCAACTCTGTGACGTATCTTGCAAGCTCCTCTCCCATATGCTCTCTACCGAAAATTTCATAAATGTTCATTTCCTTAGTTGGTGATGAAGGAATACATTCCTCTCATACATGTTTGTTGTGAAAACATGAGCAATGATTTTATGTAGGGTGCATGTACGATTAAATATTTTCTTTAGAAAAAAAATGGAAATTTATGATTTTTTAAGTACAGGGCAAATGGGAGAGGAGCTCGCAACATATGTCACAGAGTCGCCAATTTGCGTTTGATTGAATACAACTTCAAAAGTTCATAACTTTCTTATTTCTTATCGGATTTTGCTCAAACTTTCATTGACCTGTTTCTTTAATTTTTCTGCTTCTTACTGATTTTGACAGGTGTACACATTTTCAGACCCAATATATGTCTCACAAAAGTGTGCATATATATATATATATATATACAAGGAAAACTCAAGGTCATGATCTTCTCAATAATAATATTGAAAATATTAATAAGAAAAACAAATTTTTCTTATTAAGCGCTTTTACAGAATAGTGAACAGAGCACTATTACAGCAGAAAAATAACATACATAATAATAACAGAAAATAGTAAAAGAAATAGTATTTATGGATATACAACTGAGAATTGAATATTATTTAGATATTCATTAACAGTGATATAAGCCGAATTGTCTGCCTGAGAGTCACTGAAACGGGTAAGCACCTCTCTGGTTCACAACAACGATATGACCTGGATTAATTATGGGAAAAGTTGGGATTTTAGTTTCTTTGAGAAAGTATCTTCTGTATCACATAGGCAGATATGTTGTCGAGTGATACAAAGAAGAGAATAAAGAAATAAAAATGTGATTTACATATATAATGAAATACTTTGGAAAGAAATTGTGATGAGATGAGCTTATTATATGCGTGTTAAAATGAGACAAAATGATCAATAAAAGTTTGAGGATCATTCCACAGAGCAGAATGATTTTAGAGAGTTATATGCACGTTGATAACAATTAACAATTCGTTTGAATTCTTGCATGTTTGTTTCTCACGAGTCCTCATCTATATACCTCCTCTGAGAAAAGAGATCCGTGCATCCACCCCCTTCTAGTTATCTCAGTCCCATTATTTATCATGTCTTTTTATGACCTAGATGCAACCTACATTAAAGAGGCCTCAATAGCCAATGGTGCACTTTTTTATTATTATTTTGAAATCGAGATAGAAATTATGTGTGCATTTTGCAATTTCTTTCAGGATAATTATATTGCCATCGAGTCTCGAATGGCAAAACTTTTCATTTCCCACAAAAATAGTTGCAATTCAGTAGTACAGCAATTAAATTAATGCAATCTTTGTGGGGAAAGATGTGTTTATAAGGCAGAATTATGATCTCAGAGTCCTACTAGATTAAATAAAAAATAGTAGGGATTATGCCATCTGTATGCAGTAGAAAGTGAATGTTAAAAATAATTCATTTAGCACCATAGCTAATGAAAAATTTGCACAATAAAATCACAACGTCATTCAATGCGTCTACATATTAAATGCCAAATTTACAGAAGTAAACATGGCGGTTGCCAGTGAGCTGCAATGGGTTCCTGAAACCCTGTATAATGCCGCGATTTCTGCCGTTGTTTCAACTTATTCAAGACACAGAAAAGAGCTGAGACCTTTACCTGAGAATATTCAGTTTGATATTTATTACAAAGTAAGTTTTTATTCGTGAAATTTTGCCACAAACTTTGTTTATTTCGCAGCTGTTTAAGAAAGGCTGAGCAGGAGCTTCTTGTTGATGTGGAGCTGAACCGTGGGTGTGTACGTGTGTGTAGTGCACTGCACTGCCACTGGCACTGCACTGGGCCTGCGAAGAGAGTGATGATGAATGAGTAATGAAAAAATACTTTACTTATCATTATTGAGCAATTGTTTTGTGTTGTGCTGCACTTTTATGTTGTATATCAGCGTATTTTCACGCATTGTTCATTACCTTTCTAACATTGAGGAGAATGTATATGTACATGAAGATACCAACTGTGTGCAAAAAATCTGTTCATTTCCTAAATAATTGACATGTTATTGTTAATTTTGAGCATGTATTTTTGTGCACAATTGTGATAAAAATGATATTATTAAAAAAAATATTTATAGTAATTCCACTCATTCATAGACATGATAGATCATTATCATCCTACTCATTTACGACATTAAGTAGCATTTCAATCCTTCATTTCATCAAAGGCATGTCTTCTCTCCATCTCCATAGACCTTGCATGCAAGTGTGTGGGAGCGTATGCCCTCAACAAATGCGGGGTTTTCTATTTCACGATATAGTTTTGACTCTTGTAGATCGACCATCTATTTGTAGATCGTTGACCTAACTTAGGCTTAATAGCAGCTTGCTTCAACCTCAGAGAGAAATTCTGTAAACATCCAAATGAGTGTAAATTATGAACTATCAAACATCAGATTGAATGTACATGTATTGCTATTCTAGCTGAAAAATACAACGCTAAATACATGAAGATCTGGTTTTATTTTGTCAGAAATAAGTGTGTAAATATAGAAATGTATGGTTCTATTATTATATCATGATATTTTAGTTCTCATTTTTTGTAAAACAAAGGGATGGCACTATTTTCTGATATCACAGTCCGAAAAATGGATGGTGGATTAAGTTGTTAGAAAAAAAAAGAAAAAAGAAGCATACTTTAAACATAACAAAATAAAAACAATGTTCAGTAACGGCTTAATCCAAACTTCAACAAGATTCATCAAGGGTGAAATACACGTGAACTGCACAGTAAAATATTGTGCATGATGAATATAAAGTTATAAATTGATGATGCCTCTAAAAAAGCGGAATTTTCTCACTGACCAGGGTGTAAAATTCCGCTTTTCTAGAGATTATAAAACCTATTTTTTTTATGACCCCAAAAATTTCCATCACACTTTGATCATTTGACAATTTTTTGAATTGAGCCTCCTTTTAAGTCAAGTCACCCATACTTTAGCAGTAAAGCAATATCCGGATTTCACATACATGTACATGTACATATATTGATCTTTGGAAAGTAATTTTGTCATACAAAAGCAACTTCTAGTCACATCCAAAATGTAAGAGCATTTCAAGCAGCACTCCATCACACCATCTAATATGATTTGTTTTTTCCTTAAGAGGATTGAGAATAATGAAAAAAATTTCTGAATAGTTTGTGCTTAACTAATACATGTACTAGAACTTTCCTTACCTCTTGTTTGTCCATCTTGTTTTGACTTGTTTTGAATTGATCTAGCTGTACAAACAAGGAAGACTATGTCAGCTTGGCATGGAGTTCTGTGAACTGGACATCTTTGCAAAGGTCCTGCGAGTGAATGACAAAAGGTGAGTCAAAGGTCAAAGGTCAAAGGTCAAAGGTCAAGGGTGACATATCCTGGAAATGTTCATCCCATTCTTAGAACACTCCTGGCTTTTGAGAATATAACGATAAAATATGGGGAGCGTTTCACCAAGCGTTTTGTCAGTGATTTTTACCGACAACTGTTATAAGCTACTGAAATCCTTGCATCTGATTGGCTGAGAGCAAATTTGTCAGTAAAAATCCCTGACAAAACGCTTGATGAAACGCTCCCAAGGTCTATGTGATGGATGATCCCATATTTACTGTAAAACCAGAATTTTGCGTGCATTTAATGATCGCGAATTTCGCGAGTGGTTCAGATTTGTGAAAGGTTGATGCTGCGAAATCATTGAATTATAATTGACATTTGAAACACTAAATTCTTGCAAATCGCAAAAGTTTCTTGCTGTGAAAATGGCTGTCATTTTACAGGTTGTGAGAGTTTCATGTCGCGAACGTTCCTGGTTTTACAGTACCCTGCTGGCATTAATTTTGCCTGTGGCTCTTTTTCCTCAAATATACATGTATGAGTTGAGGCTTGTGTTGGGATTTGATTTTAGGTAGTTCTGGGGTTAGGGTTAGTGTCTTGGGGTCCAGAGTTGAATTAACCCTTTTGAGATAATTGACCACATTTTGTGGTTTGGCTCAATAATTTTTGATTAAGAGCTCTAAAAATTATACCAGATGCATGAGTAGAAAGAGCAAAAATATATGTACAGACATTGTCCACTTTTGTGGCATGACCATATTGCGTTTGATGCAAGGAATTTTACAAAGGAGAATAAGCTTTAAAATCCTTAAATTGACAACACATTGAGAGATTCAAAATCATTGATTTTTTTGAAATTGTCCATTTTGTCAACTTTTCTACTAAGTATCTAACCATTTATATGGTTTTTAAAGACTTTACATTTCATTAGAGCCGTGTAGCACTGAAAGAAAAATATTAGTGTTGCCAATTTGAAGAACAAAATGTGATCAATTTAGCTTTTGAATAATTCCTGTCTAAGGAAGTTAATGAGTGTTAGATGTTGACTACATGGAGTAATAGTGGCTGGAGCATATCTTCTGTTTGGAGCAAGAAAGGTATTAACTCTACAAATGATGGGACTTAATACCCTTCTGGCTCCAAGCAGACGATATGGTTTACAGTTATGTGATGAGCTTCCTTCTAATGATTGTAGGTATATGAATTACCATACAGTTACATGTATCTACAGCTGGGTAAATTTAAAATGTTTTAGGGACTGGGAGTATTGATTAATGGCAATGAAAGTGTATACATGCTCTGAACTCTGTTTCTTGGACATCAGTTTAAAAATAAAGAATTAGGAAAAGTTAAATATTTTGAATGGAAGAAGAGAAAGAAAGAAGGTGGGAAGAGAGGCACAGAATCTTTGTGTTTTCAAAAAAAGTGCAGCTTGGAGAGGGAGATTGGATCATGGACTTAACATGTACATGGAAATAAACACCTGCAAAAGAGAGGTGCATGTAGGTGGTAATAATCTACGTAACTCAATAGAATGACATCAAATAGGCCAGAAGAAGGAGATAGATTTAGAACTGGAAGAATAGGCATGGTAGCATATCGTCTGTTTGGAGCCAGAAGGGCGTTAACTCTGTGTTAAAGTATAGAGTTAATGCCCTTCTGGCTCTCAACAGACGATATGTTTTTAATGTATCATCAGTATATTTTGTAGATAGGCTTTTTTAACTAAAGAGGCTTTTTTTTTGGTCTATACAGTACGGTATGTGAAAAAAAAAATCAGTCATTCCTGCCCATTGAGTAAGGCCGTAAAAAGAAAAGAAGGTGAGAGACCAGTTGAGTTTCCAAACTTGAACTCCTGTAAGTACCCATCATCCCTCTTATTTTTACTTGCAGACACTTACTTCACCATTGTTTCCAAGCCCTTATGGACCATGGTGTCAAGGTCGCTACTGTCCTAGCAGACTCCTACGCTACACATGCATCAATAGAGGAACAGAACCAGGACAGGATTAGTAGGACAGTCCAGCTTGGATTCTCATTAGGTATGTGTAGAAATCTTTGTTATCCTTTGGATTCTTTGGTAACCCTACCCCTAGTTCCAACCAAGTCCTGTGAGTGTCTATGAGTATAGGGCTGACATATGAACCCCAACCCTTATTCTGACTGGCAGAGTCTGCCCTCACCTTTGCATGGCTATGAGACCACAATATAACCTGGCATTTTTAGGGTTAAGCTATATGTTGAGTACCGTATGCTTACAATAAATGTGGCTACATCAAGATTGTGTGGATAGCCAAAGTCCCCTTGTTTCTTTAACTTGGGGACAATTTTCAATAGTCAATAGTCAATGTGGATTTGAATTCTAAGCAAATCACAGGAGGAATTCCATACATTGTACTTTAAATTTAATTTAACTGGACGGATCATGATTTTGAATATTTCCCATAATTTTAGCTTACTGTATCGATATTCCTGGATTTTTATGCCTCCGCCCACCGAAGGTGGTACCAGAGGCATTATGTTTTTTTTGTTGTCCGTCCATCCGTCCGTCCCACTTTCTCGTTCTAGCGATAACTCAAGAACCACATGAGGTATGAACTTCAAACTTGGTGCTAGTATGTATCACCATAGGAAGACGATTTGAATAGATTTTTTGGTACGTAGGTCAAAGGTCAAGGTCACAGAGGCCAATATCT
Source organism: Heliocidaris erythrogramma (assembly GCA_025617745.1). Lineage (NCBI taxonomy): Eukaryota > Metazoa > Echinodermata > Echinoidea > Camarodonta > Echinometridae > Heliocidaris > Heliocidaris erythrogramma. Next base: position 32,239,047 of record CM046861.1, on the reverse strand, counting down.
GAAATTTTAGGTGTTAGCCTCATTCTCGTGATAACTCAAGAACGATTTGAGGTATGAACTTTAAATTTGGTGCTAGCATATATCACCATAGGAAGAGGGTCTGATTAGATTTTGGGGTATGTAGGTCAAAGGTCACACGTCAGTTTCTAAAATTGCAGGTGTTAGCTTTGTTAACGCGATATCTCAAGAACCATTTGATCCGTTAACTTCAAACTTGGAAGTAGTATGCATCACCATAATAAGACAAACTGATTAGATTTTTGTTCACATACATGTAGGTCAAAGTTGACAGGTCATAGAGGTCATTATACAGGTGTATGTGAAATTAATGGGTGTTTTTACCTTTGTTATCACCATATCTCAACTATTTTGTATTCGTGACTAGGAGGAGATAAAGTGATCAGACTTTTGGGTTATAAGGTGTAAGGTCAAATGTCAAAGAGGTCAATTAACATGTAATTAGAGGCTTTTTATTCTGGTTACCATAATATTTCAAGAACAGTTTGAGCCATCAAATGAATTTAGGTGGAGGCATAATATAGAAGATGCAGTCGCATTCATCTTGTTAATATCAATATTAATTATTTGGAATTAATTTTTTTTTTACAATTTCTGGACTTTTTGAGTCTTCACTTGTGAATCAGTAACAATTATGTTTGTTTGGTAGAGAAACAGACAAAAAAGAGAAAATGGAAGAAAAGATTGAAAGCAATTAAAACATTGTTGGATAGATGGATGCAGTTTCAAAGCATAGTATGGGTTACTTACGTTGTATTCTTACTGGGGTTTTGAATAAAGGAAATTTATTAGTAAAACTGTATGCCTTCGCCACTAATGAAGTCTCAGTTATACTACACCTAAATGTGAATGTGCAGTTATTTGTAACATTTTATCAGTCGTCGGTTGTGTTGTAGCAAGGCTCAGAGTGCAGGGAAATATTTGCTTAGATCAGCTTACAAACCTATGGGTACATGCACATTGGAATAATGTTTAGCTGCATATTCTCATAACTGTAACATAATCCCTTGCGCAAACTGTGCAGTATTGAATGACACTGCATACTCTGGAACATCCGTCTGGCAGTTAATAAATCACTCCCGAGTCCTGAGAAATGTGCAGTCAATCTAGTAGGAAAATAATATCCACAACATGTGTCTGATACTCTGATGAAGAGGGAAAGTAATATGCTTTTTTCTTTTGAATAAGTAGCAGAAATCAAGATGGCGGCATGTTTAATATAATTTTTCACTCCTTGTGTCCGTACAAAAGTACATGTAGTTAAACCGGAGTAAAATCAGAGAAGGAAGAAAATAATGATGGCAAATATAAACAGATGAATATCAGCATCAACATGTGGGTCCCTATTTGTTGTATTTTTAATATATATTTTAAAAATATATATTTATGTATAGAATATTCCTGATCACATGTACTGCAGTTGGTATTTATGTTCTTCATTTTATAATACAGATACAGGATGTGATCCTAATATTTGTGCACGTCATGAAAAGGAAAGCCCTATGAACATTCATAATATAGCTTTGTGGATATTGATTAATTACTTCAGTGCCAATAGCCTGTTACAGTTGGGCCCAACCTGGAAGAAAAACAGTTTACCATACATTTTCCAACTTCACTCATATTAGGGGTCATCAGAGTGATTTTACTTGATGCATATACTGTATACAGTAAACAGAAACCAAACTTGTCTGTCCTCCTGGCGAAAAAAGTTTGCAGGAATGAGTGAAGTTGTGAAAAGGTACATGAATATTGTTTTTCTTCCAAGTGTACTGTATGTCAACTTTTGGGCCCAACTTACTTTCTTTTCTTTTCTTTCTTTTTTTTTTTTTTTTTGGGGGGGGGGGTTGAACTTAGAGATATTTAGAGATGTTACAAAGGAAAAGAGAAAGAAAAGAAGATAGAGAAAGAGAAAGAAAAAAAAGGAGAGGGAGAAAATCTGCCAATGGAGAGAGAGAGAGAGAGAGAAATAAATAGTGGGAAGGAGATAGGGAGAGAAACAAAAATATGCTCATAAACATGATGTTAGTGGGAGAGATTTTGATCCTTAGTGCCAAGAGGTCATGAATGAGATGACGTCTGTCCAACTTTTGCCATTGTTCAACCACAATGTATGGGGGAAGTCTTTAATGATGCATGTAATCCATGGGTGGGAGGTTGTAAACAAAAAAAAATGTACAGCAGATTAGGGATACGAATACAACATTTGTCAGAAATGCAGTATGATCATAATAAGGCTGAAATACAGTTTCATACACAAAGTTAACGGGCAATCCAACCATGGTAATTACATGATTTGTGTGAAAGCAGAGAAATAAGAAAAACAGGATGGTGAAAGTTTGAAAGAAATCTGACATGGAATAAGAAGGTTCCGGATGTTTGAAAAATGAGATCACTAAATCTATGCGCATCTCAAATTGGCAATTTGGTGAGTCGATTGTGACATATTGGCAGTCAAATCTCCAGTTTGTCTTACAATAAAATATAATTTGCATTTTTTTTCCTAAATGCCTTTTCCCTCAGGGTAGTACTCTAAAAATATTGTAAATAGCATACTGTTATAGGTCCTCACAAAAGAAAAAGATCCTACTGAGTAATCAGCCTAGGAATTATTTTTTTTTAGGGGGCTACTTTTGTTTTGCCTTGGGGCTACTTTTTTAATTTTAAGGGGCTATTTCTTATATTAAGGGGCTACCATTTTAATGGAAAGTGGAGATTGGTTATCAATTTAGGTTTTTTGTGATATTGCGATTGGTTATGCACACATTGCACAGGTTTACTTTACGTCACACTGCCCAATTTAATTGGAAAATTCAGATTTTTAAAATTTTAACTTCACCCCCCCCATCAGAATATTCTTTTTTTCAAAATTTGAAGGAATAAATCAACAATAGGTCAATTTCACCCGAATTTGCTGTTATTAGGCATATTTACAGCGGAGATGTTTTTATTTTACGCGAAAAGCCAGGCTTTTTCTCGCACGTACATGTAATACTCCTAAATCCGCCGGGACGTACAAAAAAAGTAATTTTATTCATCTCTATGTCTGCAGACACAATCATGCATTTAGTCAGCTGCACAGTTTTAAGCCCCCGATCATGTTAATATCTGAGATAGAGATCTCACAGGTTTATTAATTTATTTATTCACATGAAAGGATGAGGATTTCGAGCAATGAGATAGAAATTGCTTGATCAGTTCCAAAGTATTCCCTTAAACAATACTGGTCTTTTCCTGCAAAATTGAAAGTGTATTATCATGACATATGCAATTTACATTCAGAAAGTACAACACTACAGAAATTGCCTCACTACGTCAGAAATTGTCTTCATGTACACAAACAGTGCAAGTCGTAAGTGATTCTGTCGTTACGAAACCCCTTGCGTATATGTTTCATTTCATACACTCTATTGCAGATTGAAAGTGTACTTCCAAGTTTAATGCCAAACATTGTTTGAAACTACAAAGGACATATTAACCATGACACTACCGTAATCAAGTACAATGTATGGTGTCAGGTGCGATTGGTGTCCCATGTATAAAGTTAACCAAGTTTTGGGACAGTGGTAAATAATGGGTTAAATACATATAGAAACAGCTATTAAAGGCTTTACAAAGACAATGAAATATTTGCTCCAGGGTTTATTTTGTCAATTAGAGTAAGAACTACACATGCAATAGGGTGTCTAGTGTTAGGATTAGGGTTACATGTTGTTGTTGTTTTAGGTTTAGCGGCGCTTGTCATTCAAATTTGAATATTTACACCTAAATAATTTATTCATGCAAAAAAAGTTATGCATGCAGTGCAGTGCTGCATTCATTTTGCACGATTTTTTGGGAGACTCTTGACAAGCTGTCAGCACAAATCGTTGCCCATTTTTTAATGTATTTTCTGGCCAGCCTGGTTCGGTGCATCGAACAGGCTTCTCAGCTGGCACAAAAAACATGTAGTTGTAGTTTTAGTTCCTGGACTGAAGTTAGGAAGTTTAATTTTTTCTTTAGGAAGGATTAACCATGGAACATTTGTCACCAGAGCATATAATATTACAATCCTTTTAGTCTACGTGTTGGTACATGAAATGATGGCTTAAAAAAAAAAAAAAAAATCCCTTAGTCCTCCCTCATAACAGGATGGGCATGAGCATCCTGTATAATCCATAATGTTAAGTGATTGTTTAGATGAACATTGCCTCGAGTCTTAAGAAAGATGGAAGATATGATTTAATCATTATTATAGACATTATTATAGTCTCCAGTTTCAATTTCAGTGGATTGGTAATTTTTTCTTTTTTCCCCCTTGTAATGCTTTCCCATCTTGGTGTTCAATGCTGCATTGTCAGTGAAGGGGGATGAAAGTGCTTTGTACTTCATACAGCTTTGTTTATTGAAGGTGTTATTTGACCAGTGAGAAATGTGGCAATGTCGTCATGGATTATTTATTCATCTACTAGATATTATGTCATGGGGTATTTCCCTTCTCAACTATCATGTTTCCAATTGAAGAGTTTTTCTATGGAGCATTTTTGTGAAAGATATGACGTGCTTCCAGTCTTCAGAATATGAGGGATACTTGAATTGTTTTATAAATGATTATCAGGAAGAAAAGGATCTCAATTACACGTATGCAATTTTTGAGAATTTGTTAATGATAAATTATGACAGCTCAGTTGTGAGGGACAAGTTTAAAACACCATGGTCATAGTAAATAATGAATCAACTATAACATTTGAACAACATGTACCAATAAAAAATCTGTTCAATATTTGTGGTATGTGTGTAACTTAATATTCAGTTCAGAAGGAATGTTAATTGATTTTTAATATTATAAATTATTACAATAATACACATTTCATTGTGTAATGTTATTATGCTTTATTGGAGGTACATCAAAGTACATGTAGATAGAAAAAAAAAGAAGCTAAAAGCATTTTCACTAATAATTCAGGAATTCAATTTTTTAATTTTAACCCGTTGACTACTGAATTCTTTAACTTTCATAGGCTTAATACAGGAGCCACCCGGTTCCCGTAGTCGATGGGTTAACTCTCTACTTTGCTTCTTTCAAATGTTTCAGTCTGTCTTGCTTCATAGATGCATTGTATGTGTAGGCTGTCACACACATGTATCAGCAGAAAGCTCTCATTTCAGGGCTCTGTTTCATAAAACTTGTCCATAACAAGTAACAATAACCGTTATAAGCTACTGAAATCCTTGAATCGGATTGGCCGAGAGCAAATTTGTCATAGAAATGGGGCAGTTGTTATTGATAACAAGTTTTATGAAACAGGGCCCAGGATTTCTGTGTAACTGTAAAGCCAAGATATCTCTTAAAATACCTAATACCAAACAAATAATGCTTACAATTTGATATTTAGTGTTTCATTGATTTTCTCATCATCTTTATCATAGGGGGATTTCTTTCAGAGGCAGGTTGGTTCTGCAATGCAGAGAAGGTTTATGAGGCGTGTTTGAGGTTATGTAAACCAGAGTCTGATCAACAGAGGTTAATACGAGCATTTGAATGCACAACAAGGTAAGTTGTGGAGGTCATGATTTAAAGCAAAAAAGGACAAGATTTAAACAAAAGTCTCTTGAAATGTACATTTTAAGTATGGCTCAGTCTTAACCCTTTCGAGACAATTGACCACATTTTGTGGTTTGGCTCAATAACTCTTTGATTCAGATCAAAATTGGCAATTTTTTTTCAACTTTTTGACATAATTTATTGTATATTGTTTTCAAAGACATTACACCTTATTAGAACCATGTACAACTAAAAGAAAAATATTATAGTTGCCAATTTGAAGAACAAAATGTGATCAATTTAGCCCTGAAATAATTCCTGTCCTGAAAGGGTTAATAATGATAATGAAAGTTACAATTCGTTTTATTTTATCTTCAGAGGGAAAAATGGATACTTGTAAGCCTGTATTTTAATGTGAGCATTTATGGGTGGTACGGTACTCTTTCAAAACTACCGTTAATGTGCTTTAACAAAACAGAAATGTGCAATCTAATCATGGTTTCATATCATAAACTTGATCATGTTACATTTGACTGAAATGGAAAGTGTTCAGTTGTGGTTGGTAAATCATGTTTAATAGAGAAAGCTGAGGAAATTAATGTCTTACATGTGTATTTCCAGAATGACTTTTTAATGGAAAGATGAGGATGATATAAATTTTATAGTAAACGTAACCATAGTACTGCATGGATTGTACCAGAACAATATATGATAGTGAAAGCCCACCCTCCCTATTGCAAGAAGCAATCAAATTGCAACGGACAAACAACTTAAAATCTTAAGCCCACGGCACAAGTATACGATGGACTGCAATGCGATTTTGGAAATAAATGGCAATGGCATAAAATTTGGATATTCTAAACGATCATTAACATCTCCCTGATTCAAGTTTTAAACCATAGTGAATATAGGCATTTGGTGCTTTGTCATCCCTCTAATTGGAATAAATGCTAAATGAGCTTTCACTTGTAGACAATCGGAGGATCATTCTGACGTCCCTACAATTTGCAGCTGATTTAGTACAGCTTGAGGCTTACCTTAAGCTGTAATTTTGATTTTACTACCTATACGACTATTCAGAACCTTAAAAGGATTTCACTTGTTTAAATGTTTATATCAAATGCTATTACATTTTCTTCCAAAATAGGATCGCTGACCGATCGTATAGTGTGCCGTGGGCTTTACTTGTTTTTATGGGTTAGCAGGGAATTTCTATTAATTAAGATTGACTTTATTACAGGTCAAGAAAGGTGCATTGAAAAGAAAAAGCTCTATTGATTCTAATCTTCATCTTTGTTTCTATAACATCTCGTGCAACATTCAGGTTAATACACGTTAGGAATGCCAACTGCAAGTACAGCCAGGCAGAAGACTCGTACAACTCTGCTCGTAAGCTCCTGGAGAAACTCAAAGAGATGGGTGTGACCGTCAATGAGGCTGCGCTTCACGGCGAGATGTGCTCCCTCCTCTTCTCAAAGAGCCACTACGACGAGGCGTACAAGTCGTGCCAGGCTGCCCTGCGCTCCATCTCGCCCCGCCTACCTGTGCGATGCGTTATAGATATTCTACGGCAGGCAGCCAAGGCCTGCGTGGTCAAGAGGGAGTTTAAGAAGGCGGATCTGCTCATCAAGCATGCAGTGTGTCTTGTCAGGTGAATGCTTGCTTCTATAGCTAGTGAATCTTGAAAATCATGGAAATAATTATGATGGTGTGATTCAGAATTCAAGAGTCTAAAGTGGCATATGCCTGGTCATCTTTTTATGCTTCATATTGTATGACATGTTTTGTAGTACTCGTGAAGTAGATGTGAACACACGTAAGAAATGAGGAAGGATGAAAATATAAACAAAGAATTTCAGAGATTGACAATAGCTGTAAGACATTTGCCGATTGCTGCTCTATATTACTTTTGTTGTGACGCCTACTTCCGGTACAGGCTTGCATTATGTGTTTTCCTATTGATCAGCTGATATGTCTTACTCAAGAACAGGTCTAAATCGCTATTGAAAAGTGACTTACACATTGATTTAAATCATACAAAAGTGTTTTTATGGGTATGCAGTTCTGTTGCAAAGCAGTGATGTGCTGGTCAGAGTAAATAAGAGTAAGGCTGTATCATGTTGTTCATAGCCATGGCTGTTGATGCATGACTGACAAGCTCCTCACTCCATTTACCATGACATGTTATGCCTCTCTCTGTTAAGAACTTATGAAGTTGTGGAACAGTCATCTTCAAAAAAAATTTCTTTCTCAGAACCATCCATTATGACCGCTGAAATGATAAAAAATGTCTGCAAAACTGAATGAATACTTTGTATAGCTGAAGTAAGTTGACGATCGTGCATAGATATAAATGCACTGTAAGCGAAAAAAACAAAAGTGGACCCACTGCTCCCCAGCATGCGTCAACCAATCAAAAGCAAGCATTTGTTGAGGCCCTCTAGCAGCTAAATACTTTATTTATTGTCGATCCCTCAAATTGATGTTGTTGTAAGGCCCCTATATACCTCAGTGGGTGAGTGAGGGACTAAGACAACAGAAATGAAATTTAGATGTAAATGTCTGCTTCACGGAGGTAAACCTTTTCTTTTTCTTTTTTTTTCTTTCAATTGAAAGATTTTATTAAATCATTCCAGAACGACATATAATCAACACTTATGAACAAATAATCTGTAAAATATAATGCATCAAAGAATACAGGATTACATCAGTTGCACATTTCTCCATTTATCTAAATATCTAAATATTTCATGTAAAGGATTCGATCAACATTGCGAAAGCGTCTAAGTTCATGCTTAAAATAATTTAATGACAGTCTTTCCTTCTTGCATCTGGCAGAAAATATATAATGTTTTGCATGAAGACTAACAAAATTAAATCTAGATTGCCTGCCTTCTATGAAACCAAAGATGAAAGAATTTCTATTGAAAACAATTTGGTTGTTAAGGACAGATGTTTGGACATCAGAAATGAACTGATTCGTGACTGGGCATTCCCAAAACAAATGTGAAATTGTTTCAATTGATGATTTACAGAAAGTACACAAATTACAATCTATTAAACCCATCTGATGAACATATTTGTTAACCCCAATGATACGGTGTAAGATTTTAAATTGGAAAAAAAACGGAGTTTAGTTGAAAGACAGTGCTTAAACGGTATAACATATATTTTCTTTCAATTTTGGATAGGATCACTTAAACCTTTTCTAACATAAGAAATTCATGATTTATGAGTATCAATGTAGTTTCATAATTGCATCTCTGATACTTTTTCTGCCTTTCTTCTTCACAGAGAACATTTTGGAGTAAGGCATCCCAAGTATTCAGATGTTCTCTTAGACTTTGGCTTCTATTTGCTCAATGTAGATTCGATATGCCAGTCAACAGCAGTATATCAGGTAATAAGAAGAATAATAATAGCTACATTTATATTGTGCACATATCCATCCCAGGGGATGCCCAAGGCGCCTACAAAGTACTACTTTTTCCCTGGCTTTAACCGCGCTGCTCTAAGGTGCTGAAAGCATTGACAAGGAATAAATTCCTACCAGGTACCCATTTACTACACCTGGGTGGAGAGTGGCAAATGTAGATTAATGTCTTGCCAAGGGACATTAGGTAGGATATGTGTCTGCGTAGTGCCATATCACATAAGAATGCAACCTTCAATACATTGATTCTTTCAAAAGTATATATGATCTGTTTCCATTACCAATATAGGTATAATGAGTATCCAATTTTATGTTTTATATGAAATTATTTTTTTTTCATTAAGAATATTACATCCAGTCAATATCTACATATCTAGATCATCAGCTGTTACACGGTAAGAGGTAAAGAAGGAATAGGGGTGTTTGTTTACTGATGGATCCTGTAAATATTTAATATTAAGAGTTTAATGTATGTAACACGCATCACCAATCCCATTTAAACAAGAATCTAAAGATTTAGTCGTTACGAAACAGTATTGTTACCCTCGTAATTTTCACATGTTAACATTTTTCCAAAGAGTCCTCACAGTACTAACGTAGTAACTATCAATTTTAATATTGTTTGTTTCTTTGTGACTTGATTGGTTTTTTTTCAGCAAGCACTTGACATCCGGTTATCAGCATTTGGAGGTAGAAACCTCCATGTTGCAGTAGCCCATGAAGATCTAGCCTATGCATCATATGTACATCAATACAGCTATGGCAAATTTGATGATGCGAAGTAAGTATCAACGTATAATATTGATAAGGCGCCTGAGCGAAACGTAATGGCAGGGCTACCAAGTCTCCCTGATTTCCCTGAAATCAGTCACTTATTGACCAGTTTAAATGCCTCCTATCGAACAATCTTCCTGATTATGGAAAAATTATTGCCATTGGGTTGTATGTATTTAACAGACATCTCCCTGATTTCTAATAAAATTTCCCTAAATCTCCCTGATTGTTGTATTTCAATGTTGGCAGCTCTTCGTAATGGCACGTAAAAACGTGGGAAAGACGCCAATGACAAAATTATTCATAATCACGATTCATTCCATAGAGGCAGAAACCAAAATGTCTGGATGTTGAATTAGTATTACACTTTTAAGCAAAAAATATATATGAAAACTTTTATTCAGATATGTCTGATTGTAATTTTAGATGCACAGTCAAAACTAGCAATTTTGCTCTTTCACGAAGCTACCCAATGTTCCTTTCCTGTACATTGCATATCATGTTAAAACACGGGAAAGAAGCAAAGAGCAAAATTGCTAGTTTTGACTGCATCTAAAATTACAATCAGACATATGCACTCTCTATGAGCTTTGGAATTATTACCCAGGATTTAGCTCTGGCCACCATTATCAGCACAGTGTTTTGCAAGGAATCATGCTACCGAGTTATCACTTATTACACCTGGGTCTAGAATGGAAAATAAAGATTGAAGACTTGCCAAGCAGAGGATTCTGTAGCTCAATCTGAAAGGGGTTGTATTATGATGATGTCGAATGATCTTTGATAAAAAAACAAATCATACTGTCCAAAAATGTAAGATCATGTTAATTGATCAGAACAATTACTCAAATTTTATCCACGTTACAGAAATTTCTCGTGTTAGCCTGTTCATCATATGTTCGAATGTTCAAATAACATGTATGGCAAAGTTTAGTGTTGCAACAACCCTTGGTTGGTTAAGTGAAAAAAAGAAAGAAAAAAAAACAAGCTTAGAATTGTGCGCAAAGACACATGCCCATTTATGATGATGTTGCTTTTCTCCTTCCGAGGGACCAGATATTGGTCATTTGGCTGAAATACGTTGATATTTTTATGTGTTGTTTTGACCAGGGAGCATGCTGAGAAAGCCATCAGTATCATCACCCAGATATTACCTGAAAATCATCTCCTGCTAGCATCGTCAAGGAGGGTCAAAGGTAGGTCATTTCAAGTTCAACGGTCATTTTTGTTCAACATTCGCATCCAATTGGTGTAATCCTCAGTTATCCTTGGCCATGTTTCATAAAACTTGTCATCAATGACAAGTTGCAATAACTGTTATAAGCTACTGAAATCCTTGCATCTGATTGGCTGAGAGCAAATTTGTCGGTAAAATTCACTGATAAGACACTTGATGATACGCCCCCCTGGATTTAGTGTGCAGTGGATTAATTGGGTATTATCAAAATAGTTGAGCCGTATCTTTTACTAACCGAAATTTAAAATGTATACACATGTCAAGGATGAGTTAAAAATTGTGATATTACATGTTAGCTCATTGGCTTCTCTAACTTTTGAGATGCTGATGAATAAAAGGATCAATATTCAACAGATATTCTGCGTTCCGGCGTGACGTCACTTTCCTAATGACAACCCTAGTAACGCCTCAGTGGGTGAAAGCACGGCCCGCTTGAGCGTCGCACTTGATTTCGGTCCCACACGTAGCATATATGTGCAGTAAATCCATTACATTTGATATGTGTGCACATAGAACGACTCTCGCACAGCGAACATCATCAGAAATTCACTCCTGGCAGGATAACCTCATACTTGAAGGAGTGTTTGATGTCTTATTCAGGGAATTCAAAAAATTAAAAAAAACCTTTTCACAGAACTGAGTAGGTGGGACTGTACGAAGTCCCATGCCGTAACGATACGATACTATGAACAGCTGCATGAGCGAGTTTTTGTTTTTGGTTCCTATGACACATTTTCTGTCTTTGAAGTTTTTATAGGTCTATTGGTAAATATATATATACATATTTATATATAAGACTGAAGCTAAATATAAGCAAGATATGTACCTATTATGAAATAATCCGAACAAATGTGACCCGACGCCTCAAAACCTACAATAAGTCGCCAAAAATATTTTTTGGGTTTTATACTTTGTCTGAAAGTAGAGATTCTCAGCTTTCCAATGGTATATCACTTGCCTAGTTTACTCAATGATAACACCTTTAAATATCACATTTAGAATCAATATGTAACCAGCAATCAATAACTCCTATTCAGAGAAAATGGCAATTTAAGTTAACCAAAGAGTGCTAAACTTTCGCTCTCTGTGTGCGCCCAAGTAAAACTGGGTATTCAAATGGCCATAGCAACCGGTATGAAGGTATTATCAGATTAGGCTGAATGTTGGCAAGCTGCTTAAGGAGGACCTATTCATTAATCACTCCAAAAATCAATTTAATACCTTTAGAGGTAAAGTAGTAATTTGGCATTGAATGAAAGTATTACAAAAGCTCTCCAAACATTCATTAGCTCTACAGGTGAAAAAAGGAGTCATTTTAAAATGCCTCAAAAACATATTTCTAAGTCGAATTACGACTCACAAACTTGAGACATGATAGAATGATAATGAAACTACCCATTTTTATCAAAAACAGAAAATCGACTGATCCAAGCAAATTTACTATTTTGGGCTGTTTGCTACGTTGTGGTCCGTGCGACTTATTGTAGGTTTTGAGCCGGCGGGTCACAAATGATCCAAATGTATTTCGTTGGTTCCCAGCGTTTGGTGTTACTTGGATTTTTCTTGCCGATTTTGATCGCGTTTACCATTTTTCGCCATCTTTCGCGGTATTTAATGCGATCAGGAAAAATACAAAATGAAAAAGATTGTCCCTGCATCATAATGTGGTTTTGACAACCTATGGCACAGCAAATTTCTGCATTTTGATGAAGAAAAGAAAAACTATTATTGCCACAAATCCAAAGTGCGTGCAAAGTCAATGCGTTGCTATGCGTTGCCAAGCTATTGTTTTCACCCAGCAGCTACAATCAGGACGAAAGTTCCCGGATGTCCGGAACACAGAATGCTATATATTCCATGTTACAAATTAAGCCACAGGCAATTGTTGCATTCATTTATGTTTAATTTCTCTCTTGTCACTTTTTTTTCAGTTCAAGAGCAGAGGGAATGGGATTGGGATTGGAATGGGGTGATAGTGTGCAAAAATGTTGGTGTTTATCTTTGGAATGTATCTACTGTTTATCATAAGCCCTTAAACTACTCCCAGAGGTCCATGACCAACACTAGTCCTCATCAGCATTCAATCTGGACCTTTATTTGACCTTTATTTGACCTTTATTTGACATCAAGTTGTCCTTTTTTGCATATTGCAGCAATTATTCTCAAACAGATAGTTATAGATTCCCATGACAAGGATATCAAGGCCAAACTTCTCCAAGAGGCTCATGATCTCTATCAATCTTCATCCAATCTTGACTTTTATTTGACCTCAGATTGACCTTTTGTTGACCTCTTTTCTTCACCTTGTAGCCCTCATACTAGAAGAGATAGCCATCGATTCCCATGATAAGGATATCGAAACCAAACTGCTCCAAGAGGCTCATGATCTACACCAATCCTCACTCAATCTTGCCAAGCAAGCCTTTGGAGAGTTCAACGTGCAGACTGCTAAGCATTATGGGAATCTTGGAAGGCTGTACCAGTCCATGAGGAAATTCAAGGTGCCAATCATACCTTTGTTTGTACCTTTAAGGACGTTCCCTAGTTAAAGTCAAATCCATGTCAGTTTCACCAAATTTTGCACATAGTTACTTTGGTCCATGAGAAGCCCCAATATGCATAGAAAAGTATAGGTCCATGTGCTTACTTTTTTTCTATGGGAGACTGAAGCGTGCCATGATTGGGTGTCGGGTAGAATGACGTCAACGCAGGTTTTTGGCCATTGATAGACCTCAGAATTCGTAATGTCATATACAAATCCCCATTATTCTGTCAAAAACCATGTCAGATTCGTAAATTTTTCCAGATTTGTAGAGAATTGTATACTGCAAAAGGAGAAAGTTTTAAAAAGGAGGTCCAGGCACTTGTTTTTATGCTAGCAGCGCCCTCAGGTGGTGGAAAAAGTGAAAAACTAGCAAAACTAGTGAAAACTGGCTGAGAACCTGTCTTGGAAGGGCATGGGTTCGTAATAACTCTACTGTATATTTAAAATCCATGCCAGATTCGTAACTTTTTCCAGATTTGTAGAGAATAGTATACTGCAGAAGGAGAAAGCTTAAAAAAGGGGGGTCCATGCACTCGTTTTTGTGCTAGCAGCGCCCTCAGTTGCTGGAAAAATTAAAAAAACTCGCAAAACTAGTGAAAACTCTGCATGGCAGGCTGGGAACCTGTCTAGGAAGGGGATGGGTTCGTAATAACTCTACTGTATATTTAAAATCCATGCCAGATTCCTAAATTTTTCCAGATTCGTAGAGAATTGTATACTGCAGAAGGAGAAAGTTTAAAAAATGGGGGTCCATGCACTCGTTTTTGTGCTAGCAGCGCCCTCATTTGGCGGAAATATTCAAAAACTCGCAAAACTAGTGAAAACTGTGCATGGCAGGGTGGGAACCTGTCTAGGAAGCGGGAGGGATCGAAATAACCCTACGGTACATTCAAAATCCATGCCAGATTCGTAAATTTTTCAAGATTTGTAGAGAATTACATACCTTATTAGGATAAAGATTTGAAAAGGGGGGTTCATGCGCTCGTTTTTGTGCTAGCAGCAACTTTAGGTGGTGGAAAAAGTCAAAAACTCGCAAAACTAGCGAAAACTGTGTATGGCTGGATGGGAAACAGTGTAAGAAGAGGATGGGTTCGACAAAAAAAAATAATGTCATTTTCATCAAAGTTTCCAGATTTGTAGAGAGAAGTATACTAAAGGAAGAGAGAGTTTGCAAAAGGGGTCCATGTACTGGTTTTTTGTGCTAGCAGCGCGCCCCCCCCCTGTTTGCCTGTTATCAGACATGAAATTGTCACCATGTAACTGATATTTTTTATACATACGCGACCATAGGCACCGGAAGCGCGGGGGAGGGGGTGGGCAGAGGGGGCATTTTCCCCAGTAATCATTCAAAAAAGGGGACCCCCTCTCCCGGATCCCCTCGGAAGAAAAAAATTACATCTTAATTAATTTAGCATTACAACTATGACAAGGGTGACTTGTATAATAAGCTGCCTTGTCACTAATAATGCAAACCTTCAGTATTTAAAAATTTTAACAAATCGCACTCTGTCACCACGGTCCCTACTATATTGATAGGCGCAATGTTTCTTAACATTTAGAAACCCTGTCTATTGTATATTTTCCCCTCTACCCCCCCCCCCCCCCCCACACATACACACAAGACAATAAAACTTGCAATATTGCATCACCTTTCTAGTGCTCCAAAAGGCGAGGTATCACCATCACATGGTCGCTCCGCTCCATTACATGCAGATATATAGGAGCAAGTTATCTGAAGTATTAATACTGTCTACCACCAGTGGCGACAAAAGCGAAGTGGCAGATTTTTCCTACTATTAAAGGAGGAGGCGGATAGGGGTATAACGAATAATTTTCTAGTGATGCGAAATGCAAGGTTTCAACACGCAATGATCTTAATTTTCCTGTTTGCAATAATCTGTTCTGTCCCCTCAGAGGGGCCCCTCGCAAGACAAGAAATATTACTTTAAGTTAAACAATGTAAGAACAAGATTTACTTTGCCAACCTTTGCTCTAATATAAAATTCCTCTACATTCTCCTTTTTCGCTCAGGCGCTATACTCCCTCCCACATTAATGGCAACATTGATTATTTGACTTTACAATATATCTTCTATATTACAAGGCCCCGAAGCGCACGGGTGTGGCAGGTGCTTTTCTGAAAAGAAGGGAAAATGTCGTTATTATTCTCCTCCTCATTATGACATCAATCATTTTGCAGTTTACTAATGGAAACATTTTTGTGCTCTAAAATACGTAGTTTTAACATTGAATAATCCAAATCTAAATTTCAGTAAATGCAGTGTTTATTAACACGTATGTGTGGGGCAGAGGCTCTCCTCGTTTTGTTCCCACCCTATCGCAAGATTGTTATCTACTTTATATGGTTATATATAACTATATTTGATGTTATGTAAGTCATAATTCTAAGTAAGCTGTGACCTGCCTGTGTGTGTAAAGTTTCTCTTGAATGCAAATATCAATACATGTATTATGAAAGCAACTTTTTCGCTCGGTCGCTACGCCCCCTCACCAAGTAGTCATACGAAGAAAAATAGTCATATATGCTGCTGAAATTCTGTTTTATTAAAGCTGTTCCGTCTTAAGAAAAGAGAAAAATGTTTAATGATTCTCTAATATGCTTTGAAACATTCTCTTGGTGGCTGAGTTCCAATATTCTCCTAAGGATTTTTAGCATGAATAGCCCCATAGGCGTACGAGGCGGGGCTGCAGCGCCCCCGCATTTTGATAATACAATAATTTTGCAAGGTGCCCGAATATCCTCATATTTTGGGAGCGAGTTGCCTTAATATCCTCAAATTAGTTAATTAGTGCCGCCCATGGGCCACTTGAGGCCCGTGGTTTTGAGTAATATTTTAAGTAATATCCTAACTATCGGTATGATTACAGGTGTCAATTTTTTTTTCTCACTCGCTTCGCTCGCTCGCAATTAGCATATCATAATTATCTGTTCCCTGTCCTACCAAGGAGTTATCATTACATGTCCTACCACGCATAATTTGAAAAATAGTCAAACCAAAGAGTTATCATCAAACAAAGAAAAATAAGGATAATAATATTATTTATGATACGGGGCTGTGTATTCTGAAATTCCTCCTCAGTCCTTAAATAGGCCATTCGGGTGTATGTGGAGGCGTATGAGACCTGGGATGGGGGTTGTAGCCCCCTCCCGAAAATATCAAAATTACCTGGCATTCGGGCACCCGAATGATCTCGTTGTACTTTTTATATCTTTTCTGAATTAGCACATTTTGATGACGAAATTACATTTCACGGTTCTAATGTGTCAATTTCTTTGGATTGCTTGCTTTGCTCGCTTTCGGGCAACATACGCCAGTCCCATACATTTTTTGTATGTATTTGTAATATTCAGTGGCCCGCGACGTAATTTGGAGAATATTTCTGGCCATGCACCTGACAAAATGATTAAGAACCCAGTTCATAGACAAATGATTCTTCGGCATATAATTATTTGAATTTCTTTCTCCAGCTCTTTTTGTGTTAGTTAAGTGTACCAAAAAAATTGACTATGAATTCAAAAGGACAGCTATCTTTATTAGTTTTTTTTCCTATACGACTAATTTTGCCAATAAAAAATTCATAAGGGGGCATCGAATGTTATCTTTCAGCTCAAGCTAGTTAATATTTGGTATATTTTTCGCAGGTACAGAATTATTGATTTCATCTATATTTACCGGGTTCTTCTTACTGCGCACACTTGCATACCCATTATTAAGCATTGTGTTAAATGTGCGTATACATTGTCTTAACTGCGCGCAATACTCTCCCGGTGTTGTGATGACGTAACACAACCAGCCAGGATGCGCAGCTGAGTTGCGCACAAACATAACTAGGGAACGTCCTTAAAAAGATGATTGTAGGCATTTGCTCTGGGGCCGTATTCTGAAAACGGTGTTATCTTTTATGTTAGTAAAACGATGTTAATTGTCATAACAAATAAAAATCAGGACAAGTCATTGGTTAATGATTGCGCAAAGATGGCTGTGCCCGCGTAAAGTTAACAGAGACATCTGCGCAAGCACCAATAATTAGTGTTTATTGCGCGCAATTTCAATTTGTTATGGCAATTAACACAGTTTTCCTTAACCCGAAAGATAACACCGTTTTCAGAATACGGCCCCTGGTGACAGATGCTCCAAGATCACTTCCTCACATGGGTCAAATTCCTTACTTCAAACCTCTGACCTAACACTATACCTCACATAAAGTAAAACCTATTAAATCTAAAATAAACCCAGGTACAACTCTAACCCCAACCCTATATTTCTGACAAAGCCAATCTTGCTGGAGCACAAGTTGAATTACCGTGAAGTCCAGAAGTTCAAGCATGGGAAATAAGAAGAAAAAAAGAAGAAAAGAAATACAAACAACAAAAACTATGAAATGTTGACAGAATATAGGAGTTGCAAGAGGAAAAGGAGGTGGACCATAATGGTGGACCAAAATATGATATGTATTTTTAAGCTCAAGTATAATTTTTTTATTAGGTAAACAACAACAACAAGAAATAAAGAAAAAGATCAAGAGACATTATCTCAATGATATTTGTCAATTTGGAATATCAGAAAGGGAACAAGCTGCACATTTCATGTTCTGATGGAGACATTACTCTATGTTTTTGATCTATTCATTATTACTCCATGTCAGATGGCTGAGGAAATGCACGTCAGGGCAATAGAAATCAAGGAGAAACTCCTGGGGGAGGAAGACTATGAGGTAGCCCTGTCCGTAGGTCACCTAGCATCTCTGTATAATTACGACATGAAGCTCTATCCACAGGCTGAGAAACTCTACCTCCGATCCATAGAAATAGGTGAGAATTCGATTTTTCATTCCTTTGTAATAAGGCTCCAGAAAGTGAAATTTTACCGGTTACCTTGACAGATTATTAAAGGGGCAATCCACCCTGGTATTTAGTTGATTTGAATAAAAAAAAAAAGATTAGTGAAAGTTTGAGCAAAATCCGACTAGAAATACGAAAGTTATGAATTTGCGAAGTTGTAATCAATCAAACACAAATTGGCAACTCGGTGATGTATCTTGCGAGCTCAACTCCCGCTTGGTCTGTACAGAAAATTGCCAAAACTTTTCTTAGTTGTTGATGAAGGAATACATTTGTTTCGTACAGGTTTTGTGTCAAATCATATGTGCAATGATTGTATCTAGGTTGCATGTATGATTAGATATTTTCTTTAGAAAAAGTGGACATTTATGATTTTTTTTTTCAGTACAGGGAAAAAGGGAGAGGAGCTCACAAGATACCTTACAGAATTGCCAATTTGTGTTTGATTGATTACAACTTAAAAATTCATAACTTTCTTATTTCATATTAGATTTTGCTCAAACTTTCATTGATCTGTTGCTGTAATTGTTCTCCTTTTAAAAGTAACTTAATGTTAGGCTTGGGCAGTTCTGCTATGAGAGAATCGATTCTGATTCTGAGGCCGCATCGTACGCAAAGCCATATGTTGCCTACACTAGTGCATGCTAGATGCTCGATTTCGATTTCACTATTCAGAGTCGACTCCGGCTGGGCACAGCCCCGGCCCGATACACTGTATGTTGCACAGGTGGCTTCAATATGTCACTGCACTGTATCGGGGTAGTGTGCAGCTCAACGACAATTGTCCGATTTTCATATAAAAAACTCCACTTTATAAAATAATTATCGAAATTCTACATACATGGCCAGTATAATCCTAGTCTAAGCTTCAATTTCATAACTGAATTTGCAGTTATAATGATGGAAATAGATTGTCTTTTTCATTTGTTCACGAGCTGGCTGGTAGATGACTGTGCGTGATATGACCAAGAGGTGGCGCTATACGGCATGTTCCTTTTTCTATAAAATACATGTGACCTGAAGGCGTCATTTTCATGCCTCCGCCCACCGTAGGCATTATGCTTTCGGGTCGTCGGTCGGTCGGTCCGTCCGTCCCCTTTTTGTTCTCGCGATAACTTCAAAACTGTTTTTTGGATCAGTTTATCAGGTTATCAGGTTATTTATCGCAATATACAAGCCTTGCTTTTTAGCGAATCCCCCTATTTCCACAGGTAGTTTCCAGTCACTATTTTCTTTTTTAAAGAGTACCTTTGCTAATTACTATTGAAAATCTATTTTTTTTCACTTTATTTACATATACATGTATTATATATAATACTGAATGTAAACCATGTCATGACTTCTATTGTCTGTTGGAAATGAATGAATAAACACGAATTTGATTAGATTTTGGGGTCTCAAGGTCAAAGGTCAAAGGTCACAGAGGTAATTATGTACATAAAAATGGTTCATTCTCGCAATAAGCCAGTTCGGGGTTAGCGCGTGGTACTGAGATTGTACAAATGACCCCAAATATCCACAGATATTTTAGACATGGAGGGTCCCTTTATGTGCACTTCAGAAAAATAACTCTGGGAGTGATAGAGGTGCCTCATGAATAGCTTTTGTTTCCCCCTTTAAAAAGAATACTTCCACCTGGATATCATGGAATGCACCATTAGTGCATAATTGAATAATGATTACATGACATTCATGAGCACATATCGAATGTTAGTGTCAGTGGGTTTTAGAATTTGGTACAGATGACCTTTATCTGCTCATGCTCAGATTGCAACCCCGAACTGGCTTATAACTTCAGAACTGTTTGATGGATCAGCTTCTAACTTGGCCCATGTACATGTATGCATATGGGAGGGATGATGAACTGATTAGATTTTAGGGTCTCAAGGTCAAAGGTCATAGAGGTCATTATATACATAAAAATGGTTCGCTCTTGTGATAACTTAGGAACCGTTTGGCGGATCAGCTTCTAACTTGGCCCATGTATTCATATGGGAGGGACGATGAACTGATTAGATTTTGGGGTCTCAAGGTCAAAGGTCACAGAGGTAATTATGTACATAAAACTGGTAGGGTGGACTTCCCCTTTAAGTTTCCTAAACAATAATCTAATATCCACCCTCATTGGTTCTTTGGCTTACTAGGGCATTGAGCTGTTTGTCTTACTCCCAAAAACTTTCTATAGCAATTTATAATTGACTGCTCTGTAAAGCTAAATGAAGACTATGTCTTTGAAAGGCCCATTATTCCCTTACTTATTGTCATACGCTGTTAGAATGTTGATTAAAATTTTTAATCTTTTTGGTTAAAATTTTAATCAACTGTGGATTACCAAGTGAACCACACATTTATAAGTTAAAACTTTAATCAACGGCTTGTTGATTAAAGTATAACCTTTGGTTTATTAAAAGTTTTAATCATTTGTTGGTTAATCATGTTTTGCTCAATGTTGGTTAACTTGGTGTTGATTAAATTTAAACAAGTTGTTAGGTTAGTTTTATTTGGTGAGAAACTCTTTTCATATCTTTGGTTGTTGTCTAGCTTAATCTTATAAAGAAATAGATCTATAGTATGATCTTGCTTTCTAAGTTGAGCAGTTTGGGAAGTTTGACCTGCTTGATCCTGACTAGACCATCGGTAGACTACGCCTACATTGATGCTATATATTTTTCAAAAACTGTTTTAGTTTCAATTTTTGTCATATTGACCTGTCCACGAAATATGGACATCCGCAAAGTTGAACACACCGCTATACCACCGGCGTCGCCTCCTCACTACCGTAGGTCTAGGCGTTAGATCTACCGGTGGGCCTGGCTTAGCCAGGTATAATCCAGGTCTAATCCAGATCTAGCAGGTTGAACTAGCTCCCAAACAGACTGATTTAATTAGAAAGAAAGATCACACTGTAGATCTATTTCTTCCTAAGGTTTAGCTAGACAACAGTCACAGATATGAAAACAGTTTCTCACCTTCAAACACGGTGACAAGCTCTATGAAAGTTCCCAATCATTCAGCAACTTGACAATGCCTTCCATTTTTATCGCAAACAATTTCTACGATAGATATGTACCCAGCAATTTTGTCCCAAATCCATATGCGCATGCCCTGTTTGGTCACGCGAACGGTATTTTAATCAACTTTGATCAAACTTTAACCAACAAACACATCCAAGTGTCTCGACGGTTAGCATGATCATTTTGGCGGGAAAGCCGAGAACACTGTTTTTAATCAACAATATCCTTAACCCACGCAAGATTTAAAGTCATTTGTAACCAACACTCATTTTATAACCAATGTTGAGCGATTTTTAATCAACAGTTTTTTATAGTTTTTTAATACATGGTTTAACAGTGTAGACCTATTTTCATTCATCTGCAATGTAGTACATGCCATTGCTGTATATGTACCGTAATAACCACTGTCATGCTACTTTTGATGAGATGTGGATGATCAAAGTTACCATTTTCTTTGTCCGCTGTCTTCCTCAGGCAAGAAGCTGTTTGGCTCTGGCTACAGTGGTCTGGAGTACGACTACAGGGGGCTAATCAGCCTCTACTACAACACCTCCGACCATACACGCATGTTTGAGTTCCAGGACATTCTCAACCATTGGAACAACATCCGTGACGGCAACAGCAGTCCTGTGGACATCCTGGAATACCTGGCAAACTGCAGGACAGAACTCACCACCAAGGAGATCATTGATAAGTTCTTCAAGATTGACTAAACCTCAATAACTGTGTGGATATTCTTCAATATCTAAACAACCGTAGGACAAAGTTCTTCAAGATTGATTGAACTTTCAACAGATCTATCAGTATTCTTGAATGCATAGTCAACTATAGAACAAGGAGATAGATCAATGAATCATGTAGGTTCTTTCCCCTCAACTGCCCTGTAGATATCCTTGCATACCTCAACAACTGTAGGACAAAAGAGATCATCAATAAATTCTTCAAGATTGTCAAAACCCTGTGGATATCTTTGAATATCTGACCAACCGCAGGACAGAGCTTACCACTGAGGAGATCATTGATTAGTTCAAGATTGATTAAACTTTCAACAGATCTGTGGATATCCTTAAATACCTGGGCAACTGTAGCAAATCATTTACGAGTTCTTTAATAGTGATTAGTGAATGAACATGTATCCTCGAATACCTGACACTCATAGTTTTTCCAGATTGACTAAACCTTCAAAGTTCTGTGATTGTACCACAAAAGATATCACTGTCGAGTTCTTCAAGATCGACTAATCCTTGGATATAATGGACAATTCTTTAGAGGAATTGTACTGTTGCATTTTAGTTGTTGGCCACTTGGATGGACAGAACACTCCAAACCTTTTGGACTTCATGCATTGAGTTAACACTGATTTTGTGCCATGTGTACATTGCCATGTTGTTGATTGGTATGCAAATGATATCAAATGTTACAACATCTAATATTCCCTTTCCATATATTACCAGTAAGCTATGTGCTGCTTTGGTTTGGTAAACTTAATGATCAAGTTATTCCAGGATAGGCTGGAAGATCACATTCAACCATTGTCAATTCTCAATTCTGAGGAAGATATTTCCTTTGTTTTCATGTATATACAGATATATGGAGTAAGTGTCTATATGACCGGCATGGATGAAGCGAGTGAAAAATGTATGCATTTGCTTTATATTGGAGTGTATTATCTAAGCAAGTCTTATAGTATTGCTGGTTCACGAAAAGCTTGGTACATGTGCAGAATTGGTTCACTTTCAATTTAGACGTTGTTCTCAATATGAGTTTATAGGATTGAATTGAAAGTTTAGATGTGACCTTATATAAAAATAATGGAATTCCAAGAATATTTTGTTTTGTTTTGCAGACTTGTGTGTCTTGTTCTTTCGTCACATGAACCACATGTAGATACTGTGCTGTAAACTGTAGTTCTGCAAAGGCGATGTGTAAGTAAGAGACCCCTGGTTTGAGCCAAGACTTCCCAAGTTTATGCGGTCACATCTAGTCATAATTTTGCTTGGACTAAAATTTATTACATTTCTTCATCTGACATCACCACAACATTAATTATGTTAAAGATGTAGGAAGGTAGGACATATTTGGCCAGTCGTTAAACTTTTATTTTTATACATGCCATTTTCATTTTCACTGTTTAGCAATATACATTGTAGCTTGTCTGCATTTTGGCAAAGGGTACTTATCACAATAGAAGTATATATACATATACCGTAGTATAAACACACACAACACATCAAGCTAGTGAATGGTGCAGAGAGTCGCACAAACTTTTTATTTTGAAAGCGTATTCTTGTCATTAGAAGTCCTATATAGTTTATTAATATTATCTATATTATTTCTGTTTGAACAATGCATAAATCCAAAGTGAAAATGACCTCATAGGGTATTATATATTTCCTTGTATCAAGTGTAATTCACATTCGAACCTTACATAGCTTATTAACTCGTATCGCTGTGAATACAAACTTCTTCAACAAACTACACAGTAACTATGATTTTTCTCATCTGTTATATATATATTTTTCATCTCCCCATTTATTATCAGTGCAATTCAGAACACGAAATAAGAGACTTAGAATTTATGAATATATGTGTGCAATTTGCATTGGGAGTTTAAAAGGCTGTGATTTGCTGGTTTTGATACCATAGAACCTCTCTACCACAACCATCAATAAGAATTGAATTACTTGTTTGGAGAAGTAGAGCGATGCAGTATGGAATTTACCGTTCCAGAAACTTATACATACATGCTGAAATTCATTAATTACTTAATATTGTATAGCTATAGAGTTATTATACGAAACATCATATAGTTTAACAGCTTCTTGTGGGAGGGTGGGGGGAGTAGATGGGTTTATTCCTCCCCCCTCCCCCCCCCCCCTCCATGTAGTCTTTTTGAAGGAAATTAAAGAACTTTTCTGTAGTGAGTCATGTATAAAGGCCAGTCTGCAAATCATGTACTCCTTTATCAGGGTATAAACCATATTTTACTTTATTAAAAGCTATTTGATAATCTATATTCCAATAACATGTTGATTATTCTTGTCTTTAAACTTATGATTACTTGGCCCTGATTTGATAACTTCAAATGCACCCAGGCCAACTGACAGATGAAAAACTTTCTCTTCAGTAAAGCCAGGGGAGCGTTTCATCAAGTGTTTTGTCAGTGAGTTTTACTGACAACTGTTATAAGCTACTGAGATCCTTGCATCTGATTGGCCGAGAGCAGATTTGTCAGTGAAAATCACTTGATGAAACGCTCCCCAGTATGGACATCTGAAAATTTATGTTTCTACGGATATTACCCCTTCCCATACTGAAAATAAAAATTTGGTCCGTCTTTTATGTGATACAAAAAAAAGCAACAGCAGTGTATAAAAAAAAATATTGAAAAGAGAGTATTAGACGAAGGCATGTGCATTACTGATTGACGCTTTTTGCAGATTTTGGGAAATATTCGTAGTACAGTGCTATTTTAGAAAAAGATATCATTTGTACCACATCCGACACTTCATAATTTGAAATTTTCACGCTTCATATACACATTTCATCTTGTTTTTACCACCCCGTCCCCCTCCCCCCCCCAAAAAAAATATGCTTTCTTGTATAATATGCCTTATTTACTCTGTTGATAATAGATATATTTGTTTGTTAGTCTGTTGTTCAAACAAATAAGCACAAATGCCTAAAAATATATATTCTTTCTTGCGAGATCGACTGTAATTTACTGTAAACGCTGTTTTGTTGTTCATAATTGACAGCTCATTGTAGGTAAAAATGGCTGAATGTAGAAATAGTTTGAATTTAATGTATATTTATATGTGAAAATGAGGCCTTGTGTTGATGGAATCAGTTTCATTTATGTGATGCAATGCTGGTTATTTCATTCAATTTTTCACATTGTTTGGGGATTTATCAACTAAACTCTATAGATCGAGTCAGAAAATTACAAAGCTCTTAACTGCTAGATACAGCCATACATGTATACATGTATTTCAATGCAATATATGGGTCTTCATCCCACAAATTCACTTACCAATCTTTATTAATGTCACATTTTGATTACTCCTTGTACAGCCATCTTATCTTGGTAAAATTTTGATATGCGTTCAATAATTCTATTTTCCTTCGTACAGGATTATCTGAAAAAGATAGTCAAGGAAATAAAAAATCTTGAAAGTTCCTTTGCATTTCACATCTAAACTGACATAAAGTTCCATGGAATGTCAATTCCAATAGTAATCAGTATTGAATATGAGAAGGATGTTGGGGAAAAAAATTCTTTATATTATGGATAGCAGCCTTTGAAAGTGACAATGTTCTTGTTTTGAAAGACCAGTTGTGAATGCACCTTCCGCCTATCATAAATCACTTACCTTACGCATGTAGTAGTGATTCTTTGCTATACAGATGCGATTTGTAAATAAGATTTCAGTATAAATGTACATGTATATGTTGAGTTGTTTAGAGCATCGCAGAGGTTGCGTAAGCTTGAGTTTTAACCTTGTACAGAGCAAGAGTCAGCTTGTGCGCTTTATATAGAGAGTGGAGAGCATGTGATATGTACCAAATAAACATGGATATATATAGAACCGATAAGAAGTGCGACAGTGTTATGATTTCATTGCGTATGAATATTTTTTTTGTTCCAAATATGAAATCAAAATGAAAACATTACTTATACACCCATTCATCGTTATCTTTTACTAGAGTTTCAATGCTAGGCCAAATAATAAATACATGCCAGTAAAAACAACATGTTTGCAAGTATAAACAAGCTTATTTAATACTTGGATACCTAAAAGCATACATGGCAAGTACATACATACAATTTTCAAGAGGAATACAACAGAAGCAAGATGCCATTATGTGAACAAAATATAGTCTTTATAAAGCAGCTGACAGCAATTATAAGAAAACTACACATCCCATCTTCTCAGAAAATTTACTGAGAAAGAAAATTTACTTTCAAAGATAATTTTTGCATGGACCTTGCACTCCAGGTACATGTACATAGGCACGTTTTATTTCCACACTTGGGATGAACTGCCCTTTCAACAAAAGTCAATTTTCAAAGGGGTACACAATGTTCATAGTCGTACTTCAAGAATCTGGGAGGTTTCTTGCCTTATACAGTGGAACCTGTCTATAAAGACCACTCAAGGGAGACAAGAAAAGCGGTCTTTATGAGCAGGTGGTCTTTATTTACAGGTTTGTTTAATACACGTTTCAATGAAAAAATGCTTTTCAAGGGAAACAAAAATTGTGGTCTTTATAGACAGGTGGTCTTTCTATACAGGTGGTCACTAAAGCAGGTTTGACTGTATTTTCATTTGATGTGCACACCAATGCAATTTGTATCTTACAAATGTGTAACAATATTAATGCATGGGACGTTCACTACTGGAGAAATGTGTGAAGACAAATACATGTATTTCAGGAAATACATTAGTAATGACCCAAAGGTCTTTAAATATGAAAGATCAACAGTAGAGGAGCTCTTTGCCCTGCCTTTTCCCAATTTAGACAACTGAAAAATAGTTGTTTTATGTAATCATTGAGACACCAAACTGATTTCCCCAGAAAGTAGTTAAGAGACCAAATAAAATCACTTTGAGGAGAAAACAATGAAATGGAGATTCTCTGTTACAAGGCGTTAAATCCATTAAATGCATGGTTATAGCATCAACATTGAACCCTAAAATACATGTATGGCAAATCTGCATACACATAAAAAATGTGAAATAACATAATTTGAATAAAAAACCAAGGTATTATGATCAAGTCTAGCCATAACATATAAATACTCAAGCAACATGAAAGAAACTTATTTAACAGTACAGTGCATTCAGCATGTTTTTTTATACTAAGTTTAAAGGAGTACTCCGGCCTGAAATTATTATGAATTGAATAAATAGAGTAAAATTAAACAAACAAATCACTGAAAATTTCATCGAAATCGGATGAAAAATAATGAAGTTATGGAATTTTTAAGTTTTGCATTATTTTGGTAAAACAGTGATATGCATGTCGTCATGAATATGCAGTAAGTGAGCTGATAATGTCATATCCCCACTTTTTCTTTTGTATTTTATTATATGAAATTGCATTTATTCAAATTTTCTGCTCCAAGCCTATAACTAAAAGGACTGACTCTTTATTTAATGTGTAAGTTTATCATTGCTGTAACTTATTTTGTTACAAGGGAGATATTTTTTATAGACATGTATGAAAAAATGAAATAATGAAGATTTCATGTAATATAGTTAAAAAAGGAAAGTGACATCATCAGCTCACTCATTTACATATTCATAATGACATACATAGAACTGTTTCCCAAAATAATGCAAAACTTAAAAATTCAATAACTTTGTTATTTTTTATCAGATTTCAATGAAATTTTCAGTGTTTTGCTTGTTTAATTTTACTCTATTCATTCAATTAATATTATTTTTAGGCCGGAGTACCCCTTTAAGTAATAGACAACGGCATGAAAGCAGTAACTTTGCAATTTTTGATACAATGTTTCTACGCTGGTTTACGTACCAAACGGAAGCTGACCTAGTAGCCTAAGCTTTAATGCGCAGTAAAGCAGCAAATACATGTACAAAACATTCCACAAGAAAATTTGTCTTTCTTCAAAGATATGAAAAAAAAACAGTAACAAGATAGTGAAATGAAGGATGGACAGATACCTACATCATTACCCCCCCCCCCCACTAGGTAACATCAGTCATTGCTCTTCTTTTCACCATTTTTCTCTTTACTGATTTTACAGTAGGCAGCACAGATACAATGTACCATGTATTTTACATTTTCTCAAAGTAAAATTAACAACCCAAATACTGTAATACATATTCACTTATGATTATTAATTTGAACATTTTTTGCGGTGACAATATCAAATTTCCAAGCATTCAAAAAATAAAAAGCAAGTTTCAAAGCATTTGCTTGCATCCAAGAACATAACGTAACACTTATGTTTAAAGTTTTCGTCACAACTTAAAAATCTTATTAAGTAACAATGAAATACAAAAAAATGAAAAAACTGCACCTGTTTCAATTTTTTACAGTATATGTTCTATAACCTATTTATACAATTCAAACATTTCTTTCCTCCATTTAAAATACAAGCTTAAAATTCAACATTAAATTTTCGTTTTCAAATTCTATATATCATATAAAAAAAAATAATGCACTTCATACCCCCTTGTTATCCAAAAAAGTTTTAAAAAACTCGAATACATGTACACAGTAAAACAAAAGTAAAATTCTCATTATCTGTAAACTGATTCGTTTTCAAACTGAAATGAGCCTTTTGATCACAGCAGTGCCAACAGCATCAAAGATATCAATTCAAAAGCATAAAAGATTAAAAAATCTTTTGATAATTTCCATCAAGTCAACCAAAATGAACAAAAAAAAAAGTAAATATGGTTCTTTCTTTTTTCTTGACTGGTATACTGGTATTTGACAACTTGCCCCAAACTATATGCACAAGTGCCAATGTTTGCATTATATTACAACTTACTTTGTACTGCCATACACATAAGCCTAGGATTATACTGGAATTTGTGGATCATTTACAAGTTACAACATTACATTTCATTACATGATGTAGATCATTCAATTTTTTGCTAACGCATTTAAAGACAAGATTGAGTTCTGGGAAAGGTGAAAAATAATTGGCGAGCTTTCTCATTCCTTTTATGTCAGTTTTAAAGAACATAATACATAAATGGAGTAGAAATGTCCCATTAAAAGAATTGCTATTTAAATGCCCTTGTATTTGAAATATGACAAGAAATAGCTGAAGTGTTCGGGCTGAACATTCATGCCACATGTGTGTGCAGTTCCCACATATCCACTTCTGTGTGCACTGCATGTGCTTTTCAACGAAATGGGGTCAATTTCTTATCATTTTGATGATTCCAAAACCTCATAGTATA
The DNA here is from genome assembly GCA_025617745.1 of Heliocidaris erythrogramma. NCBI lineage: Eukaryota > Metazoa > Echinodermata > Echinoidea > Camarodonta > Echinometridae > Heliocidaris > Heliocidaris erythrogramma. Next base: position 32,209,693 of record CM046861.1, on the reverse strand, counting down.
CACCAATTCATTCTTATGTACATGTAGACATGATCAACCATTCCCAGTTACTTTGACAGTTTCCTTCATAATGTAACTGCATGACCAGAACTCAACTTTATCTTTAAGTTACATAATACATGTAGAAGAAGCAATAAGATAATAATGATGAATACAATATGCAGCCTAGTACAATAAAATACCATACATACATTGATTAAATGGTAATAAACATTCAAACTCCCGACATACAATGTAAAAAAACGGTAGTTATAATTTGATTAAACATTATGAATAAGCACACCCAGTACGTTATGTTGCACAATACAAAATCTAAATTCTAAGTACTATTGATAACTGATGAATACACAAATGACATATATGTATATCATGGTTAATCAATTTTAAAATACAATTATGAGTAAATATGATTAATTTTGCCTTTGCAGTGATATAAGATAATATTGCAAGGCATAAACAAGGTCACATAATTATAATCAATATAAAAAGAGAGGTCATTCATGAACGTGATAGCAGTAGAAAACACAGAAAACTGTCAAGGAAGATAGAAAAGGATATTATAAGAACATTATTCATACCAGTCATACAAAAAAAAAATTAAGATTACAAAAGTTTGCACAAAATATTAAAGGTGAAAAAGAGATGTACTTCAAGGTTGAATAGTAGTAGCACCTACAAAAAAAACATGCTGAAAAGTACATGAAAACAGATTGCAAACAAATATTTCAATTTGTTTTATACAGGTATAACACAAGAAAACTGGCTTTCATTTTGGACTGCAGAAACCTTCTACAACTCTACTACAGCAATAAATTGTAAGCTTATGGAACTACCCTGATAACACAAAGGTGAAAGCATTTTCATGAAATTTTCATTTTCATTTCACTTCAAACAATACCAAACTGTCAAAAGGAGTTTGCTAAGTTAAAGAATAATTTGATGGAATAATTAAAAAAAAATTATCTACAAAAATTGTGTCTTAAAATAAATTAATATTTCTGAAATAAAGAATTTCATGTCTACAAATACAATTTGTATCCATGCCTTATGATATTTAGCCAATAGTCCTGCATATTTCACAATATGACTATGAAAGCTAAGTAATTCACTTCAATGCATTCTCATGCAAAAAAAATATGAGAGACAGAGAAAGAGAGAGAGAGAGAGAGAGAGAGAGAGAAAGAGAGAGAGAAAGAGAGAAAGAGAGAGAGAGAAAGAGAGAGAGAGAGAGAGAGAGAAAAAAAAAAAGAATATGTGCATAGAATCAAAAATATCAAATCAACTGAGTAACAAAATTTTTCCAATGAATGTTATTTTAAATGCCCAGTAATGCCATCAATACTCAGAATTGTTTTCTTCTTGTTTTCTGTCTCTATTTTTCAGAAACAAAAATGGGCAAGCGATGGGCTAAATTCCAACTTAGGTGCAAAAAAAGCAATCTACATTATGCATAGAGAAGGCGGACAAAAATTACATCATTTTTAGCTGAATCAGTGAAGAAATCAATGCAAGCTGATAGCGCGTGGTATGTAGATTTGGAAACTTTCAAAAGATCTCTGTTGAAAAGCAATTAAATTATGAAAATTGCTATAAAATGTATATGTATCGGTGTATTTTGCTCCTACTAGTAAGGATTAATATTCCATTTGCCAATCTATATCTATATTCTTACATGAATGCTATTGCCATCTGCAATCTTGCTTCGTCTGAAGTATAGAACAGTGATGAAGTGTTAACTAGATGTGAACAAGCCATTTCGACAACCTGCTAGACTTTAACACTATATTGTGATCTTATCAAAACCTTTGACCATCCCTATTTGACCTCTACGCAAAGATTTCTGCGAGCATCTGTCCATCTGTTGCATTCTGGGATACCACCACCCCTCTGTTGCGTCGTAGTCTGACAAAACGGTTCGGTTCTGGATCATTCTCTTTGGATTCCATTGCGTCAGTTGATTTATCTTTGGTAGCCGCTGGCTTCTGAATGGGGATCTCTGTTAGTTTACCAGAACTGCAAAACAGAAGGAAAAAAAAAATTAAGAGATAAATCTTTCTGAATAAGATTATTCAGATTAAACAGGAATAAAATCGGTTTAAAAAATATGAGATAATTTTCCTTATAGCCATTGATTTATGATGTGGTAGCAGGTAGGGTTCTTCCATGTTCAGATCTTCATGATGCTTTCAAGCACTGTTCAGCGAGTAATTCCATGTTATAATTAAATGAATGATGGCATACATTGGTTAACCCCTACCATACCATGAGCGGAGGGTTGAACATTTTGTTTAGGCTCAGAATGACTTGAAAATTCTTCCTCGTACAGAAACCTGTGCATCAATATAAGGTTTTTTCCTATGCAATATATCTTTGCCCAGTCTGCTCAAGAAAAAATGCATTAAAAGTTAGTATTTAACTCTTGAAAGTTTGCTTTTGACAATTGCTAAAGAATCTGGTGGCATGGAAGGGGTTAATTACAAATGTTGTACATTACATCACAGAATTCTGACTGACTTTCACCCTGTATTTCTGACCATTTATCTAAACTGAGATATTACTGTCGAAAAAAATGTGTTTCCACAATATCATAAACTGTCAGTTTTCTAATTGAGCTAGGTAAATGGACTTACAAAAACATTATTTCTTTTTCTCCCAACTTCATACACTCTTTCGAATTTTACAAGCCTCTTTACTGTAACAACAATTTTCAAAGTAATTCCTTCTCATACCTGTCTTGCTTTGTGATGGTCTGAGATAGTCCTTCACTCATGGCCTTGAATGCATCAACCCCTGATGGCACAGAGGACTTTGACCTTTGACCTGACTGTACGGATGACTTTGACATTTGACCTGTCTGTAGGGTCAAAGAATTGAGTTCACGCAGGACCTGTCCTGGGCTGGCAGTGAGCTGGATTCTGGACAAATAAAAGAGGAGCATGAAATTCGAAACATCCAAAGCGAAATCCAGAACGTCGGGACAAGGCACATATCGAAAGGTGAAAAATTGTGGGAAAATTTATCTTTTTTTCCTCTTTCTCTTTTTATTAGAGTGATAGAGCCATTCCTCGAAATATGATCATTGTTGTCCCCCCCTCTCCCCCATTAAATACCACAATAGGGAGGATGTGTTTGAACAGGGTGATCCTATAATATTACGATATTGCCTGGCTGATATGAACGGTGCCAGATGTTGCTTGCATATCAGCAGAAATGTGGAATTTACGTAAGAACAGGGCTATGTTTGATGGTGAAGATATTCACATGAAATGTGTTCCTGAAAAACGTAATGCTCCAATCCCTGTTAACGAATCATGAGTGAAATACACATGTAAGTTTTCACCCCCCGCCCCCTCTTAAAACAGAACCACTATAATCAGTCATCACCTGGAAAATGTTTCATCAAGCGTTTTGTCAGTGATTTTTACCAACAACTGTTATAAGCTACTGAAATCCTTGCATCTGATTGGCCGAGAGCAAATTTGTTAGTCACAGACAAGACACTTGATGAAATGCTCCCCTGGTTTAACGTTAGCTTGTACCCACCTCTTTGGTGTTGTTCTCCTGCCACCTGTCCTCCTCCTGGTCTTGCCGTCCCTGAGCGGAGTTGGAGTCTGGCTGGCAATACGGACTGACCTCCTCAATGGAGTGAGAGGGGTGACAGGCGTGGTCAAGCCGACTCCCTGTCGGTACTGGTGGATGTTACCGGGTGTGGCGTAGGGATCTGGGGTGATAGGCGAGTTGAGCATGAGGGCACGGGCACTGGGAGACTGAGCGCTGGACAGGGAGACACTCCAGAGCTGCTGTGGCTTCAGTTTAGGTTGTGGCACAGCAGTGTGTTTCTTCTGTAACATCAAAAGAAATTGGAAATGAAATAAATATTTAGTTGGCATGGACAAAAGACATGACCTGTCTGTAGCTATCACATACTGTACCCAGTAGGCTGAATATCAAATATTGTCAAGTACTTATCTTACACTTTATGTAGCCTACGTACCTGTCTAAAAAAGAAAAAAAAAGATTTTGAAAGCATAATTTAAAACAGGAAATCAAGAATAAAAAACAAAATCTAGAAAAAATATCAAAAAGAGGGGGGGGGGGGGGGGGGGGGGGGGGGGGGGGGGGGGGGGGGGGGGGGGGGGGAGAGAAGGTGGGGGGGGGGGGCAGGATGGTGACAGAATACAATATTGCAGTACTATAGCTCCAAAGACCCCTTTTGTGTTCAACAAAGCTAAGCCCTTTTATCACTTCTTAAAACTTTATCAACCTTGAGGGTCCAAAATGAATTATAAATTCATCAGCTCTAATCTTATCTCATGAAAGAGAAAACAGAAAGAAAGTGTGAGAAAGACATGCAGTCATATTTAGGAAACAAGTGGGTTTGAGAGAGAAAGAGAGAAAGAGAGAGAAAGAGAGAGAGAGAGAGAACAATGAACTACAGTTTCAAAAAATTATACAATGTGGTTCACTGTGACAAGTCACATGGTATAGAGATAGGTCTGCATGTAGTAACACTTCATTTGTGCATAGTGAATAGGAACTCTATTGACAAGATTCTTTTTCACCATTCACTACAAGGACTCAGCTTTATATTCCAAGTTTTGTTGTTCCATTCATGACCTCCTGAGTCCTTTGACCCAGTCCTGTTTAGTACCTCAACTCAGACATGTCAGAGGGGCCCCATAAGGGGAGACATAGAATTTCCATACATACTTGCATGGTTAAGTTGACAAATTTGAATTAATCCATTGATTACTGAATGCTCTCAGTCCCATAGGCTTAGTACAGAGACTGCAGGCAATTGGTTAATTCCCCACACTTACTTTTGTAGGCCAAGAAAAGTGATATGTAAAAAAACAAAAACAACTTTTAGTCTTCTTCAATGGTTTGAAAGTTTACAAGTTGTTCTCTTGCACATGTTGCAATGCAATTTTAAAATTGCAAATTACAACTTACATACAATGTATCTCCTCAAGCCTCAAGGCGTTACAAAGTATCATAAAATATAATTTGGCTAAAACAAGTGAAGGAAGGATGAATGAATACATGGTGGCTTTGAAACTTTAAAAAGTCAGTGTCGGTCAAAACATTAAAAAAAAAAATATTGAGAGAAAAAAAAAAGACCCCCCAAATAAACATAAAAATATCAGATTCATAACCGCTCTAGTCTATATAGGCTCTAGTCTAGAAATTACACTCAGAACTGTTAGAAGTAGACCTGTCATTTATTTTAGATAAGATACTAGACCTATTCTGTTATAAACTTATAAGTTATAATTTATATTGTTAAAGTTAACTTAAACATTTACACACACTGTTTAACTTTGAAGTTTACTTTGCAATAATCATGCCAATTCAATTGTAGGTTTGCAAGCGCAAGATCAGAAGATGGTCATTTCATTTTCAGTAATTTTCAACATCTGATCATCCATATATTGAGGTTACAATCTTGCAAAGTCAAGATGAACTGATAAACTACCATTGCCTCATTACAGTCTGTAACCATTTGACCGTCACCATCACCAGGCATCATGACCATGTCCTAGACCGAAAATTCTGTCTCTCGTTCGTTAGCTCTTCACTTAGAGACAGAAACGCTCCATTCACTCGCCTGTGCAAACCAAATACCCATTGACTTACACACTATACAGTTCGAATACGGCTGGAAGATTTTCAAACGGAGAAAACCTTGGACCCTGAATTACCTGAAAAAGGAGCATTAAAAGGAATAACAGTCAAATTGATAAGTTGAACATGTTCGTTTAAGTATACAGCCTAGGCCTAATCTATTTAATTTACACAAATATTGTTAAAATGTGAATAATACGATTTACAAAAACGACATGCCTACTGTCAAGCGGTTGACAGTGAGTTTGCACAGGCAAGTGAATGGAGCGTTTCTGTCTCTAAGTGAATGGCCGACCCTATCCAAATAAGAGGCTAACGAACGAGAGACAGAAAATTTCGGTCTAGGCCTAGCCTAAGTTAGACCATGCATGCATGTCCATGCCAGCAGCAGCACACAAAAAATTGAGACATTTAATTTTTTTAACAAGGTAATTAGAGTTTAGTGATAAATGCATGGATATATTATTATTGACTTTTGTCACATGATTGTAAATTTTGTTTGTCACGAGTCATGAAATATTGATGAAGTCTAACTTTTACAGATTACTAGAGTAACACACCGCCTTCGCCTTGAACGTGCCCCATGCTTTCTTCACTGTCCTCAGTCGCCGGGTCGCCGTACCTCTGGCTGTCCTCAATTGCTGCAAGCCCATATTCACAACTTCCAGTGGCTCTGTAGCATAATTTTCCCTCCTGCCCGTTGAAAGAAGGCGGTCTGTTTCGTCTTCGTTTTCTGTATATTCGTCCTGTATATTCTTTGAAACTCTCAGATTCATTGAATGAACTCGAGGAGAAAGCAGACTGCAGCTTTCGTTCGACATTGCTCGGGGATTTCAAATAAATTACAGTTAAGAAAGGATTGTAAAAACAGCAGCGTGATGTTTATCTTCTCTCTCGATCTCAGGCGCGGTTAGGCTATAGCGCGCGCTAGGTCTAGGCCGGCTAATCCTGTTTGAAATCACCCGCTTTTCGCCTTATAAGCAGAATGGTGTAGGTTTGTAGGTAACAAATACAGATCTTTCTACAGTGCTCTCTATACAGTTTTTCGTTTATCATATATCAGTCTTAGGTAGCTCCATTCGACATGGGTGAGATAAATCTGCTGATTTTTTTTTAGATACACAAATAATAATATTTTCCTAAAATTAAAGATTTAGATATTTATAGAATATTATTTTTTTGCATAAATATAGGCATATTTTTTAAATCAAACTTTCTCAAATTTAGGAATTATTTCAATTTTGGTCATAATCCCCCATATAGGAACGTTCCAGTAGAATACTATACTAATACTGTGCATGTAGTCACCCCCAAGTTTTGAGTTCTGTGGTCACCCCGTGCACCTGATACATGCATGCAGCTAGCTGAGGTGATTATACAGCATGCATGTTATACAGGCGGCGCGGCGCGGCCGCGGCCAAACAAACGCGTGCGCACGGTGAACAGAAAATTGTATACATACGCGCGTACGCATATAGCATATTAAACAAGACTCTCGCACAGACGTCTCAGCTAGCTAGCTCAGCCCATCAGGTAATCATTATCCTCTAACGTAACGGGAACGTGAAAGGTTGTCTCGCCGAACCAGCCGGGGGTGTGTTCTCTGGAGACCGCTGTCTATATTTGCCTCCGTACTTTGCGAAGAAGCTCAATAACTACAGGTAGTGCTGAAAACTGTTTGTATTTTGTGGGATAGCTCTTGTACAATACACCAAAGATGGAATACAAACCATACAGAGTCATCACGGACGTAATTTTCTTCATCGCAGGTGAGAAAAAGATAAATTTCTATTTCTTTTCAGCCATTAATTAATTATGCATAATATTAATAACGTAGATCCTAGGCCCCTAGGGCGGCCTTAATTATTTTCTTAACGTATGAGTTAAACTTAAAGACTTGTCAACTAGTTATTGTTCTTCCATTTCCAGGGTCTCCACACTCAACTCAAGTAGGCCCTATTTGTATTTTTTTTTATGTGGTCTTTGTTTGGGATTTATCTATCTTACATCTGCTTAAATAATTCTGTAAAAGTTACGAGATTTCATGGATTTGAAATTTGATGGAATAAAAATTTGTAAAGGATGGTTTTCTCAAATCTCAAGTCAGCTCATCATTCTCATTTTGTCACAGATCTACTTGTGCTCAGTTTTAAATAAAAGAAAAAGTTTGTAGAAAGTTGTGTTATCTTCTAATTGTCTAATAACATTTCTGCATTGTTGTTATTTATTTTTGTTCGGCAACCAGTCAAAATTGACTATTTTGCCACAAATATTATTTTAAAGTTGTAACAATTTTTGATTATTAAGTTTTTACGTTTGAAAAAGTTCCTTGTATTTTTTTTTCAACTATAGTAACATAGTTTGACGTAAAATAAGTAAAGGCATGAAAGGGAATCACATAACTTGTGCCAGGTTCATAAAAATATCGCCCCATTCTGAAACTTTTCCCACCTTTTCAAGATGCTGTTCTAGGCTGCTGTACCAATCCTTAAATATTGCAAGTTGGTGTGGTATATTCAATTTAATTATGATTCATGTTGCATCCATTTGTTTTCTGTTTTAGTTGAAAAATGTCAAACAGTCAACTATGTCAACAAAGCCGATGTATAGTGGTATTTATTTGATTTTAATCATATACACAGAAGACTTTGATTTTAGTATGTGGTTGTAGTTTCATTCAATATTTGTATTTTCGCACAAATTGTAGGAGATTCATTACAAGCTGTTGCAATGCCATTTTTTATTTATTTATTTTTTTTTTTTAGCTCAGCTTACAGTACAATGAGTATGCTATACTCAATGATGTTGAAGGGATAATGCTCCTTGTAAATCATGCTTCCTGTCTTTGGCTAAATCTGATTGAAATAACATCCTTGTTGTTATTTGAAATTAGATGATTTGGCAAAAGTTGTGAATTTTGAAAGATTTTTACCATTTCTGTTTGATTACTGGTACTGATAAAAGTTGCAGCATTTTGGGATATATTGTAATATTTTCTGTTAAATATCACTCACATATTTGTAAATTATTGGTACTGATAAAAGTTGCAGCATCTTGGCATAAATTGTAAGATTTTCTGTTACTGTAGTAGATGTCACTCACATATTTGTAAATGAAAGAAAGTATGTGTAACTGTACATGTACATGTTTTCAGGGGTTCAGGATTACTATTTCTCTTTGAAAGTGCTAAGGGTCCGGTTTATCAAATTAAAGTGCCCAACTTAAAATAGGCCAACATGTATGATGTGAGGAAAATTATCATGGAGATACCAATTTGTGCTATTGATTGAGAAGAATTCTTGTCTATAACAATTTATGTATCAGATCTTCCAAATTTTCTTTTGCAAAATTTATGAAGTGGTATTTAAACAAAGAACAAGTAATAACTTTTGTATAAATGCACATTTCCTTCAAAGCCACTGGCTTTATTTTTTGTTACCTTCCTTGGTCTTTTATCAACTTAAAGGAGTTTTGCTGAACTTTTAACCCATAGCAGTTCAGTGGCTCCCGTTTAAATATGTTTTTGCATTATCCTCTGATCCAGAATGTGATGAATTACACATTATACAAGAGGAAAAAGGGAAAAATCACATAAAATTTTGAGTCTGTTTCTAATGCAGTACATTTTGCCATTCATTTAAAAAAAACCAACATAAATAATCATGAAAGTCTCAAAATTGGCAATGCGATGTGAAATTTATAATCACTCTTTTCGTGTACAAATTGGCAATTTTTTTTTTTGTTGAATTCAGTAATTTTATTTCCATTGCTTCATTTAATGTACATTTTTATTTTTTGAAAACTATGATTGAGGAGGAGTGTAAAATGAGACAGATTGCTGCCAATTTGAGGAGGAGAGGCGGATTTATTTAAACTTTAAAAAAACTCATGGGTTAAAGCTCATCATGGGTTCGTTACCCCAAAAATCATTCCTTTGGGAGCTCATTAGCATCCATTCACTCATTTCAGAAATACTGTAGAAGAGTTTGGAGTCTGTTTGTCCTACGAATGAAAAGGTAGACTGAGCACTTTCACTGATCTTACGTAGAGTAGCTGCAACACTAGGCTTTAGAGAGGTCATTGTATGAAGGTGAATGGGCTGCACTGGATCTGAATTTCAGTCCAAAGACAATTTATAAAGGGATTAATACAATATTACTAGACTGTAATCATTATGCCATGATTCCTGTATGCTTTTAGGTTTTGAGTTGTTACAATATACAGTAACTAGCATGTTAGGTCATACCTTGGGCTGCATCCCTTCATAATTACTTTTCTGGCATCCACATTTTTATCATCGAATGAAAGTAAACACAATATTTCTTTGTCTGACTGGACAACGTTTCCATAATACAGAATTGTCCTTACATGTATATCAACTTGCCAACGTATTAGAGAATTCACTTGTCCAATCAATGGCCAAGCCATTCATTTTGATTTCTATGCCTGCCCACCTTGAGGGTAGTCCTTAGCTAAAACAGGATTGCTCTTTGTATCCACCATGCCCACTTGTATTGATAGCTCAGTTAAATGTGTCTGGGTAAAGTCCATTAAATAACAAACAATTAAAGGATGACATATTTAAGAGTCATGAAAGATCTGTACACACATCATCATTTTATGCCACATTTTCTGTTTGTATTTCTGGATATATAAATATATTTAATATATTTTTAATATTATATTTAATTTTCAACACAAAATACTTTTAAGACACCCTTATTGATAAAATCATTATATTACCTAAAACTTTTCAGAAAATTACAGTAAATGTAGAAATCAGTCTCGGGGGGGGGGGGGGGGGGGGGGAAGAAGTTAAGAATTTTAATAACCCATATATTTCTGTAATAACCCATATCTGTAGACCTACGTGTATACAAAGAATGTACATCGCATTTTGTACAGCAGTACAGTCAGTAATATGGTTGTACACACAAAAAAAAAGGAGTGCACAGTGTTATTCATATTCAAATAATCCTATATTTTGAAACCTTTATGCAAATGCCTAATCCTCTTGAGACCCATCTGCTCATGGAGAAGCCCCTCACGTTTTCAAATTAATCAACTGCGTGTGTCTAGATTTTGATGGGTCATTTCAAGTATCTCAGTACAACCACCAAGAGTTACTTATTAGTTATTACCCAGTGTGGGAGTGTCGTCTTTTTTGTTGCCTTTGTTGTATAATGCCCCTATCCAAGTGGCAATTAACCACTAGTAGTTTTAGAAGAATGGACGAGGACTGGAGGAGTGGGCTTTATTTGGCTCTATAGCAGGATGCAATGTAATATATCAGTGACTCTCTCTTTTCTTTTTATACCCTCTGAAAGCAATCTTTTGCTTTTGTTTTATAATGGCCATTTTGATGTGGCATTGTTACCAGTGGCAGTTTAATAGGTTTAGGAGGATGGATGAGAACTTGTAGAGTTTTATTTGGCTGCATGGCAGGATGCTGTGTAATATAATAATGACTATCTTTTTCTTCTTTTTACCTTCTAGTAATCTGTAGAATTGAAAGTTTAATTCCTGGTGAAGCAATTTCCATTGTATTCTTTTTTTCTTCTTCTTAGTTTATGGTCATTTTAAAGCCTCAAATTAATCAGTGAAGTCTAAGGATTTAATACTCATTCTAATAGCTTTTGGGGCGTAATTTCCAATATTCATTATCTTGATTGATGGTTATTTTTATATTTTCTTTCACCTTCATATCATCAAAATCTAAGGACAAAAACCTTGTTTTGAAAGGCTTTTGGAAAAGCAGTTTTCTTTATATTTTTCTGAATCTTTATGGTCATTTAAGTCTTTTCTTCTATCTTCAGATGGTCAATGTAAGGATACCTTTTTAAAAGAAGCTGTTAGAAAGGCAGTTTCCATTAGATTCTTTTATTTTATCTTTATGGTCATTCTAGTCTAATGTACTTGCTTTACTATGCAATGTATTGTATGTATCCTGAGGTTACATGTACATGTACATCATTTTCCTTTTCGTTTTAATCTCAGCAAGCATTCATTGATAAATTTTCATTAATTATCTGTAACAACAAAAGTCTCTGATCAAGTGAATTTGTTTCTCTTTTGGTTTAAAATTGGGTGATTTACACTATGTCTTTTCTCTGCAAGATAGATTGTAAGTTATAAAAACCATGTAGTGGACTTTTTCCCACCAGGCTCTTATTGTAGTGTGGTTCCAGTTCGTCTCTTTCTTTGAAAGTTGCCTTGTGAATAACTTTCAGTACAGTGCACATGAGTGAGAAAATTAAGTTTAAACAGTTTCCCCAGAGCATGAAATAACAGTCACACCTGTTTAAGCTAGACTCCAATGAACCCCATGAACACAAAAAAGGCGTCACAGTGTCGCTTGTTCTTTTGGTCACTTAATCTATTGATCATGTTATAGAGAAATCAATAACTTTTAAAACCAACCAATGCACGTTTACAGGTATCCATTGCCATTCCTTTTTAATGACTTTTCGCTCATTTCTACTTTACTTTTGTTTGAAGTTCAAACACTTCTTAATCCTTTATTGCGCATGCCTCCTCCTTCCAACTTTCCACATCTGCGACTTTTAATTGGGTCCTTTCTTTACTTTTGTTTTACCGACTCCACCTGAAGTAACCACAGATACCAAATTCGAGCCAATTTGAAAAGGGGTTATATTAGGTCTAACCCATTTGGTGATTTGACTGATTTCCTCATTTGTATTTTTTAAAAACAAAGTCCAAATATTTCTTTATCCCATAGTGAGCCACACCCGTGATTGTGACTTCAAATTGGAAGTTTTGCTTATTTTTATCTCACAAACCATATTTCAAAATTTTATATGGCTTTGAATCTTCTCTCCTTCTCTATCTCTCTTTTCTCTCCCCCTCTTTATCTCTCTTTTCTCCCCCTCTCTCTCTCTCTCTCTTTTTCTCCCCCCCGCTCTTTCTCTCTCATCTTTTCTCTCCCCCTCTCTTTTTCTGCATCTTGTATTGTACTATTTTAAAACATTTTCGGCTTTGAATCTTCTCTCTCTCTACTGACCCTATCCCTTTATTCCCTTCCCCCCCTCTCTCTCTCTCTCACACATCTTTGACATTACTATTTTGCTTTCCTAGAAATAAATACAAATGCCCTAATGACTACTGAAGCTAACCATCCATCTGTATGTAAGCAAGGAGTTATCACAGAACTCCTTGGTATAAGCAGGGAAATGTAAATTTCCCTGGTGTATTAAAAGGCTTAAACATTTCAGTCAAAATGTTTTCACTTCCATGTTTATGTAACCCCCTACCTCCAATTGCACAATCTCTACTTTGTCCTTCACCATTCCTACAGCATGTATCTCTCTGTTTGTTTTTCTCACTATCACACCATAACCAACTCTGCATGTGTTACACATGTAATGCACTTAGTGATAACATCATGTTTTGACTGAAAACTTTGACAGGTCAGATTGCAGTTGGCTTGAAATCACGTGAGAATTGTCTACAGGGGGTGAGATGGAGGTTTTCTTCACTGCCATGGCCAACCCACAGTATAGATGCAGTGGTAGTGGGGATCCTGCCCCCTCCCCCATAATTATGGGATTAACTGCTGTCCCATGAAGTCACAGTTCATGCCATTATTCCTTTGATCAATGCTTTTGCCCCTGCCGCCTCCCAGCCCCCTCCCCAATCCTCATCCTGAAAGTGGATCTCGATGCCTCTGGCAAATCATGTGCCTCATGTGATATGACACACTTGTTTTTGGAACTCAAATAATAATACAAAATATTCTCAAGACCAGAACATCTTTTTAGCAGAAAATCTTAAAGGCTTTCTGCCTACATGGATGATTTCTACATAAGTAGATGGACAAAAAAATCATCATGAAATTGGCCCGATAAAGCAATCGGCCTAATCATAAATGATTGGAAAACCATCACATTTCCTGGATAATGAAAACTAGGCCTTCCATGTGGTGAAGTTCAAAGAAGGTGGGGACTATACTGCATGGGAAAGAAATTAAAACCTCAATCTGCATGTGGTACCCATAAATTGCAGATCCAGAAGTTTCAGTCATGTGGTACAGGATTATTCTGGATTAAATTCACTGTAATTGGAAGAAAATATCACTGAAAATTCAGAATTGCAATTGAATTGAACAAAAAGATGTTGATCTCTGGAAAGATCAAAAGAGAGCTCAGGGGGAGAAAATGAAAAATTGTGAAAATTTCCCTTGAAGAAACTTGACTTCTGTGTGAAATCCAAAAATGTTGACAAATGCTATTGCAGTGTTGCAGTACTGCAATATTGGAAATGATTGCTTTTAGTTTTATCTTTGACCTCCATGTTTAGAAAAACAAGCTGGTCACATTTTAAATGTAATCAATCAGATTCATAGCACGTGACAAGATATTTTTCAGTGACAAATAAATCTGGCAAAAAAAAAATGCACACCAGACTTTTGACAGCTAAAAATGCACACTTTCTAGAGCAAACTTTTTAGGGCTTGTGTTCTGTCTAGTAGTATACACATGTAGGTGTATCAAATTTTCAAAAATTAGAGAATCCATTACATGGTTCCTTTGACTTTTACCAACACTTTGCATTAGCTTTGATAGTGTTTGAAAAGCATGCATCTATTGACAGCCAGAAAGGCATTAAAGCAGTTCTGAAATAAATGAGTTAATATCCTTCTGGCTCTGAGTAAACATATTCTTTCTGAAAGGAGCATTGTGTAACATCACATCCACCTTAACATTATCCAATTAAAACTTTTTCCTTGGATGAGTCATAATATTAGGTAAGAATGTTTCAAATCAGCTCAAATTAGGGTTTTTTCAAAGTGGATGTCCAATTATTACAGCCGAGCGTGACTTTTATTGGTTCTGGCACCCGGTTTGGTTTTTATCAGGCACAGCATCAGGAAGTAGGCTAATTGTAGGAAATGATAATTGACAATTGTCTCTTTGCATCTTTTTATCTTTTTTTGGGTACCCTTGATGTCCAAATAGCTGTGGAAAGAGGATGAAGAGAAGGAAAGATGGGAGAAAGAAGAAGATGATGTTTGTGAACGTGATGATTGAAACTTTCAGAATAAGGCTATGTTTATAACACATTTCCCATATCCATCAGAATCACATTTTAAAATACACATTTAAGTTTAAAACATGATTGCACTCGTGTAATGTTTTGCCGGTCGTAAAGTTGAAACTGTTTGAAAGTGGAAGCGAGCTAATAGTAGGATATGATGATTGCCCGTTGTTTGTTTTCATCTTTTACTGTTATTCCTTGATGTTGAAGTAGCCATAGAAACAGGTTAAAGAGATGGAAAGAAGCAAGAGGAGAGTTTTTTAAAGTGGTGATTGAATCTTTCAGAATAAATCATGTGAATGCACTGGATTAGCTTTATATGACAATATCAGATTGAATACGATGCTTTAAATCAGATTACAAAACATATTATGACAGAAATGCTATAAACCTTAACATTTTTGCAATTTAGATTATGATAGATTATGAGAATTCCTCTAAAATCATAAATTTTATGACTTCAAAACATTGCAAAACTTAGTATTATGATGAGTAGTGATACGCTATTATGATCATTACTGTGACATTATACAATACATCTACAATATAGTATTTCATTCTAAACAGGCACCCCTGTAATGCCAGATGATTTTTGGCACGATGGGTCATGCTTGTACCTACGGTATTTGCACTTCAAGTTTGTTTTGCCATATATATTCATAGCATTGATCTTAGGCAATGTGTACTTTTGTATCGTCATCCTTAAAATTTTAATAACAATGTTGACAATAATCTGGCAAGGTCAGGTGACGTCATAGAAGACTGAAGTTGTCCTAGTAAATTTGAAATGTAAGTTAGTGCAGGATGTGGGGAGGAAAATTGTGCCAAGAGTGTGTGTGTAGATAGAGGGAAATGAGACTGTAGTCAGTCAGTTACGAAATTCATGGTTTCTATTAAAGACCTGATTTTTAAAAAAATGACAAGTGTGTTTGTCGTAATCATTTTACTTTAGGCTTTTGCAGTTTAGAATAGAAGTATTTCATTGGATAGGTCATTATCTCTGTCAGTTATTAGGCATATTTATTATTGCAGTGTTTGGGAGCTTGCATTATAATGCTTCTGTGCTTCACAGGGATTTTTATGCATGATAGTCTTGGAAATGTAAATATGGACATCTATGTAATGTTTTTACATATAAGTTGAAAAAAAATTATGTGCTTTGTTTTTTTTCTTCTCCCCCCAATACCTGCTCCTTGTAGTTTAATTAGTGTGTCCCAATTCCTGGTTTTTATCTCTTTGTATTTGACTCAAATCAGTATCAATTTTTAATTGCATACTGGGCCAGGATCGAGGAAGCCATGTACATGTAATTGATTTCCTTTGTCTACATTAATTAGCACTACCTTTTTTTTGACAGAGCCACCATAAGCAAACAAAGAAATGGTGTAGATATAGATGGGAAAAGAACCAGTTAGCTGCCCTGGGAATTTTGATGATAGTAAACGATTGCTGATTTTGTTTTTTCCTGGCTTAATTAGATAGAGCAGTTGGAGGCATTGCGGATTGCTCTGTTTAGGAGAGGAGAGAAAAGGGAGGTTGGATGAATAGAAAGACATAATATTTGAATGGGAAAGAACACACATACACAATGTATTTCCTGAGCATTCAGATTTAATGGATCGCTGATAGCTTTAATGCGATGAATTAAATTGTATTGTGCTACAGTAGCAGTGGCAGATCCAGGGGAGGGGGGGTGGGGGGGGGGGGGGGGATAAACAGGGCATATGTGACCAGGCACCACAAAACCACCAAAAAGTCGTCAGATATGAACTTTCAATTAAGGTCTGATTCTGGAAGAGGAGATTCTCAGCTTTAAAATGATATGTAACTCATTGGCAGTGGATGTTCCTAACTCACTATACAAAGAGTAGAATGCACAGTCCCTCAGAATGTTACTTCTAAGAAATAAGGGTTTAAAGTTTGCAGTCTGTTGAAGCACTCTGACTTGCAAGGTGTTGCGATTAGGTGACACAAGGAGGATTAGAACTCAATAAATATTTCTATGAAGGGATTGTCAGATTGTCCTAACACTTGGCATACTAACAAGGCATATCCTGTTTATTATAATGCACAAGTATCAATGCAAGAACTTATTCTGTTTAAAAGTTATGGGAGATCAAAATGAGACAAGTTTTCAGGGTCGTAAACAAGTTTTCAGGGTCGTAAAAAAGAAAAGTAATATAACAAAAGCCAGAGAAGACACACATATTAAAAGTCTAATAAAAAACTGTCAAAAATACCACTTTTAGATTGTTTGATGTCTCCAATATTTTAGAACGCTTACAAAAAAAGTATACTCTTTCAGGAAATACCCAAAACTAAGATTTGACCATGTACCATCTAAAAACACAGCTCTAACTGAAAATCACACAGTGCGACTTTTTTTGTGGTTTTGTGGTGCCTGGTCACATATGCTCCTCGCCCCCTGGAAAAAATATCTGCCATCTGAAGTACACATTAAGGGGGGTGGGGAAGCAGTCAGAAAGGGAGGGAAAGGAAATCTAGCCAGGAAACTCAGTTTTCTAAATCATGGGCTCCCCTGGAAACCGACTTCGCAACCCAGGTTTTGTCAAGGGTGGGGAGGGGTGACAGAAATAATTCATTCAGGTGAGCTTTCACTTTGAGAAGAATTGCCTATTTGGCAGCAATTCACGAGTGAATATTAGGAGATTTGGCTATGGAAAGAGCTGTATAAGAAATGAAAATTATTACACTTCTTTTCTTTTAGTAAAAAAGGCACCTCACATTACAGAGTTCTGGGATCCCATCTGTGCTTGACAACAAAAATATGTTAATAGGAAGGCAACAATTAAAGTCTTATTTGTGTGCAAACAAATTCAGTGTTTGGGCCAAGGAGCCTACCGAAAATAGATCATGCAAGAGCAAAATTGGGTTTGTAATATGTACAGAGGAAACTCACTGTAAAGAGCTCCGATATAACGAGATTCTTGATATAGCAAGGTAATTTTGCTGGTCTCACGTCTTTATTTTCTTTTGTTTTTTTACCCTGATATAAGGAGGTAAGGAGGTTATAACAAGGTAATTTTCATGGTCCGGAGCTCCTTGTTATAGTGATTTTTCACTGTAGCACCATGTAAAAATAGGGTTACTATATGCTTGTTTAAAACTAACATTAACATTGCGGACTATACTTTTAAAAAATGTGAATTTTTAATAGACCAAGTGCCACTCATTGTATACTGCACCTGTGTCCTTAACGTCCCCAAATGAATTGTGGTTAATTTGAAAGAGCTTGGTGAATTCGATGTTGGTATTTTAATTCTACGTTGCATAAGACAGAGCTGCATTGGAGCAACCCAATGTTTAGTATGCTATGTGGGAAAATCCTGAAAACAGAGGACCTACTATAAAGTTCAAAAAGGTTAGGGAAAAATGGGGGACAAAATGAAAAGAAAAATGTCTTTATATGTGGATCATCATATAAATTAATATGAAAGGATAGTACTGTCAAAAGGGGTCTCACATTCTGTTTTTATGATGATTCAAAGAATCAATTGAGTGCATCATCATTGTGCGATTGGTTGACTTTTCAAGCGAAGCAAAATAGGCCATAAATGGAATTCTTTTATACAATCGATTGTGACCAACAAAAAGTAGTGTTTTGTGATGGCTACCTGCTTCAGGCCAGAGACTATCACAATCATCTGCAAATTCTGATCGATGGAATGGATTTAGGCCATATCATTCAGTAGGTTTATCAATTTGCCAAGTAAATGAAAACAGTCACTTCACTCAATTGACACTGGGCTGTAATGATGATCTATGAAAGACTTGATGAAGTTTATAGATTAGGGTAGATTCATGACTGAATTTTAATAAAATTGCAGTGTTCCGCTGTAGAATTTTCAGATTGCTCTTTTATGAAGATTACTGGCTTTAAAAGCACTTTCAGGCACAATTTTTGACAATTGTTAAACTTCTGACATTGGAAGAATAGCACAAGGTTGAATCCATTTTTTAACCTAGAATTTAAAATCTTTTACTTGAAATCCATTTGTCATGATGTCGTTAGCCACAAAACATCAAAAGTCATCTGCCGTTCAAGAGGGGCATTTGAGTTAGTTGACATTTTGTGGTATTCCTCTGGGGTGTCAGCGATATCTGTATACATTATTATGTCTGCCGCGAACAGATAACATTCATGTAGCCTATAATTTTACATTTATTTGGAGTCTTGTCTTCTCGATTCCGCGATAATGACGTGGGCAGACCTGCACAAATGGGTGAAATTAAAAACTATCGGCAACCGATATTGACAGGAGACTCCACTTTTGACATTTGTATTGTGACGTAATTAAAGATACAAATCAATGTGTTCATTTCATGGATGTAATTAAGAGGAATAGATCTACTTTTGGTGTACCTGACAGAATGATGTTAGTGGATCATGGAGTCAGTTTCATTAGCAATCAGTATTGTGCAACTGAACTGAATGTAATAGAATTTATTGATTTGTTTTTCCTCATAGTGAATGTCATGTGCAGTAATGAATGTTATGTGCAGTTTCCATCTTCCTTTTTTGTGTGCTCTTACCTGTATATCCAACCACTTTGAAACAACAGAAGAATAAAGTTTGCCTTCCAAATGCATACATTCAATTGCTTGTAATTAAAATTTCCTTCATTATCCACCAGACCATATTTTATTTTTGTAGATTATAGAAGTATTCAGCACAAGTGTGCTCTGAAATATTAGTTCAGGGGGAGCATTTCATCAAGCATTTTGTCAGTGATTTTTACTGACAACTGTTATAAGCTATTGAAATCCTTGCATCTGATTGGCTGAGAGCAAATTTGTCAGTAAAAATCACTAACAAAATGCTTGATGAAATGCTCCCCTGGACTGTGATTTTATGAACTTTAGACTACAATGTAGATTTGTCATGTTAAATCAAACTTTGATGATTTGCCTAGTTTTCTTCCTCCAATAAAGTTTGTCATGCACAATGAAGTTGAATAATGCATTGATTACCAAGGCCTACAGGTATCTCACATTTAACCCGCCCCCCCCCCCCCAAAAAAAAAAGAGAGAGAGAAAAAAAGAAGAAAAGATACCCCCAAACAAAAAATAGGCTCTGATAATAAAAAATGTATTTAAAAAAAAACTGAACTTTTGAGGTTCCGTACAACAATTTGCAGGTTACTGTGTCATACAGATAGCTCAGATGTTCAAAAAAGATCAAATGAATAAAAACAAGAATGAAGAGAGTTTCACTTTTTATCCACAGCTTTATTGTAGTTTCATTTTATTGAGGACATATTGATTAACCATACATTCACACAAGTGGAATTTGTCCTGGTGAAACACGTCATGAGGAAATGCAATAAATATTTAATAAATATTAATACAGAATACTTTTGGTGGTTCAGACGTAATGGTTAGTCGGAATACGGATGTGGTTCTCGCTCTTTCACGTCTTCATACACTGTCTTTGTAACTTAATTAAACCAATAAGACATGTAATCTGTTAGTTCTTGGTTTTATAGAGAAGTGTTTGCACAGCTCATTTACATTCTGTATTGGTTATTCCTGTAAGGGTAGAACCTGTCGAAAGAAAAGGGACTATTGAAATTATATTATGTAATACCATTTATTTTAACCAGAACATAGTTTATTTCTCTCTTTATTGATTTAATAAAAAGAGAAAAAAAGGATGTTAACTAAGTTAATCTTAGTTGATCATATGTAGTGTTTAGGGTTCACTTATGAAAGGTTTAGAAGTTATATATTCTCACCTAAAGACAAAAAGGAAATATTGTGATCTTGTAAAAAAAGGTTGACGAATTGTGTTCCAGGAAGCAAATTTCATTCAGGAACTAGGAATTGAAATGGATCATGCGTAAAGCCTGTTATGTCACAGTACTTATTTAAACTGCCGCACTTCCTACACCCCTGGTTCTTCTTGATAGGCCTACATTAATGTGCTGTTTAATGAGTGGTTCATTACCTAACCATGCCGTAGCCCTGCGAGGTGCGAACTTCGGACAGACTGGTCGCCATGCAACATGCACGCTCAGCCTGAACTCGGGCTCTCTTACGAGATCCGGTTGGCTTTGTGCAGTCTGAAATTGCAGTAGTCCAATGGACGCGTTCGATGAACAAACCTTGTGTACGAGTGCATGAGGCTTACGCAATCCTGACTTTCCCCATGGCCTTTTGGTGGCGTGTCCCTTTAATGATAGAAACTCCTGAAAATACAATTAGTCATTCTTAATGTGTTCACTTTATAATGATAGAAACACATGAAAATACTACAAGCTATTAAAAAATATATAGAGCTGATTTCTTTTTCACACAAGTCGGTTTCATTTGTGATACCAGCAGAAGAAAAAAATAATATTCTATAGAAGCAATGGGAAAGGGGGTAATATATATTGTGACCATTATTTTTGAAGTATTGTAATTTCTAATAATCTTTTGGATTTTTGAAAAAGTTTATTGGAGTTGCCATTAATTTTATTGTCTCAATGATAATTTAAACAATTTGATGTGACATTTATGCCAGTGACAGTTATGTTCTACTGGCATTATACATGTACATGCCAAACAACATGTATGTTTACTTTACAAAAAGTGTCTCCCTTTATAAAATAAAACAAATCTGTGCCAAATATTGGATATTTTCATGAGCCTGCTATACATATACTCGGGCTTCAACTTGTCTCACAAATGATGGATGTAGCAGCTGAATATGTTATGATTACTTGATTTGATCATAATAATATTTTCCTTTTCTGCCAACATCCTTTTATCCTTGTAGGGCACATGACATTTCTCATCATAATTTGGCATCAGTTCAAATTTCCAAGTACATGTATACACCATTACATTACATAGTTTAAGAATATTTATTAAATACTTGTAAGAATCCTACATTCTTCAGTCTGCACACATTCATTTTCCATGATATATTTTGACAACGTAATATCATTCGACTAGAGCGCATATGACATTTCTTAGCATGATATGACATCAATTCAATTTTCAGAGTATACTCCAGGAGATCATCATGCATTATGAAAGCTGTACATGTACATGTACATCTTTGAATGTTTATTGAATACTTGTAAGAATGATACAATCTTCTGTCAGAATTCATTTTCTGTCAGCATCCATCGAGAGCACGTATGCCAACCCTAATCATCTACATGTGTATGTTATCAATTCATATTTTCAATATACATGTACATTGGTAAATAAGTAGATAATCGCATTTAAATAAATTATGATTACTTTGAAGAATCATACTTTTCTCTGTCAGCATCCATTGTTTCTTGATTTCTTCCTTCAAGAGCATATATGTGCCATTGCTTGTCATGTTACATGTATGGAGGTTATCAATTCAAATTTTCTTACGTACTGTACATTAGTAAATAAGTTCGTAATCGAACATGAATATTTTATATTTCTCTAAAAAAAAAGGATCAGAGTTTTCTCTGCCAGCATCTACCCCATCATGATTTCATCCTTCGAGAGCACATGTGCCATCCTTCATCATCTTGAAATGATATCATTTCAGATTTTCATATGTGCATGTTAGTACTTCCATTTACATGTAGCTCTGAATCCATAAAATCCATCTTATACAGTAGGTTTTGTGAGGTTTCAGTAATTTAAATCACACATGTTCAAAATGAATGTGGTGCAAATTGAACACCCAACCAAGAACAGTACAAATTTGTCATCGTTTTCTACAAATTTTCCATGTGCATTTGCGATTTGGGCACTTTCACTTTTCCTTTTCACATTCTTCCAAGTAATGCAAGCATACAAACCCAGGTCTGAATTACAATTGACAAGGGAGTTTGGAGAACTTTCTCCTTCATGAATGATTACAGTCTTTATCAAACCCGGGACCCATTTGTAAAAACTTCTCCCTCCGCTAATCCGTCTTTTCATCGCACATGACAAGGAGTGAATGGGCTCTCCAGAAATCACTCTGCGTGGAACAACAGCCCCCCAAATTTTGCCCAGCTACCAACAAATTTTTTTCAGAAAGCCGACCTCATTGCATTCATTCTGGCATCCTGGGAAAATGACTAAATTGAATTGGTCGGAGGTGATGAAGCGGGGGTAAGAACAACGGTGGCTGCACATTTTTACGGGTCACTCTCCGTTTCACCTTTTGTCAGAGAAGAGTAAACATGTTTGAGCAGAGCGGGTCGCTTTTCAGCACTCGACAGAGTGTTCCACTTTTCCTCTCCGGGAGCACTCTTCGACTTCAAAGCACCAGAATTGATTTTATGCTTTGATAAGTTCAAGGAAGGCATGAAAGGAGGTTCTTTTCTCTCCATTTTGGGCTTAAACGGGGAAGAGAAAGCCAAAGTTTGTCAAGGCCCGGGATGATTTAGAGTGGAATTCCGTCAAACTGATGAAATTTGTCAACCGCGAATCATTGAAGTTCATTGCTACCGCCAAATTTGTTCCTAGTATTGAGGTCAACTCTTAGGTAGTTTCGTAATATTTTTTGGGTCTGGCGCTACTGGTGCAATTCAGGATTTCTCCTCTTGTACTTGTAGTTGGGATATTGTGGGAGGATATAGTGGTTGATTGTATAGTTTCCTTTACAAAAACATAATCCGTAGCCCTGCTTGATGTGACGTAAATGGAGGAAAACACATGAGCAGTTTATTGAAGGATATTGAATGATGATGCAAATTTGAATGATGGGGTTTTGTGTTTCCATTTCCGTTGATTTGCAATGTCGGTGCTGGGTTGTGTTTCCAGCAAAGTTCTCCCTGACTGTATATAATGGTTTGCTCTAGTCCTAGAAGTACAATAAGTGTGAACCATTCAGGAAATACATGTATATGATCAATGAATGTATTCAAACACAACCAAGGCAACGATGTGTGATCATTGTCAACAAAACACACAATGCCAACAGGAGAGGTTATTCCAGTGAAAAAGGAACTTTATGAATCATTGGAAGGGAGAGGAAGTGTCCCCAAAATTTGTATGATTGTTGATATGTTCCTTTTCAATCATATTTTCAGTACGACCTGAGAGAAGTCCTGTCATAAATTGTATGTACATTGTAGGGCGTTCCATCTTTATAGTGGATATTATTAAACATATTTCAGACTTAAAGCAAATATAATGGAATAATCATAATATGCTTATATTTGCGTAACACTTGTGCAAAATTTAAGTTTGGTATTACCGTATATTAATAGTCCTCTTCTGAACAAACAAATTTACAATGTATACACGATATGACAAAGTATACATGTATGTGTACTTGCGTTATTCACTCCAAATGCTTCAAATACCGTACTACTTTTAGTTTGGTTTTCAGTTTAATACATACATGTATTTCATGATTTTATAATATGAAAAACAGAAGAGGAAGAGACATTGATAAAAATGTATTGTGCTATACAAAAACTGAGTATTATTATTATTATTATTCTTTATCAAAAAATACATAATGCTAGATAAACATGTAGTTATGAGATAGCAGAAGTACAGAATTTTTTGGTTGCAAATGTAGATGAAAAGTATACATCTATAGGCATGAATACATGTAATAGAATGTGTTAAATTTCTAAAGTCAATAAATATGAGATTGTATATATATATTCACAGCGACAAGATTTTGTTTTCAAGAAGTGTCAAATCCTGCACGTGCATTCTTGGTAGTAGTTGGGTATGATTTATGAATATTACAAAACCTGGCAGGATGATGTAAATCATAAAGTACCGGTACTATAAAGTAGATACGTGCTTGCTTGAGCAGCAAATATGTAGGCGTATTATACCATTTCATATTCACAGATGGGCCTTGAGAGATTGGGCCCTACTCCAGAATCAACTGACACCCAAATTATGCTAAACATTCTAAGCAGCTACATGGCATATTGGTTGTTTGCTGTTGTTTCCATGGTTTATGCACTGGTTCATGACTTATTCCTGGAACTTCTTATTTTTTCCTGCCATCCTATTGTCATACATACAGCACGTTTACAAGAGAATATTCTGATCTGCACTGAGTGGTTCGGAAAGCACAGTGGTTGCGTGTATACTTACTTTGCGTAGGCAAAACGAGCGTTTTGAAACGCTCATCTTAAACGCATTTTCTGTGGGTACTGTTTAATACTTCTTTTCTCCGGGTGAATTCGGGCTCTGCAGCTGGTTTCGCAAACTTCACTGCGCATGCTACTAGTTTATATGACGTCATATAAATGCATATAAATGATTGTGCGTTTATGCTTCCCCAGAACTATGTTTTTGGAGAAAAACGCTGATTCAAAACGTACCTTATTGTGAGTTTTATATCGATGTTTGAAATCGGCAGTTATACAAAAATGACCGTGTACACAACCGTGTGTTGAACGAAATGCGTAACAAAAGGCTCATTCTGGCCTGAAAAATGGGAGCATTATTAAAGGCACCCTTAGAGACCTCCTCCTACATATGCTCCAGCGACATCCTCCTACATATGCTCCAGCGACATTTGCTTCAGGCTTTTATTTTGTCAATGATGTAGGGTTTGGGTTAGGGTTTGGTTTGGGGTTTAGGTTTAAGGTTTAGGGTTAGGGTAATGGTGAGATATACATGTAGTGTTAGAATTCGATTAAAGGGACACGCCACCAGGGGGCCATATAGGGAAATTGTGTAGGCCCCATTCACTCATGCACAAAGTTTGTGCATTCAACGCGTCCTTTGGACTAATGCAATTACATTTAGGACTGCACGAAGCCGTCCGAATATCGTAAGAGCTTAAACTCAGGCGCTGCATCATCACAGAGCCCTCTTGTGGCATAAAAACATCCACAATCTGCGGTTGAAATTCCCTTTAATGTAGGAAATTGCCTGCGGAGGGATCAAATTTTTCGCCAGAGCTAGTTTAGAACAACCCAATTATGTTATGGATAATCCGCTTCCAGTACAGTATTGCTCCACTGTCAACGGTCTTCTAAGTGGATCGAGAAGTCTAGACTGAGTGAAAAATTAATTCAATGAAGTGATCCTTATGCCTTTCATAAATTAGCCTTTTGGTTGGTACCTAGCTAGCTAGGCTGGGTGTGATCAACCCTCTTTTGCTGTGAATATGAAAGGGGTATGGTGTCGTTATGTGTAACCGTGCTGAGACTCCTGAATTCAGAACTTCCGTCATACCGTGAAAATGTGCTGGCAGACTGCTTATGACTGGTTTCTACACTGTAATTCCATATTCACAAAGTTACTTTGTTCCTTTAATGTACATGTTGATCTACATGAATGAAACTCTTTAGAGAGCAAATGAGATCTACTTTGATGGACGCTTTCAAGGAAATATAAACTGCATATCTTCTTGACAGCAAAATTTACAATATTTTAGAAAAAACTCAATCTGCAAATTTTAAGCAAAATGGTTAGATAAACCTTTGGCTTCAGTATGTAAGATTAAACAACTGTAAATTTCTTCGGAAACTTCAACTGTTCATTTAAGATGACATCTTCCACTTTTCAATACTATCATAATTTCATTGAAAACTAAAGCTTCAGTTTTTATCAGATTTCAAGTTCTCATTATTACACTAGATATTTTCCAGGAATAAAGCGTAAGAGTAGCCCCCCCCCTTCAGAAAAGGAAAACTACACAATTTTTTAACAAAATTACAAAAGTACATGTATACTGAAACATTTCTTGTCAGAACGTTATAAAGCAAAACTTTATACAAGGAAACATCTTATGCAGCCAAAATGAGGGTTTAGGCATCATTACAAACTAAAACTCAGGAAAGAATCAGGGTCGGCTGTGAAAAATATAAATATACAGGGTAGTACTGTGTGAAAATTGTACAAAGCTGTGTACTTCTTTCCCAAACAAGTTTCTTTAATGATATGATATAAATCTTGCATGTTCACCCCTTTTACTAAAATGTTATTGTACATATACACGTATGTGTCTGTTATAGTTTACACATGTATATGTTTTTGTAAATTTCGTATAAATTTAGTAGTGTGAAAAAGCTAACAGTCATGCGCCAGTTCATCCACAAATTATACGCTACCCTGGATTTTGAGCCCAAGACAAGCGACTTTCACGCTGGCCTGCCAACGAAAACATTACAGCTGGACCTGATCTTGAATTTCATCTCTTGAACAGACTCCGAAATCTAATCGTCATGGGAACGGCTTCTGTGTACACTGGGCCGGTCTCTGTTCAGCTGATGACAGATCCAACTGGTACATCCATTACCACTGCATGCAAGCTGTCAGAGATGGACATGTTTAACTCATTTGGGGATCAGAAGTAGGAGAAGGATCAGAGATCTTTAAATACGAACAAATTGCTGAAGGAGATGAGCAGATCGATGAGAAAATGAAAGAGAGAGAAAGAGAGCGAGAGAGAGAGAGAGAGAGAAAGAGAGAAAGAGAGAAAGAGGGAGAGAAAAAGAAAGAGAGAGTGGGGAGAGGGAAGGAGAGAGAGAGAAAGAAAGATGCAGGTGAGAGAGAGAGATAGAGAGAAAGGAAGGAAGGAAGGAAAGAAAGAAAAAGAAAGAGAGAGAGAGGGGGAGAATGCCTACATAGAGAAGTTCTAGTACTTGGGAGGTGGAAAAAGGGAGACCGAAAAAGTGAAATCAATTACCACTGAACGTTGCGGACAAACAGATGGACATAAAATGCACGATATTTACTTCAATTTTGTCTTTATAGTTTTAGTGTAGCCTAACAATTTGCCCAATTTATAAGCTACACATATGTACATGTATTTCCTTCTTTTGCACACTGTGTGAACTTTGGGTTATGGTATGTATGCTTTGGTGTAACCATGACACAACAAATTGGTAAACTTGTTTAGCCACCTCCTGACTCACTCATTGACTTCCAATATAATGTCAACTTTAATACATCGGTAGACAAAATCATTACCAACAAACTTTTGAAGGTCAATGTGGCAATGATTTTCACATGCATACTGCACATATGTGCAACATGATCTAACTTTTACTTTGTTATCTATCTTTTGTTTAATGTTATACCATATACATGCATATGTATGGTGTTGTCAGTGAGCATGCATGCACCAGTGAAGGTGGGGGGGGGGGGGGGGGGGGGGGGTCACACAAAATTTACCTATGTAATTTGCACACAACACTCTTTGAAATAGGAAAATCCAGGTCCCCATTTCAGGTCATTTTTTGTTGTTGTAGAGAGCAACTTTGTAAAAGTGGCTGTATAGTTTGTTTAATGAATGCTCCTGACTTTTAAAAAGGAGTTTTGCCTTTCTCTGTCATTACATCAATGAAGGTAACCACCAGTATATGAAGTTGCCAGGAAATTCAAATTTAACATCATTAGGCACTGCAAAAAGTAATATGAAGAATTTAAATACAGTATCCAATAAAGTGGTTGAGAAACATTCCAAAACCTGCATCGACATATCATATGGTTAGACTTTCAAAAGTACAGTGCTCTAAAAGTTCTCATATGATGGAAAACTTTACATTTTTCAGAGTGTTTTAAACATGTATTAAGTCCATTGCACTTCAAATACCACACTTGCAATTGATGCTGTCAAAATACCAGTATACATTACCTGTATTGTGACCGTGTAGCATCATATTTCCTATAATAGTTGAGATAAAAGAAGTGTTCAGCACAATTTGGTTTTCAAACTGACCTTATTCGGATCAGGGATTCCTGTTTGTGGAAAATACTTGTCAGGGCCTTTTTGAAGGGTGGCAAATTAAAATTCCTCTTCCCCTCCAGCAAATTGTTACAATCGTCACTCGCAGTTGTTTGTTCGGTACTGCTCAAAGTGAACATTATGCATGCCCCAGGTACTTTTATCGGTGCACTCTTGAATAATTGGTGAATTTAATGTACTGTTAAAGTAGCTTGCTTGTTTGATTTGTATTATATTCCCCTCACAAAATTCACATTTTGTTTGCATTTTTGAATTGTTGTATGAGCATCAAATTTAAGGTGCAGTTCTGAACTTTTAGAAGGACTTTTAATATTAGAAGGGTTACTTGACTCGGACATTGGCTCCTATGACATTTTCTTTGGGTTTTAATTCATCAAAGAGATAGGATGGGGGTGAGGATTGCGAGTTGTTTTTTTGTTTGGTTTAATAGGGTTAGGGTTGGGGTTAAATTTATTATTTGGTCCAAGTTTGAAGTTTGTAAATCACTTAGTGTTCAAGAATTGACTACAGAACAGTTCTTGCAGATGTTTCTTACAGTCATTTTTGTTTTTTTCTTTTCTTTGCCATGGTGACATGCAAATTTCATTTTGTGGCTAGAAATATTCCATCAAGATTTTGTTATCAAATTATCGTGATTACATAGTGATTTAGGATTAGTTTTGTGTATAAAAGCTTCACTGTTAAACAGTTCACGAACTTTTTTCATATTTGGTATTAGCAGAAAATAGATGTCATACTGAAATTCCTCAAAATGAATTATGACAAAGACATGAACTTTGTGAGCTACAAAAAGCCTTATAAGTCATAAAGATGATGTCAACACAACAGACAGAAGGATGTTATTCTGAAGAATGTGAACTCTGATAACCTTTCATTTTTTGTTATCATTCAAGGCTTGACACATCGTAGATTGAGCCATAAATTTTTACAATTTGATGAAAAGCACCCAATAACATTCCCAGTGTACCGAATGATGAGTTCAGTGTTCAATTTTCTCAATTACATCCACACAAAACCATCACAGAAACGAAGTGAGCTTAATTTCTATTCCACTTCTGTCATTTTGGTAAATGTGTGTGGTACGTGTACAATCACGCATCATTAATTTTGGTGTAGAAATGATGTTGCGGTGAATTATTTAGTGATTCGAGGTAGACTGGGTAGTAGTAGCTCAATTGTACTTTGTACATTTGTACTTTGTGTGTGGACTGTGGAATTTGGAATAGATGAAAAGTGTGAATGACAGGCATTTGTAGATGTGTTATCTATCAAAATATGGTATAAGTAAATCTAGATTTCTTTTTGAACCCACAAGCAAATGCATTGTACAATCAAATGATTGAGTGCTGCGTGTCTCTTCTATT
The DNA here is from genome assembly GCA_025617745.1 of Heliocidaris erythrogramma. Classification (NCBI taxonomy): domain Eukaryota; kingdom Metazoa; phylum Echinodermata; class Echinoidea; order Camarodonta; family Echinometridae; genus Heliocidaris; species Heliocidaris erythrogramma. The sequence continues at coordinate 32,179,990 of CM046861.1, read as the reverse complement.
TAAGAGAATGAATGAAAATGTACTATTAAATGTGACTCAATTGACATGAAGCTACAGTGCATGTCTGTAATACAAAAAAAAGCATTCATATCAGTCAAGTTGGCATACGTAGTTACGTTTTCTTCTATATTTAGTGTTAATTTTCGCTTCATGGTAGTCATATTCTCAACAATTTTAGTTATTCTATTTGCAGTTGTATTTCTTGAATGACTTAAGCCTTCAAAATTGTCATATTAGTGATTGTGATAAAAATATGGTAAATTTTGCAAGCCACACTCTGCACATTTATTTGAGTACCAAAAAATTGTTCGTCTACCATTAATTTGCTATCATATTTCTTCTAGTTTTATATCCTATTTGTATCAAATAAACAGATTATCAGATATGGTATTATTACACCCCATTGATAATAATGCTGATGATATAATATAACAAAACTACTTTTCTTTCTACTTTTCCTTTCTCCCTTGTCCAGCAATGATACCATCGGTGGTCCTGTATGCCTTAGAGAGCCCGACCCTGATGTTCCAGCGAGGGTTCTTCTGCGATGACGAAAGCATCAAGTATCCTTACAAGGACGATACCATCAGCGTGGGGGTACTCGTGGCCGTCGGTTTGATGGTACCAACCATCACGGTCAGTATGAAAATATTGTGATTAAAAAAAAAACCCTTAACATTAGCCTCATTGGATATTGATGACACAAACTGATGACACAGATCAACAGTTCATCACATCAGGCACAGTGTTACAAGTTTAATGTGTTATTCCTGGGGAGCATTTCATCAAGCGTTTTGTCAGTGATTTTTACTGACAAATTTGCTCTCAGCCAATCAGATGCAAGGATTTCAGTAGCTTATAACAGTTGTCAGTAAAAATCACTGACAAAACGCTTGATGAAACGCTCCCCTGGAAGACCCTGTAAAACCAGAACAGAAGAAAGTACTCTACTATGTGACAAGTTCATGCACTTGCTTATCATCCAATTTCTCTCCCTCTTTATCTATCTCTCTCTCTCTCTCTCTCTCCCCCCTAATTTCTCTCCCCCTCCCCCAGAAAACCCTGAAAAACCAAAACCGAAGAAAGTACTCTACTATATCATGTCATGCACTTGCTCTATCTCTCCCTCTCTCCCCTATCTCTCCCCCTCTCTCTCTCTCCCCTCTCTCTCTCTCCCCTCTCTCTCTCTCCCCTCTCTCCCTCCCCTCTCTCCCTCCCCCTCTTTCCTTTCTCCCCCTCTCTTTCTCCCCCTCTCCTTCTATTTCTCTCCTTTTTGTCCCCCGATCTCTGTCTCCTCCCCTTCTTTCTCTCTCTCTCTCTCTCTCCCAAAAGTAAAATGGCTGATTAATACTTGGCAAAGGTTCAGAAGTGGGCAGGCAAGAAAACTGTCATATTTTTCCTCTCAAATTCCCAGTATTTTAAGATCAGATACTTGTTTCTTATCCTGTTTCTTATCCTGGCAACCAGAATGAGTGGGTGAAAGTGATTTGAAGTTTACTTGTACTGCATGACTCTCAGTTAAAAGTACTCGTAGAACACAAATTTTTCAGGGTCACAGAAGAACTTGTCAAACTTATTGTTTTCTGTCAAAGTAAATGTTACAGTTATTGTCCTGCCACACAAAAATTTGTTCCATTAGATAGTGTTTTTATTTGGATTTCCCAAATATTCTTTATTTTGTAATTCATAGACATGCAAAGAATCTTGTATGTGAATTGTAAGCTTCCAAGAGATTTTATTTATGAGACATATTCGTTATAACCGAGCCAGCTTTATAACTTGAGTAAAGAAAACACATAAAACATGTGGTTGTATAACTTCTACCCTCATATGCAAAAAGAAGATTATAGTTTTGTAGTCCCTTGACTTTCAGCAATACTGTGCATTACTTTGCATTTCTTTTCAAAGTTTACCCCATACTGGTCAAGTATAGATTTTTTAGTCATCCATGAGATAAACAGCACCTGGAATTGGGGCAGGGGGTCTGGTGTTATCCCTTCACTCTCTGTCAATCGCAGACTTCAAAACGGACATGGTTATGTAAATGTTATCACCATGAATGAGGGTAGCTCAGCAGGTTCTTTTGTTCCCGCTCCCTGCGATACCCATTGGGTTGTAAGCCTGCAATTTGTCCCTTTCAGTGTCCAGTGCCGCGCTGGGAAAGTGGATGTGTCATCAAGCTATTATGAAGGCCCTCAGTGTAAACAGATGGCTTCTAGTTCTACTCTAAGCCTACTTCAAGAGATTACACACACTTCTCTTTGGACACTTTCATGCCTCAGTCAATAGATGAGTTCACACTACACTAGTAATACATGTAGAACTGCTCTTGGGCTTCATGGTGAGCTTTCCATCTCAAAATCTTGAGGATTTAGAATAGATGTGATAAGAAAGATGCAGTCCTTTGCCAATTCCGACTCTTTGCAAACTCTTTTCAATCCAAAAATTCATCGTAAGTTGAATTTTAAAGGAAGCTCACTCAAAATATTAGCAATTAGTAGATACATTGATTAGTTTACCATACTCCAAAGGTCTATGCATTACGTCGTATATTTGAATTTGAGAAGCCTATCTGTATTGTTGAGATATTATATTAGTTTCTTTTTCCGGCTGATCTTAACAATTTGCTTGATAACCTAACTACAAAATTAATGTGAAAGTTGTTTTTAATCAAGGAAGTTCTTCTTGGATTTGTTACAGTAAGTCTTTGGTGGTTCATGACCAGAGCTCTTTCAGAGCTCTTCAGATGTAGATCACTCTCGGCTCCTGTGTATTTTGTTCTTGAAATTGTAGGATTGTAGGACACATGCTTCTTTGGGTGTCAATTTAGACACTAATTTCAACCTCAAAGAGAAGGTCGAGTTCTTGGAAATGTGAAAAATAATTTGTGAACTTTCTCATTTCTTTCATGTCAGTTTCAAATATGATGAGAAATAGCTGAAGTGTTCGGGCCGAACATTCGTGCCACCCGTGTGTGCAGTGCATGTGATTTTTAGCGAGAGTGGGTCAATTTCTTATCATTTCAGTGATTCCAAAACCTCACAGTATACACCAATTCTTATGTTGACATGATCAACCTTTCCCAATTGCTTTGCAACAGTTTCTTTGACAATGTAATCGCATGGCCAGAACTCGAACTTTATCTTTAAACCCAACTCTACATCTACCCCTAAACGGTGTCCAGCCCTAAACCTAACCCGAAACCTCATGTAAAAACCCAATCATAACCCAATCATAACCCAAGCCATAACTCTGCATCTTTGACTACTGTAAATATAAGCCCATGATAGCGTTTCATCAAGCGTTTTGTCAGTGATTTTTTACTGACAAATTTGCTCTCCGCCAATCAGATGCAAGGATTTCAGTAGCTTATAACAGTTGTCGGTAAAAATCACTGACAAAACGCTTGATGTAATGCTCCCCTGCGCAAAATAATGTTTCGGAGCAAAGTCGATTACTGTTCATGAATGGGGAAGAGTGTGAACGGAGAAACCTGCTGTAGTATAGATGTAGGCCTTGGATCTACCAGGGTCATTACTCAGTCAATGGGCTACTGTCTGATGAGATGGATCAGGTTTCTGAATGGATACTTTATGAAAGGGGAGATCTGGGATTGATTGGTGTCTTCATTGGTAGTGATCCTAATGGATGGGTGATGTATGGAAAGGAGGAGGAGGAGGGAATATGGTAACTATAGAAAGACCCCCTATGAGATGGGAAGGAGCTATCTAGAAGTAACTGGTAGATTGATAGACTGGAAGTAAAATGTTTTGAGAAGTTCTGAATTCTTTTGTAGCAAACTGCGTTAAACAGGGAGGGAAGATGGTTTCTATAAAAAAGACCCATTCAAGATGGGAGCAATCTATTATCTAGGAACACTGGTAGAGGGGCAGGAAATTATTAGCCCTCGTGGAGATTTGGTTTCTTTCTTAGCGATATTAACTTTCTTCTCCTGTTTGGTTGTGTTTGGAAAGATATTAACATTCTCCTATTTTGAAAAGCTCTTTGGAGTCAAACGTTCTTCTCCACATTCTTCCTGCATTAATTTTTTCTTCTGTGTACTAGATTTTTTATATACCGCTGTAAGTTTCAAAAGGTTAAACCCTCTTTTCATTAATTGCTTTCTTTCATTCGTGTTAAACAGAAAACAGAGTACAATATTGCCTTAAAAAATAGTAAGCTTGGCCAATTATTTCAATAAGTTTAAATTTAATGTTTAATGCCTTGTTGGACTGTACCATTTATTGTATTGTTTTTGTTCATGTATATGTATGTTTGTTATTGTGTTGTATTTTACGTAATAAAAAAATCATAAATATAAAAAAAAAAAAAAAAAACACTTTCTTTGGTAGAGGGAGGGAAGATGGTAATTAGAAAGAACCCCTTCGAAAATGGGAGCAGTCTAGTAACACTAGTAGAAGGGCAGCTAGGAAGTTATTTTGTCTGGGAAAGTTTTCATTTTCTTATAGATTGTAACAACTTGAACTGCTTTGTTTGAAGCAGATGTGGTAAATGATGAGCTCTTTGTGAAAGCAAGGGGGCTCAACTTTGGTAAACCACATTGTTGGTTAAAGAAATAAGATTTCGTGAAATAGCTTATTTTCACTTTCTCTGTTAAAAGGCGGACACACCCTTGTCCCTGGAAGACTGTAAGACTATGGTGACTATATGGTGTCCATGGTGCACGTGCAACTCTAACATAGACCTTCGTTTGATGTGATTTAGTTTCCTGACAGAAATATTAATTCTGTTCAAGTGTTTTGTATCTCATAATTTGCTTCTACTGATTTATTAAGCTATAGGTATTTAATCTCAAGATTAAAAAAAAATTGACATGTGTACAGCCAACAGATATGTCAGGCCATTTTGGGTATTTTTTAGGCTTGTCAAAGACTGCTGTTTTCAATTTTTGTGTGTGTTTTGATGTGTTTGCAAGGTGATAAAAAGGCTGTAAAGAAATTGATTGCCCCTGTCTTATAAAACATGCAAAACTACTACCGGTAGTAGAAGTTCTAAGCAAAAATGTAGGTGGGGAATTAGGTGTTAGCCTTACTTTCTCCATGTAGCATTTTACTTCATTTTGTCATGATCATAGGGGCATAATAGGAGGTGCGAAGTGGAACGAGGACAGGAGCGAGTGGATATAATGAATTGAAGCAGTAAACCTCATTTTGATGGTGTAGCAACCTAAAAAATGACAGAATGGACGCTTCTTCGGTGAAGCGTTAGGCTTAATTGGAAGTGATGCTTATGACACCAAGCACCATGGAGAAGCGTGGACAAAAGGCGCGTGGTAAATGCATTTTTATGACAGGGATGGAAGATGATATCGCCTACCAAGAGCAAGAAGGACAGTAACCGCATGAAGAGTTGTTGGTTAACGTCCTTCTGGTTCTCAGAAAACGATATTTGGCGGGGGTATTAAAGTGAAAGCAAATGAGGGATGGTTTATGAATGGATGTAGCTGGATTGGGTTCTGCCGTGGAGCTAAAAACATGGAGCTTCACGGTCTGTGGGGAGAACGGGACACTGTTTAAGGTGTAAATTGATGGAGAGTTAGTTAGCGTGATAGATCCTCAAAGATAAAGTGTAAAACCGCAAATTGAGTGGTGTCAGAATAACGATAGGTTGCACTTTTACTATAAAGAAGAAAGTGAAAATTCTTCTCTCTTGGGATGAATATTAATTGGTAGGAATATGGATGTGCGTGACCTGACTAGAGAAGTAGGGATGGTCAAAGAATATGTGAACATCTTTCTGTGATATTATTATTACCGTAGCTAGGTTCACACAAGCGTATGGTTTTAAACTCTGAGGTGATCTTGTATTGGTTAAGGACCGTGCTCATGGTTATGGAAACTTGAAGCAGAGAAGTGTAACTAGAAGTTTACTTCTAGTTTTGAATCACAGGCAATCTTATGGTTAGTGTGATAACTACGAGTTGCAAGGAATTCACTCTAAATTATCTGCTGTGTGGACACAATTAACTTTGAGGTTTCGCCAGCTTGTAGTTGTAGTTGCAACCAGGTTGCAGTTACAACGACTTCTTCCGCATCTTGCTGTTCAAAACTTGTCGTTTCGGTGTCATACAAACCTGCTTCGTTGTTAGTGGACTATTGCTTAAACTTGGAGGTTTCTTCACTTTAATTTGAATAGTTGAAGAGAGATTATATGCTGAAATTGATAATGAGGCAACAAAGCCGAGAGATTGAAAGAAGGAAATTGGGTAAAAATGAATGGCAAAAATTATGAATCTAGAGAAGAAACTAAGCTGTGTGGGGTGGCAGGGGGGGGGGGGGGTTCTTGTGATATAATGAATTTGTTAATTATTCAAAGTAAACATGCATGATGAAATCAGTAGAATACAAAGATTCTGAAAGTTGGTCTGTTTACACTGTGAACACTATGACAAAGAGAGCGGACAAAATATACAGCTCCTCATTGTACCCTCCGCAATTGCTCTGGTAGACAAAAGAACATCCCTTCATTGCTATTATGTAAAATAAGTAGAACAGCTGAATATGCGTGTGACACCTGTTCTACATATTTTTACATAATACCAATGAAGGGATGTTCTTTTGTCTAACAGAGAAATTGTGGTAGGTACAATGAGGAGCTGTATATTTTGTCCGCTTCTTTGTTCGCCATGTTCATAGTGTTAGTTATCTATCTCTAGTACATGTAGGTCCACAAGTTAAGCTACACTGAGTACCCTACATGTATTCTGAGCTCATGTTTACTGTTAAAAGTCCTGCTGTAATTCTCCCATTCATATTTTTGGCAACATTCAAGGCCTTTCATCTGCATGGTGAATAAGTAAGTAATTAGATCAGATTTATTTTTGTTTGGAAATGTCACACCCCCATTACTTATCCAAACTCTCCAAATGGACACTTGGTCAACTGTCAGGTTCAATCTCGGTACCACAAGCCCACATATCAATTAACATTTCTGGAAGTAGCGTTTGCTGCCCCACACCTGGTACTCGTAGAGGCGGGAACTTGCGGTGTACTTTTGAGGGGTTGGGGAGATCACTTACATGTACACCCACTTGCCTAAGGGGAAAATTAAGGTATGCTGAGGAAAGTAAGTTAAAATCACATTTCTCTGAACTGTTCTTGGAGAAAAGTTCAAGGCCCTTAAATGAAAAGTATTCGGGTAAGTTTGAATTTGGGTAAAAGCTGGAAACCCTAAATGTACACTTTGAAGACATATTTGTAGTGTGCCTAAATGATGGTGATATGTGTATGTTATATCTCCTGAAAGAAAATTTGTAAAGTCTTATTGATAGGGGAAGGTTAGAAGTGTTTAAAGAATTTAAGCATGGGCGTAGACACTCATAATTATCCATTGTCAGGGGGGGGGATGATCTATTCATCATCCCCCCACTAACAATAGAAAGTATGTTCGTATCTACGCCACTGAATTTAAGGATACATTTAAAATGTTTCTAACCAATAAATTAATCAGTCATGCTGGTGATCAGTCAGCCAAATCAATCGATCAATCTATCAGTTAATCAATCACTTTATCAATTAATCAGTCAAACAATCAGTTGATCAATTCAATCAATCAATAACTTAATCAATAAATCAGTCAAGACACTAGTCAAACAAACAGTCAGTTAATTGATCAATCACTTAATGAAACAGTCAATCAACCAACCAGTTAATCAGTCAAACAAACAATCAGTCAATGAATCAGATAATCAATTGATCAGTCGGTCAAACAGTCAATCAATGTGTTATGATATACCCTACCCCATACATTTTTTATATAGATACCTCTCCCATATGTGGATTCAGTTACTTAGGCCTTAGATATTGTCTGTTTGGAGCCAGAAGGGCGTTAAGTCTCATCATCCATACCAAAACTGTGAAAGTGGACGTGGTTTTTGCGAGCTCCGGATTTTCTGCTGTCTTTTGCCGTTATTTCTTCGAAACTGGTGATAAATTTTATACCATCGGATTTGGCTTTCGTCAGGGATTGTAACTGTATGCCTGTGTTATCGTTTTGTGGAGACACTCGTGTATTATCGTCGGTTCTTTAACATTTTTTCTGGCTTTCAGCTTAGGAAAAAGGTCTTCAAATTTTGAAAGATATCGCGTATCCAAGAGCGTGAATAACACTCACCATAGACACGCGCCTATGCACGCGCCCCTACCATAACCCTACGCGGACGTACTTGCAGGATCTGTGTGCGCTCTCTTTCTTGTTACGTAACAAAGCAAGCCTCTCTACTATAGATGCCGCCGAAGAAAACAAGTCCTCAGATTGGGCCCGATGCTCTCTCTGTACTGAAGGACGAGATATCGAAGCTGTCATCATCGCTAAACAACAAGCTGTCTCTCCTGGAGTCCATTATCAACGAAGTCCGAGAAGGCCAGGCAGGGATTGTGGAATCAATCTCCTTCCTCGACGAGAAATATGAGGAGTTGAAGAAGACAACAGAACGGCTTGAAAAGGAGAATGAGGAACTCAAAGCAAATAACAAGAAGCTAAACCAGAAGGTAGACGACCTCGACAATGAAGTCAGAGACCTGGACCAGTACCACCGCCGAGTAAACCTTGAGATAGCTGGGATTCCAGAGCAGAAGGATGAGAAGCCTGAGGTGATCGCCTTGCAGGTGGCAAAGAGGGTCGACCCGGCAATCACAGAAAGGGATATCGACATCGCCCACCGGATTGGCTCGCCGAAAAACCGACAAGCAAGGCCTATCATCGTAAGGTTCTCTAATCGACGATCAAGGAATGCTGTCTATGAGGGGAGGCGCAAGCTGAAGGGTGTCTCCACCAAGGATGTTGGAGTTCATGGAGCACCAGGAAAGATTTTCATCAATGAGAATCTCATTCCTGCGACTCGGGCGCTGATAGGAGAGGTGAACGTGGCAAGGAGGAAGGCCGGATTCAAGTTCTTGTGGACTTATAATGGGAAGATCTATCTGCGAAAGAATGAAAAGGAGTCTCCTGTCATCGTCCACACCAGGGCAGACATTGCCAAGATCAAGTAAATATTCAATGTTGTCAATATGTCCTTTGTAAATATCAAATTTTTTCATGTTTGACCCTAATTCAAATGATACCGATGTAAGTCAAATACGAACGACTATCGATGATATTGGAATCAACGACCCATTTACTGTAACCAATTCACAAATCTCTCCAAATAATTTTAATGTTACGATGGAAGAGCTGTTTCTGTCGTCCTTGAATGTTTCTCACATAAATATACGATCTTTAAACAGAAATTATAATGCATTTAGAGAATTGTATGAAGACGAATTCAAATCCAAATTCAATATAATAGGTTTATCAGAAGTATGGAACGTAAGAGAACCTAATCAATTCAACATGACCGGTTATAATCTAGAGTTACAATGTAGGACTAATCAGAGAGGGGGAGGAGTGGGAGTTTATATCCATTCTTCTTTAACTTATTCTAGGATTCCCACTTTGTCTTTGAATAATGCTGAATCTTTATGGATGCAAGTGTATATACAAAATACTAAAATAACTGTCGGTGTCATTTATAGAAAACCCGATAGCAATTTTGAAGATTTCAAAGCTGAATTTAATTCATTACTACAGAATATGAATCTAGATAGAAATCGTTGTATAATTCTAGGAGATTTCAACATTAACCTCTTGACTGGTAATGAGAAAACAAATGATTTTTTATACATGACAGAATGTTTTGGTATGCGCCAATTAATCTCTAGCCCAACTAGAATTTCTAACACAAGCTCGTCACTTATCGACCATATATATTCAAACATTTCCTCTTATCATATCCAGTCGGGATGTATTGAAGTTGGTATCTCTGACCACTTACCTGTATATGGTATATTTGAGAATTTTGCAAGTACAACAAAGAAGAAAACCTTTACCTACAGAAACTATCGAAAATTTTCATTAGAATCTTTTCGTGATGAATTAAATGATGTCCAATGGCTAGATGTATATGAATGCATAGATCCAAATGAAGCCTATAATAAATTTCTCACGCTCTTTTTGAATATCTGTGATAAACATGCTCCGATTGAAACTAAAAGTGCAGTAAGCAAAAAGAATTCAAAACCGTGGATCACACGAGCTATCAAAAAATCAATTTCAAAAAAACACAAACTGTACTCCAAAGTTTTGAAATCACATTATGAGAAAGAATCTGTAGAAAAGTATAAAAGATACAGGAATATCCTAACCACAGTATTAAGAAGTGCGAAACAAATGTATTTCAATGAATTGTTTGAAAGGGACAAAACCAATTCTAAAAAGACCTGGAAACACATAAATAATTTATTAGACAAAAGAAACACTTCTAAAAAAGATACTAAAGTGTTTGAACTATGTAAAGTTGATTCCGATGGTGCAATTAACACTGTTACTGAACCAACAGATATTGCCAATGTCTTTAATGATTTTTTTGTAAATGTTGGTCAAAAGTTAGCAAAAAAAATTAAGGATTCTAACCTTAGTTACGACCACTACTTGGGTACCCGCCAAAGCAGTACGTTTTTCTTTTCACCAATTACTAATTCAGAAATTAGGGATACAATTCTAAATTTAGACCAAAACAAAGCATGTGGATATGACGATTTGCCAGCCAAGCTTTTAGTTGCGGCTGTTGATTTTGTTAGTGAACCCCTTTCTTATATCTTAAACACATCTTTTACATCCGGTATCTTTCCGGATAGATTAAAGATAGCAAGTGTGACTCCCATTTTCAAAAAAGGAACACAAAATTTACCTGGCAACTATAGACCTATTTCTATCCTACCAATTATTAGCAAGGTATTTGAAAAATTAGTGAATAGCCGACTAATGAAATTCTTAGAAAAGAATGGTATTCTCTACCAGCATCAATATGGATTTAGACATGGTTATAGTACTAAACTTTCATTAGTAAATTTGCTGAATCAAATTACCCAGCATACAGATAATGGTTCAGTTACAGTCGGTGTATTTATTGATTTTGCCAAAGCCTTTGATACTATTGATCATTCTATACTTGAGAAGAAATTAAATCATTACGGTATACGTGGAATAAGCTTACAGTGGTTTAAGAATTACTTATCACATAGATATCAGTTTGTTTGTTATGATGGTATAAAGTCTACCAGAAAGAAAATAGAATGTGGAATTCCACAGGGATCAGTTCTGGGACCGACTTTATTTCTCCTTTACATCAATGACCTACCGAATTCCTCGACATATTTTAACTTTCGTTTGTTTGCTGATGATTCAAATTTATTTCACACTTTCCATCCAGGAGAGAGCAGTATTGATTTATCAGCAATCAGTAGAAACTTAATGGATATCTCAGCATGGTGCAGTACAAACAAATTGACAATTAATATTGATAAAACTAATTATATTTTATTTAGAAATAAAAGAAGAAAATACACATTATCTGGTCATCTGTCCATTGATGACAAAAACATACAATCTGTTGATTCTGCATCCTTTATTGGAATTTGCATTGACCAAAACCTAGATTGGAAAAAGCACATAAGCAACGTCTGCAAAACGATAAGCAAGAAAATTGGAATATTATATAGGATACGCCATTTTGTTTCAAAGAAAATATTAACAATGTTATATAATGCTTTTATTCTGCCTCACATTATTTATGGATTAGAAGTTTGGGGAGCTGCAAACAAAACATTTTTAAATCCTTTATTGATCCTTCAAAAACGAATTGTACGAATGATATCTTTCAAAGGTTTATGGCACCACACAGCTCAGTTATTCATTAATTTACAGATTCTAGATATATTTAAACAATATAGATATGTAATCGGAATGCTTATATTTGATCTCATAAATGATCGACTGCCTCATAAATTTTCAGATTATTTTTCATTTATCAATCATTCTTATCAAACACGATGTAGGGAAAATTGTAACCTCAAAGTAATAAAAATTAGAACAAATGTGGGGAAACAATCTATTTCATATTCAGGCCCTATTACTTGGAATCAGCTGCCAACAGGTTTAAGAAGTATAAATTCCAGAAGATCATTTAGTAGACAATTAAAAAAGATAATCCTCTGTCAATGAATTTCAACTATATATGAATAATAAAAAAGTAATTAGTATTAAAATGCTTTTTCATGTAAATATTGTAAATTGTAAATATATGTATCAATTGTAAATTGTAAATATGTTTGAATGTAAAATGATTAATATGTATAATAGTGATAATGGGCTGACCTCGATTAGCATTATGCTATTTTGTTAGCTCATTTTACCAAAGTATTTCGATCTGTATTTATGCACTGTATATTCGTTGTATTCTTGGTAATAAATATTCTATTCTATTCTATTCTATTCTATTCTATTCTATTCCATTTGTACAGAGTTAACGCCCTTCTGGCTCCAAACAGACGATATATTGACTTCATTGACAAATACGAAAAGCATCCACACACCATGTGTGAACTGACCTAGTTGTACCAGGGAAGTGTAAATATAGGAATAGAGCTCCCAGTTAGTATGAATGACAGCTCGGAGATGGACAAAAAAACGGTTGTTTCTATACAAAGTATAACAGAGATGTAAGAATAAGATGGAGGTTGAAGAAAGTTAAAGGCATAGAAAGGGAGCTAGATATGACCATGTCTTTCTTGAGAGCCAGAAGGGCGTTATTAACTCAATGTAAAATTTATGTTAACGGTGATCCAACATTTGCTCCAGCGACTTTCGCCAAGGGCTTTATTTCGTCAAAGAAAAGGTTGGAGTTTGGGTTGCGATGGGGTTTAAAGTTGGGTGTATAGGTTTAGAGTACTTGGCCACTTGTTTTGTCCCTGACTGAAGTGTGGAAGTTAATTATGTTACAAATTGTCTGTGGAACAATTTTGGCTGGAGCATGTGTCATTACAAATAACACCCTTCTGAGTATAAGCAGAGGATAAAAAATATCTGCCAGACACAAAGAAGTATTCTTCTTTCAATTGGTATTTTAAAATATGGAAGTATTTCAGGAAGATGAGTATAGTTCTTTACAAAGAAACAAGTTTGAAGGATATGACAGACATTTTCTATGCCAACTCAGCAATATGTGCAGAAATGCAAGTTCATGGACCATCAAATGGTGAAGGCATGTGAAGGTGTTGAGAGATGTTTGAATGCATGGAGAGGAGATTTAATCTGGAACGAAGGTTTTCAAAGGTTAAAAGATCCATACCCACTAATCGATCCTTGACACCAGGGCCTTCTAATGTCACACTGGATCTCCGGCTCCAAGTTGAAAAGATATATGTCATGCTGCTGGATAATAACATATGGATCTGTGACCCTGATACAAAGGGTTTATTGAGTGCCATTAGAGAGGTCTTTGTTTGTTACAAAGGAAGCAGTTACTTGTAAAAGAGTATGAATTATGATCCTGGATGTACTAGTTAACCCACATACAAGGTCAGGAGATTTGTAAGGTGGGGTGCGGTAAATCAGTGGAATTACTGCTACCAGGGATCCTAGAACTTTGTGGGCCTTGTACAAATGCCCATCATGAAGCAAAGGAAATCTGGGATCTCCATGTAAGGTAATGGTGCATTTGGAATGGGCACAGCTGTATTTCTTCTAATTGCATGCGTAGCTTATGATGTAGTTAGGGTATATAGGAGTGTTTGAAACTCCTTGGTATTTATATGCCGCTGATCGAAGCCAATTCAAAGATTGTTTGAGGAAGCATTTACCGGTATGCCAATGATGATTCTAGGGTATGCTGGAGTGTATTTTCTGTCATCATAAATACGGTAGTCTAGGTCCCATTTTCGTTAACACCATATTCCTGTAGATGTGTTTTTTTCTGAGGTAATTACCTCCTGGGTAGGAGGCGGCAGTAGAGATTGATGTTTAAGGAATCGACCAGAAAGAAAGGGAGTCTTTTTCAGCCCACATACATCTACATGTACTTTGTTGAGTGCTCAGTCTGAGAAAGAGGGTCCTCACTACAACAGTGATGTTAGTTTTTAGCATACAAATAATACTTTGGAGTAGAATAATGATATCATAATTGTAGAATATAGGCACTAGAATTCCAGAATAGCAATGTATTTATGGTATTTTTATCTTCGGTATAGTTTTGCTCAGTGGTATGACATGTATAGGGAGGGGCTCAATTAAAGAAATGAATTTTATTCTAGTTTTCCTGAACTATTTGTGGAGGCACTTTGTATAGTTTTCTGCACGTGCATTGGCAAGACTTGTGTGGATTTTGAGACAAGCTGGCTTAATAGAAAGGGCCAATTTCTACTGTTTGTGCTGTGTATTAGACTTCTCTGGTTACCTGATTTCCCCAAGGATGTGCAAATATACTAGATTTGATGTTTATGTGTGAAACTACCCAATAAAGGGAAAGCTTCCTGGTGATTTGAGCTATCATCTATTGGATGCCAGAAAGGGCGTAAAAGTAATGTTAAAGAATATGCGTCTAAGACCTTTTGGCTCTTAGCAGAAGATGCGTCTTTCCAGGGAGTCTGGAGGAAGGTCTTTCCATAGGTACCGATTCACACCAAAGAGGAACATGTATGAGGGTCATTCACACTTGTAAAAATATAGAAGATATATTTAAAAGCAGGATTGAATTCATTATGAGCTAGTACCTGTACTGATTTGATATCATCTCCTCCTCAGAGTCAGAAGGCTGTAAATACCATATTAAATCATAAGACTGAACATCCTCCTTGCTCCCAACAGATGATATGCAGGACACTCAAGTACTGTAAACGTGGAATATTTCGTGTTGTGGAAATTTGCACGAAAATAAAAACGCGCAAACATTTTTGTTTATGTATTCTTTTGCCCATGAGCCTAACGCGTCAGCGAAATAAAAAACGTGAAATTCACCTTACTTGGCGGAGAGAAAAAAATTAATTGTGTGAAAATTTCCACTTTTACAGTACTCCAGAAATTGTTCCATTGGTCTGGATGTATCTCAACGGTGTGGTGTTGTCGTTGTTGGTTTAATGGCGATTTTCCATCGGTGATTGGGTGATTTTCACCAATGACATAGGCTACATGTATGATGTAGGGGCACAGTAGTTTCCAAGAGTGCTTTGAGGCAGAGTGTGAAGAGGTTGTAGTGTGAAATAAACCTAGAGTAGCGTGAAGGCTAATAAAGCGTCCTGCTGAACGTTCCTATACTGTTATAGGTCACTCTTAAAAAGATCACTCATATTGGTGTGAATGGGACCTTTGTGAATGAAGTGTGAATGGGACCTTTGAGATGCTACTAGCAAGAACCAGCAGGTTACTGACCTTGGAACCTCTAGGGAACCATTCAAATCAGGACTTGGACGTGATTGGTATAAATCTTGGGTCTGGACCACTTGTAGATTGATTTTGTTGTACAGGTGACCTTATGAGGTCATTCCTCCAATGGGTCATTCTTACAACCTGGTAGGTATATGTAGGTCCTGGTTAGTTTGCAAACACAGACCCTATTCAGTTACCAGGCACAAGCCCTCATCAGTCACAAGGCATATGACAGGGTCTGAATAGTAAGACTGTACACTGCCTTCCATAAACCCTGTACTGTACTACTCCTTACACAGCCAGATACTGACAAAAGTAGGCTAGGCTTGAGGCTTTATTGGGTTTTTTTCATTGTCAAATTAGAGTCTCTACATGCAGACTAAATCCTGGCTTGCAGTTGCACTTTCAGCTTGATACAATAAAAGTATGTCATCCACTCTTTATTATGTAACAGGAAACACAAATGTCTTTGTTGTATTGATATCTTGTAATGGTGAAGGTTTTTCAATGCCCTGGTTTCCTTGCCAGCATGGTAGAATGATCTATATTCTCCTATTCAGGAGATTCGAATTGGGATCAAAATGGTTTCCACTTTCTTGTGTCTTTATCATTTCTAAATTGAAGGTTTCATATTCCCATTCTAGCTTTATTTGCAGTCAAAAAATTAATGGCCCCACCCCTCCCTCCATCTTCAAACTGAACATGACTTTTACTCAGGGTGTATAAGAAGAGTGAAGACGGAAGGCCCTCCACATTTTCGTGGTGCTTTCAAAATTCTTGAATGGAGTAGGCATTTTACATGTCTCAATCCCCCCATCCCCTTGGTCTACACTTTCCTAAGGACACACTTTTAGCTGTTGTTCTAAATACCCTTAATACCCTAATATATCCTTAATATCCTACTTTAATATCCTACTTTAATACCTGTAACACTCTGAAGTTGTGAACCAACATGGTCACAGCCAAAATATTTCAAGCAACCAGGGCGCCGTTTCATAAAACTTAATATCAATAGCAAGTTACAATAACAGTTATAAGCTACTGAAATACTTGCATCTGATTGGCTGAGAGCAAATTTGTCATAGATATACATTGCAGTTGTTATTGATAATAAGTTTTATGAAACGGGGCCCAGGTGTGGTTAAACGTGAGACGAAATTGACAGCAAGCCCAAGTTTTCGTTAACGGTTGATTCTTATTGTACTCTTTATTTCAGATGGTGGTATGTGAGTGGTTCCTCTATCGGTATTTTACAAGATGCTCAGAAGAGGGGTCACCATGGCGACCATACAACAGGAAAAAGATGTGCTGTTGCTCTGTTCATCCGTGGGCGACCGCTCTCTACTCCACCATCGGACCTTTCGGCCTTGGCGCTGCGTTCACTTTGCTTCTGACCGACTCTGGGAAGTATCTGATTGGACGATTGAGGCCGCACTACATCTCTGTCTGCCAGCCTGATTGGTCGTTGATTAACTGCACAGATGCCGATGGGTATCAGCAATACGTTCAAGATATTCCATGCCTTGGGACAGACAACCATCAACTCACAGACGGAAGGTATTTACATATTTGTTTATCCTGTTTTTTTTTGTTTATTTGTTTGTGTTTGTTTGTCTGTGATGTGTATTACAATAGTCCTTATGAAATGACAACCACCAACTTACAGATGGAAGGTATTTGTATCTATTGTTTAATTGTTTGTTTGTTTGTCTGCCATGTATGTTACAAAATAATGCTGTAGCACAGATAACCACCAACTATCATATGGAATGTATTTACATGTATTTGTTTACTAAATGTTTATTTGTCTGTCTGCAATGTGTATTACAAAGTGATTATTGTCACTCTTTTGTCTGATTGTCAAACTTGATGCACAGAAGGTTCATGACTACAAAGTAAATCCTCAGGACCAGCCATAAAGGATTGTAATACGATTTGGGGGGAAATGGTGCATGTCATTTATTTCCTGCACTTTGCCCACTCTGGAAAAAAAAAAGTCAAATGAAGAATACACCAAGATATTTCCAAATTTACTGCTTATTGTGTTGGAAATCTCCACATTGAAATTCAACAATGGACAAATATGCAGTTGTTATACTTGTCATAAAGAAGTTATTGTAGACCAAATAGTTCAGGTTTAAACTGATATTATCAAACTATGTGCACCTAGACATATTCACAGTAAGGAATTTTCAAGCTCGTTTCTTAAAATATTGATCAAGCTAAATTGGTGTTCATTCTCTGTAAAATGATATCAGTTCATGCATTATGCTGTTTTGGCTTTCAGCAGACAATATGCATGTACGCATATTACCATCCCGGCATATGCTTCCATTTTAATGTAAATAAATTTGATATTCCGAGAGAGGCTTTCATTGATACATTTCTAGCCAAGTTCCTCTCTTGGGTTCATGTTATATTTGTGTTCTTTTGCTGACATGAAATACTGTGAAACTACGGTTTTGCGACATTTTCTGCAGTATGAAAACTACTCAAAGTTTCAATTTTGTGGATTTAGGGGCGGTTCGTAGCAAATTCCAGGAGGATTTCTTATTTCTTGTGTCTGATTCTGTAACATGACCATTCTTGTGAACCCACTATGACCTGCATGTAAGACAAATACACGAGCAGATGTTCTTCATATTGCTGCATGTAACATATGCTCAGTGGCAGAAGGAATTAACTCATTCTTTGACATGGAGATATGCCCTTCTTGCTCTTGGCAGATAATGATACCCATTTAAAATACATGAAAGAAATCCTTGTTGCACCACCACTGTACTTTTGAAGTAAGACACAAAGAACTGTCATGGACCCTACCATGGACCCTACCATGGACCCTACCATGGACCCTACCATGGACCCTACCATGGACCCTACCATGGACCCTACCATGGACCCTACCATGGACCCTACCATGGACCCTACCATGGTCCCTACCATGGTCCCTGCCATGGACCCTACCATGGACCCTACCATGGACCCTAGCATAGACCCTACCATGGTCCCTACCATCCATGGACCCTACCATGGACCCTACCATGGACCCTAGCATAGACCCTACCATGGTCCCTACCATGGACCCTACCATGGACCCTACCATGGACCCTACCATGGACCTTACCATGGACCCTACCATGGACCTTAGCATAGACCCTACCATGGACCCTACCATGGACCCTACCGTGGACCCTACCATGGACCTTAGCATAGACCCTACCATGGACCCTACCATGGACCTTGCCATGGTCCCTGCCATGGTACTGTCAACCCAAAACAAATCTGCAACATATACATGTACCTTTAGGAATCTAAAACTGAATTGATGTTATTCTAACATTTCTCTGTTTTTTAAATCTCACAATCAACAGTTTTCTGAAGTCAAGGAATTATTCAATTATAATGATCTTTTAAGTCATCCAGAATCCATGATTTGATTTTTCAGTACTTCAACATGTTATTTTGGTTGTTACTAGAATACCAGTACCATATAATATTTGTTCATAACTTTTGAGATAAATTTGTTTTCCATGATATTGAAGGATTGAAAACATAAGGAGAATATACCTTCCCAAGGTGTGGAATGTGTAAACTATTGCAACATTACATGCAGGGTTGGAAAAAAGTTTGGAATATTTTTATTCCAAGAATTATTTCTTGTCTTAAACATATCCCTCGTCATTTTAAGTTCTTCTTTGAGGTTCAAATAAAAGATATGTGTCCCTTTTTAACTTTAAAAGCACAACATTAAAAATCAGGCTTATCACACAGTGCAGAGGTCCACTTGGAATTCGGAAGCGTATATTTGCTGTTTTTGCAAATGTCTAACAAAAAAGTTAAATAATCAGATACAGTTTAATTGCTATACCGAAGTCCTCAAAATGACTGCAAACTGCACGTAGCTTTTTCAAAATTCCACGTGAAGTACAGAAATGTATAACAAGATGTTCAAACACAAATAGAGCAAATCTGACAACATGTGGTTCATTGGTCAGCCATTGTAACATGTTTAACAATATTACGTAACCTTTGGTACAAGATGCATGGAACAGTAGACTTCATTCAACACAGTTAATCCGATTTGGATGAATTATTCATCACAATATAGTAGAAACTAGCATTTAAAATCAGACATACTCATCGCCAAAAAAAATATTCCAAACTTTTTTCCAACCCTGTAATTGCCCTTCATTTTTTTTTAATGGAAAAATTATTTTTAAAAAATAGAAAGAGAAAAGACAGGTTGTGCAGGAAAAATATGCAAAAAAATAAAAGAAATGAGAAATATATACTGTAGAATGCAAATATAATGTAGAATGCAAATATAATGTAGAATGCAAATATTATTGCACCATTATTAATCTGGTATTTGAATCATCGTCTTAAAGTGTACAATACTAAGAAGAATAAAGACAAAGAAAATAAATGATAGAGAATGCAAATATAAAAGCATTTCTTCGTAATTAATCTCCCGCTTTGAAGTTTTGCGCAAAGTGGGAATTTACGGAATGTGGATCTGTAGTACAATGTGATCCTCTCCGTGTGGTCACAGCTTTCGATGAAGAATTACCCAGAGAAACCTATAAAAGAAATGGAGTTACCATGAAAACTATCAACTTTCCTTTCTTCTGAAACGAGAGCTATCCTGCTATGTTACCCAATATTGTGAAACTGCATGTAACTGTTACGATTTTCATCATTCAGTTCATATTTCATGCTTATAGATTTGGATACCTGATTTCATTACACATGGCCACAAGCAAATTTTGCAAGAATGTTTTTGTCCCGTGGATATTTTTACAAGAATGAAATAAAGAATGATAATCAAATCTGTATGATTTGGTTTAAAACATTTCTCCATTCCTCTCATATTTGCCTAGCTTCAAGTTAATCTAAAAATATTATGTTTTGTGATCTAATCATCTCCCAAGCTTGAAAATAATTATGGCTTTATTTTTTAGACAAGTTTTGAGATTTGAGTGCTAATATAATGTAGTGCACCTACGACATGTATGATTAAGGAAATGAAATGGAAACTGAAACATATTAATGATTTTCATATGCTAGGAATTTCCCGTTTTGAAAGCAAGAAGTATTGCTTGTGTAGTGAGTAATAAGAGAAGATTAGATTAGTAAGAGCTACTGTATATGTTGTGAAGAAATGTAGACAAAGCAGAGGAAGGTAAATTGATAGAAATTGAGGGAAAGGAAGAAAAGATTAATGACATATTTGAATTAAGGAAGGGTTGAAGAAAGAGAAGTAGTGAAGATCGGAGAAATGAAAAAAAATAAGGCTTGGGGAATGGAGAATGGAAAATGTGGAAAACTATTTCACTGTATCTTTAAAGGGAAATCCAACCTTAATGGCAAGTTGCTCTGAAAGAAAGAGGAAAAATCAGAGAAGCAGCTTGGTAAAAGTTTGAACGAAATCGGACAAGCAATAAGAAAGTTATGAATTTTTGAAAGTTGTAATCACTAAACCTATGGGAATTTCAGATTGGTGAATAGGTAATGTCCCTGTGATGAAGTTGTGGACAACTCCCCCATTTGCTCCAACACACAAAATGACTAAAATGTCATTTTTTTCAAAACGTATTTATACTCAGTAAGATCTTTTTCTTTAATGAGGGCCTATAACAATATGCTATATCTGCAATATTTTGAGTACTGACCTGAGGGTAAATGCACTTCGGAGAAAACTGCAAATTTATGATATTTTTGTGTACGACAAACGGGAGAGTTGTCCACAAGACTGTCACAATCGACTCACCAAATTGCCAATTTGAGATTCGCATAGATGTAGTGATCTCATTTTTCAAACATCCATGACTTTCTTATTCCTGGTCCGATGTCTTTCAAACTTTCACCATCCTGTTTTACTTATTTTTCTGCTTTCATACAAATCAAGTTTTTACCATGGTTGGATTGCCCTTTAAAAATTTTTTTTAAAAGAATAGCTAGCACTGCAAGGATTGAGGGTGGATCTTAATTTCAATTTATCAATGACAGTTCCACCCCAATTTACCACGATTTAATGCCTAATTAGGGTGTTTAGATGTAACGGGGGAGGAATAAGATTGGAGGTTAATGGCTCCAATTAAGGGTTTCAAAATAGCGCAGTTGCTATAAAAAGTTGAGAACTGACTAAGAACAAACTACTTATAGGTAGTCAAGAACAGAATGCCACATGAAGCTTGTTAAATTGGACCTACTATTAGTAGGTTCATGTTTTAATCATGGCCTGGCTAATGAAGGTCATCAGTGTTTCTTCTTTGAAAACTTCTAGCATGTGTACCAGTTTTCTTGTTGCAATCTCATTTTTGTTAACTTTTTTTGAATTTCTTCTCATTTTTAAACAATGACTTTTTTGTGGGGTATTTTTTGTTTCTTTAATTTCTTTTTCTTCTAGTGGTTTGTTTTTAGAATTTCCACTGCCCTCTTTTACCATTCCAGAGCTGATTCACCTGATATGCTCGGGTGTATTTTTTTCCGTTTGACACCAAGATCTTGCGTTGTGTTTTTTCCAAATTTGCGTGTTTGCACCACTGAGCAATGGAGAATGATTTTACTGCTGTATTCAAGTCACTACTGTAACCTCACCTATGCAGTTTTAAAGGGAGTATAAACTCTAGGCTTACTGTAGTAGGGGTCTTTGCGTAAACGTAGAGTTAAATGATGGAGTCATGATGTTTTTAAACTAAAACAGGCTAGCAATGAGAAGGAGAAATCTTGGGAGATCTTGAAGAGGGAAGAATTTTAATGGATATAACCATCCATTGGAGGCTTCCATTGCACTACACTGTAAAAAATATCTGTAATTTTACAGGGGAAAAATACAGATTAGTTCTGTATTTAATCATAACAGCTAATCTAATGTTATTTGTACATCAATGTCATAGGCAAAAGTTACAACTAATCTGTATTTTTACATCAGAAGTTATGGCGACTCTGCTGACGCCAGATTTGCTGTAAAATTACAGACAGTTTTTTTTTACTGTGTAGGTAAACTACCCGGTAATCAACCACTTTCTTTTTCCATTCCCTTTTTTTTCAATGAAAGGAGAAAGAGGAATGAATAAGCATGGCTGGGAATAAAAAATTTATATCGGTAATCTTCGAATGAGCTCAATTTACTTGTCGGCGATCTTGAATAGCAAAGGTTCTTTGTAGTTTCAACGAATCGGCTTACTTGTAGATCTGTCATCAGTAATTTTGTGGGACAATAATGTGCTTCTTAAGCAACAGTGGATTTATTTAATTTCTGTTTACCAACTAAAGTATTGAATCATTGTGATAACAATGGGGTCATTGCTTTCTTTGGTTGGAGGGAGGTAGCCGACAGTCAAGGGACACAATGACTGGAATTATTTTCAACATCTGAGATTGGAAGAAAAGATGAGATTTGGAACTTAGTGTATTTTAGAGAAATTGAGTTGAAATATAGGTTAACAAGTTGAATGTAGACCATCATGTGAAGGGTTTCAAGCTCAATGGTGTGGCTAGAAAATTTCCAAATGTGGGGGGGGGGGGGAATGGGGATGTTGGACCAAATTTGCTTAAAAGTTTTGCCAAAATTTCTTTCCAACAAGCAAAAAAGTTTGATTGAATTTTGGAAAGGCTGGTTGAATTCCAGTGGAAGTAAGTACTTGAGGTGATATGATGAATTTCTTGCTGACAGGGTGAAATCACATCAAAAATTATTTTCATGATCACCAGCAACACTTACATGTACATAGGATTGGAGAGCTAGGCTAATCATCAAGTTTTTGATAAAAAAAAGAAAACTCCTCTGTGTTAGTGGTTGAGAGTGAAATAACTGAAAAACTTGATTTTATTGATCACCAGCACCATAAGGTCAGGATTAGACAGCCCGCCTTATCATTGAATTTTTGATTTAAAAACCCCACATCTATATGTTGGTGGTTTCATTATACTGGTAGTTGAGCTTTTCACACTGAAGGTAATGTGATTGATTGCTACAATGGCTATGTTCATATGGGACTTGTAGTTTCGAAACTTTAAGTGTACGAAACAATGACTCAACATTTAACAACGAGGGTTCACACGAGCCCAAAACAACGACGTTCTAAGACTACAAATCGAGCAGAGAGGTCTCATCGTTAAAAACGAGATTGCTTAACTTAAAGTTCATTCTGTCCACACGGTCCATAACTACGAGGAGGACCCCCTACCCTGCATGAAAATTTAAAGTTTAGAAACTATGAGTCCGTTCGTAGGTCTGAAACTACAAGATAACGTAAAGTTTTGAAGCTACAAGCGAAACTTAAAGTTTAGCTCCCTTCGTGTGAACTTGACTATTTGTATAACATATCTAGGGTTAGGAGGATTTTGACTAACGAGGCATGCCATCATGATATTCCTTCTCTTGTTTTAAGCCGTCTTGATAATGCTAATTCTCTCTTGATCAACACTAATGTTACAGATATTAACAGACTACAACAAATTCAGAATCGTGTCTCCCTTGTTAAGACAACTTCATTGGTTGCCTGTTTCCAAGAGAATTATTCATAATCTAGCCCCGCACTACATTTCCAGTTTGTTTTGCCCCATCCAGCAATCACGTTATTCATTCAAGGTCAGACCCTCTTCTTCTTCAAATCCCCCACTTTAATTTGAAGAAAGGTCAACAAAATATAACTTTTTCTGGTCCTACTATGCACTTGGAGAGCAAAATAATTACATCATTTTTTTTGTTATTGTACAGCTCCTTGAGCATGTTATGGTAAGGTGCTATATAAATACCAATATGTATGTGTATTTAAAAAAAAACGCTACACAAACAAACTCCTATGTTGGTAGTTTCAATTCTTGATAGTTCTCGAGCTTTTCACACTCGAGGCAATGTAGTTGAATGCTACAATGGCTCATGTTGTATTCTGCAATTATACCAGGGACATTTCTTTCATATCAGGGGCAGATTGGCCATGAAATAAATCTGGATTGTTTTTAAAGATAAAGTTCAGTTCTGGTCATGCAATTACAATGTGAACGAAAGTGCCTCGAAGCATCTGGGAAAGTTTGATTAATTCTACTTAAAGGGCAATCCAACTTTGGTAATAAGATGATTAGTGTGAAAGCAGAAAAATAAGAAAAAAAGGATGGTGAAAGTTTAAAGAAATCGGACAAGGAATAAGAAAGTTGTGGATATTTGAAAAATGAGATCCCTACATCTATGCGAATCTCAAATTGGCACTTTGGTGAGTCGATTGTGACATACTTGTGGACAACTCTCCTGTTTGTCATACACAAAAATATCATTAATTTGCGGTTTTCTTTACCCTCAGGGCAGTACTCAAAATATGTTGGAGACAGCATATTGTTATAGGTCCTCATGAAAGAAAAAGATCTGACCGAGTAATACATTTTGTGTGTTGGAGCGAATGGGGGAGTTGTCCACAGCTACATCACAGTGACATTACCTATTCGGCCAATTTGAAATTCCCATATGTATAGTGATTACAACTTTCAAAAATTCATAACTTTCTTATTGCTTGTCCGATTTTGTTCAAACTTTCACCTATATGCTTCTCTGATTTTTCCTCTTTCTTTCAGAGCAACTTGTCATTAAGGTTGGATTTCCCTTTAAGAATTGGTGTATATACTGTGTAATATACTGTGCAAAATGCAAAGAAATTGACCCATTCTCGCTGAAAAGCATATGCACTGCACAAAGAAATGAGTATAAAGGACTGAACACACATGCGTCATGAATGCTCGGCCTGAACACTATTTCTTGTCATATTTTGAATATGAGGGCATTTGAAGAGCAATCCTTTTCAGGTGACATTTCTAATACGATGTTCTTCCAAACTGACACAAAAGGAATGAGAAAGCTCACAAATTATTTTTCACCCTTGCCAGAACTCAACCTTCTCTTTAAAGTAATCTTTTCAATGATTAGTCTTATAGAACAGACTCAAATCTTTTGTACATTTCACGAGAGCAATCAATCATTAGAAATGTAGCGCAGAGATTTCTTATGGAATGCTTACTGCAGGAAACCTGCACAACAGAAAATTTCTAAATTTGTGCTCAGAGATTTCATTCATGAATATAGCTTGATTAGCATGCATGCTTCGTTGTCGTATGCTGTAAGCCTGTTGGTGCTTAGTCCCAGGATTCCGTATGCCTATTTCTGTAACTGTGATAATTATGTTCTGTAATTATAACTTTTAATACAGGATTAAATTCACCTTGCTCATCATATTCAGTGTGTGAAATACTGTTCTCATAATTTTACAAAGTAGGGCAATTTGGATGGTGGGTCTTTGTGATAAATATAGACTTGGCCTATCTTTCAAAGAGGAGAAAGCGTAGACATGAACTTGAGCTCATTAGTATCTGCCAAGCCCAGATTTTCACCTTCTGTTTCTCGAATGATACCACAGGTATTGGTGCGTTCCCATTGCTCCCAGTTTGAGAAGTCCCATGGGGGTCTCTCTGAAAGCAGAGTCCCAATTTGATTCAGTGAAGGGATTATTGAAAGGGGAACAATCATCCCCCAAGATAAAAATGGGTACATGTAGAAGATGGGTAGAAGATATACAATCACGCTCCAAAAACTATTTGAGACATTTTGATGGTTATGGAATAAATTACAAAAATGACTTCACCTGAAGGTCCGCATATGGTTGAACTCCGAGGTAACTTCCGTGTCATTCAGATGTCAATTTTAACATCATTCAAACTTGAGATTAGAATTTAGGTATTTATATTTCATCTATTCACAGAAATAATATTTGAAGCTGATATGTATTGTTTGCTTAGAGCCAGAAGGGCATTAACTCATGTACTTTCTAGAGTTAACACCCTTATGGCTCTCAAAAGACGCTTTGTTTCGCTTTTGTTTATTGGTATGGAACCCCAAATTTACGGAGCAAAATATTTTTGAGTGATAAGACTACTTAAAGATGGATTATCAACTCCATGCTGTTCCCTATTGACTATGAACTTGGCACTCCAAAGGATGTGCAGTTCAGGGGCACTAGAGTTAAAGGAGAGCTGACTGTTCCTCAGGATCACGAACCTGTACAGAAATGTTTCTTGATTATCATTCTATCATATTCATACATAGTCCTAATATGGCTGAATTTCATAATGTAATAATTGCATGGCTTGACCTTTGAAAAGGTAATTTGTTGAAATGATTCTGAGATGTAGGCCTATACATAAACCGTGGAGCAGTTTTATACTTGACAGGTCCTTCTTTTTTTGTTTTTTTTTGTTGATATTTTTCATGCGAAACTTTTTTGGTGTGTCCTGTATTTTTCGGCACGTCAGTGAACTGACATCAATTAGATCAATATTACATTGCAACAAATTGTGAAGGCCCTCTTTGCTTCTGCTGGTTTCTGTTACCTTTAATCCATGCTTAAATGACCAGATATTTTGCCCTATGCAATTAAAGGGATACGCCACCAGGCGGCTGTGAGGAAAGTCAGGATTGCGTAAGCCCCATTCACTCCTACACAAAGTTTGTGCGCCGAACGCGTCCGTTGGACTACTGGGATTATATTTCGGACTGCACAAAGCCGACCAAATCTCGCATGAGCTTGGCACTAGAGCTCTGGCTCAGGCGGAGCGTGCATGTTGCGCAGCGACTAGTCTGTTCGAATCAGGCAATGATGAGATTACATCATTTTTGGTGTAATCCTCGAAATGAGACTGGACCTGGCAAACTGATGAGGCACCTTTAAAAGTAACCTTGAAGGAACAGTTTATCTTGAAGATCAGAGAGGAAATGTTTTAATGGAACCTGACGATTACTCACATTCTACAAGCTCATGTTACTTTTGCTAAACTTTATCCACCAAGACACATTTTTACATTGAACAAGTGTCCTAAGGTTATCCTATAACAGGCTCTAAGACATTTTATGTGAACAATTTCTCTCTTTGAAATTAAGTGAGAATGCTTCACATGGTATAGGTTGGAGAAAGTGTCGACTTCAATGATATTAGATCTCTTTGGATATGACAGGCATTTGATATTTTGGAAAGCATGTCAATTTTTTTTTCCAACTGAAGAATCATGAGTATCGTGTGAATAATGGTTTGTTTGAAAAGTTGAATGAAAATTTTGAAGAAATGAGAAATTGTGGAAAATGAAAATAAACCTGAATGGTATCTTAAATACCAAAAGCAGAGACTCATGATCAGATGTCTTGTATTTGAAAAATAAATTAGAAAATACATTTTGGACCAGCAACAGATGGAGGCACAGTATCTTTTCACGACAGCACATCCTTCATATTTTGACCTGTGGATCTAAAACTTAAAGATCTTGCCAAGTGCTTTGATATTTATATTGAAAGGTATATATCATGATGTTTACTCCCTGCTTCAGGTCAAGCCTATAATTCATTCTGTTTTTTAGAGGTATAGGTTAAACATCACCAATATAGTTAAACCGTTGGATACCATATTGATATAAATTTTACTTATATATAATAATATAAGTAATATATATTACATTATCTTTGTAGCATTAAACTCGACAAGAACATTTCACTTATTTTCACTGCCTTGTAGATGCCATAAAATTGCAAAGAGATGATTGAAGAATAAAAGAAATTAAGAAAAAATGATAAAACGAATCAATTAAAAAAAAAAATTATTATGTTCAAGATCAGACCCTCCCCCCCAAAAAACCCCAAAACAAAACAAAAAAACAAAACAAAAAAACACCGCAATAGACCCATCTTGTTCCTTACAGCTGTGAAAGATTGATGCTTATAAGAGGCTATAGGCTTCTAAGAAGTGTTTTCAGTGCCTTTATAAAGCGATTTTGAAGTTCAGAAAATTATGATTTCCTTATGAATTCTTTTCAGGACTTGATTATACCGATATTAAACAGAAATAAACATTTTAGTCATCTTCTGAGAGCCAGATGGGTATTAATTCATATCTTAGCTTACAACACAAAATTGACACCCTTCTGGCTCTCAAAATACAACAGTCTGTATTTTTGAGGAAATAGTCTTTGGATATGCTACAGAGAAGGTTTAAATCATCGAAGACCATTTCTTGATCTCTGCATAGAGTTCTCCTTAGTAATTAGTGTAATTTGCAACCTCGTGAACTAGTTTTCAACGCAATCTGGCATGATTCCAGTATTCCATAAGTTAATTACATAATTGAGCACATGCCAGTGTTTATTTAGAAAGAGATGGTAGCAATCGGGTTACAAAGTGACACCAAGGTTTTTGACACTTCAGAATTCACATGGAACAAATTTCTTATAAAATTTATGTCATGTTTTATGTTACATAGGGCCCCTGTTGGTTTTAGAAGGCTGATATACAAAAGGATAGAAGTAAAGTTTATCATCGTGTGGCTGGCAGAAGGACGTAAGCATGCTGTGCTGTTGTGCTAATTACACAAATGCGCACTATTGCGTTAAGCAGAAGATCGTTAGCAATAACATACGCATAACGTAATAAATATGTGGTTATATGACATAAAACTTCTAAAATTAGGTAGTTACATTTCCTTTTCATGTTTTATTAGTTGATGAAGAGAGAAATCCCTGTCGTGTTTAAAAAATAGTATAACATGTATATTGCAATCAAAATCTTAAAAAAGCGTGTTACCAGAAATTGGCCTTATGGCATATGCATGCTAACGCCCTTCTGCCAGCGACACAACGATATAAGTATTTCTAATGCTCTTTTTGCTCTCGGTGATATTTTTCTTTTGTGAAAAAAATCTGCTCATGGGGTATTTAGAGGAATGAAGGAGAAATAGGCTATGAAGAAACAAGAAAATGAGTAGCGATGCTGATGGAATGAAGACAATTTTTTGTGCTTATTTTCATTTTTTTACTTATTTTCATTTTTTTACAACAAAATGAGGTGGAATGGAAGGAGAAGAAAGGAAAAGAAGGAGTGATCAAGATCTTTAAATATGCTTTAAGAGTTTTTCTTGAAAAATGTGCAAAAGGCGTTGAATGATGAACCCACACAGGTGATGACATCGTTAAGATCGAACCTTGTATTGATTAAAAAAAGAAATACAGCTCATTTCCCCAGAAACTATCCACTCTTGATCAGCCCCTTAATTGTAGAGCGCACAACCAAAGCGCTCATTAAATCTGTATGATGAATTTAACTGGAGTATTGGGTAATAGGATTATGTAACAGTGTACCAGTTAACTGTAATCTTGTTACTTAAGGATCCAATGTATGCCAGACAGGTTGCTTGTTAATCCCTGTATCTGATTTTATTCCACCAGTGCTAAGTTTACCAATTACACTTCAACAATTGTTGACTTTGTGCACAGTAGCATGTATTTGTAAAGTGGTCCTATAGAGGGATCTAATTATTGATTTTGGGGGTAAGCCAATAAGCTAGTCACAAGCAGGTTTCTATCAATTTTTATGCCTCCGCCCACCAGTAGGTGGTGCCGGAGGCATTATGTTTTCAGGTTGTCCGTCAGTCCGTCCGTCCATCCTTCCGTCCGTCTGTCCCCTTTTTGTTCTCGCGATAACTTGAAAACCGTGTGGCAGATCAGCTTGTAACTTGGCCCATGTATGCATATGGGAGGGACGATGAACTGATTAGATTTTGGGGTCT
The DNA here is from genome assembly GCA_025617745.1 of Heliocidaris erythrogramma. Taxonomy (NCBI): domain Eukaryota; kingdom Metazoa; phylum Echinodermata; class Echinoidea; order Camarodonta; family Echinometridae; genus Heliocidaris; species Heliocidaris erythrogramma. The sequence continues at coordinate 32,150,138 of CM046861.1, read as the reverse complement.
CAAGGTCAAAGGTCAAAGGTCATAGAGGTCATAATATACATAAAAATGGTTCGTTCTCGCGATAACTTAAAAACCGTTCGGCGGATCAGCTTGTAACTTGGCTCATGTATGCATATGGGAGGGACGATGAACTGATTAGATTTTGGGGTCTCAAGGTCAAAGGTCATAGAGGTCATAATATACATAAAAATGGTTCATTCTCGCGATAACTTAAAAACCGTTCAGCGGATCAGCTTGTAACTTGGCTCATGTATGCATATGGGAGGGACGATGAACTGATTAGATTTTGGGGTCTCAAGGTCAAAGGTCAAAGGTCACAGAGGTAATTATGTACATAAAAATGGTTAGTTCTCGCAATAACTTAAACTGTTCGGCGGATCAGCTTGTAACTTGGCTCATGTATACATATGGGAGGGACGATGAACTGATTAGATTTTAGGGTCTCAAGGTCAAAGTTCAAAGGTCATAGAGGTCATTATATACATAAAAATGGTTCGTGATGTATGGAGTCTAGGGGAGCGTTTCATCAAGCGTTTTGTCAGTGATTTTCACCGACAAATTTGCTCTCAACCAATCAGATGCAAGGATTTCAGTAGCTTATAACAGTTGTCGGTGAAAATCACTGACAAAATGCTTGATGAAACGCTCCCCTGGTCTACCTATTTTAGAAATTTCTAGGGGACAGTGGTTTATTTGCTATAAAATATCTATTTCCTTGGTGTATTTAATGATTGTAAGTTTTTTATATGAAAATGAAATGAAATAAATTTTCTGTCTCCTGTGCATTTTAAGTGAAAAGATTTGTCATTTTGTTGGGACAAATCCTTTTTAGAGTGTACATTTATGCCATACATTTCCAATCTGGTGATGGCGGAGGCATAAATTCCGACCGTGCGCAGTCGAAGCTTCATCTAGTTTCTTTTTTAATTTGAAAAAAAATTCCTTCTTGCCATATTTATATGTTGAAATGGGTTGCCAGTGCCGGTTTACACATTCTTTGCTTGATTCATTTGCTTGATTGATTCATTACTCAGTGAGAATGAGAAATGCTTGGCAATGGAGAGCGATTTTGTTGTGGAAGCTACAAAGATAGGTGTGGAAAAAAGGGAAAATATTAAATGCAAAATATTCGCTTTAGGGTAGTACCTTTTTCATGTAGGTTCGATTGAAATTGGTTTTACCATAGCAATTGGGCATCTACCATTTTGCATACACTGTCACTCCACAGCATTTTCAAAGGATGATTTAACCAGGGAAATGAAACTACCATTCAGTTTTTATAGTGTGTCAATTTAGTCCCTAACTCTAAGAGTGAAATGGCCTCATTAATAGGACCATATAGGAGTGTGCTATTTTCATTGTGATAAGTTAGAGAGAACCCCTGTCCTATTCCTATGGATTAGTAAGAAATGTGATTATTATTTGTGCTGATTCATACATATTTGTACATGCCTAGTCATTTGTGTCAGTGTTCCTATAGAATATTGTAAAAGTGGAAATTTTCACGCTATTAATTTTTTGTGCCCGGCCAAGTAAAGTGAATTTCACATGTTTATAATTGACGACTGACCAGACAAAAAAAGAAGAAGATATTTCCACAAATTCTGGCCAAGATATCTGCCAGTTTGGAGTCCGTTTAACGAGTGTGACTTTGATATACAATGTACAGTCCAACCTGCTTTAGTGACCACCTGTATAGAGAGACCACCTGTCAATAAAGACCATAATTTTTGTTTCCCTTGAAAAAAGTGGTTCTCATTTTACAACGAAAAATGAGGTGGAATGGAAGGAGAAAAAAGGAAAAGAAGGAGTGATCAAGATCTTTAAATATGCTTTTAAAGTTTTTCTTGAAAAATGTGCAAAAGGCGTTAAATGATGAACCCACACAGGTGATGACATCGTTAAGATCGAACCTTGTATTGATTAAAAAAAGAAATACAGCTCATTTCCCCAGAAACTATCCACTCTTGATCAGCCCCTTAATTGTAGAGCGCACAACCAAAGTGCTCATTAAATCTGTATGATGAATTTAACTGGAGTATTGGGTAATAGGATTATGTAACAGTGTACCAGTTAACTGTAATCTAGTTACTTAAGGATCCAATGTATGCCAGACAGGTTGCTTGTTAATCCCTGTATCTGATTTTATTCCACTATTGCTAAGTTTACCAATTACACTTTAACAATTGACGACTGACCAGACAAAAAAAGAAGAAGATATTTCCACAAATTCGGGCCAAGATATCTGCCAGTTTGGAGTCCGTTTAACGAGTGTGACAATGTACAGTCCAACCTGCTTTAGTGACCACCTGTATAGAGAGACCACCTGTCAATAAAGACCACAATTTTTGTTTCCCTTGAAAAAAGTGGTTCTCATTTAAACATGTATGAAAGGAACATGTACATAAAGACCACCTGCTCATAAAGACTGCTTTTCTTGTCTCCCTTGAGAGGTGTTTATAGACAGGTTTCACTGTACCTTTTTGTACTTGTCAGATATTGAGCTGCATAATGTATATATAGACAGGGCACTTCCGTTGCAACAAGGGTCTTGGGATCTGCCATTTTTTCCTCATTAGGTCGGAGTCCCCACCCTGTCTGCTTTCTCTGAACCTGTTCTATGCATGTGAGCGGATTCTGGGGTCAGGTCAGGTGGGGTGGTGGCTCTCTACAGCCTTACAAAAAGATTCTGTCTGCCAGTACAATAGATAATATGTCATATGTTTGACAGGTGGAGAAAAGATAATAGCTACGTTCATACAGGACTTGTGGTTTTGAAACTCTAAGTTAGCGAAACTTTAAGTAAACAAAACCACGACTCCCTAACCACAACGAGGGTTCACACAAGCCCGAAACAAGGAGCTGAAACTACAAGCCGAGCGATCGTTGTGGTTCACCCCGGAAGTAGATTCTACTGATTGTGTGTACAGTACACATACAGATCATGTGTTCATAATCGCGCGAACGGTATGACCCAGAAGTTTAACATGAACAGCGAGGTCATCGCTAACTACAAGCTTGCGAAACTTAAAGTTTATTCCGTTCACGTGGTCTGAAACTACAACAGAGGACCACCCACTGCTCGTGGTTTCGTCGCCCTTACCCACGAGCTCACTTGTAGTTCTAGAACTACAAGTAAACTTAAAGTTTCGAAACTACGAGACCATTCATATGGTCTGAAACTATAAGATAACTACAAGTAAACTGAAAGTATTGAAACTACAAGAGAAACTTAAAGTTTAGCTCCCATCGTGTGAACGTCATTAATGTCACAAGGATTTCATAAAGTAGAGGAATCCTTTTTTAGAAAGTGTTCTTGAGAAATGTTTTCATGCATTAATCTATACACTCTAAACTAGATCTTTTATAGGCCCCTGTAGACCAACTCGGCATACCTTACATGTCCTATTTTACAGCCAAGTTCATGTACGTGAAAAGGTTTTGTGTAATTTCCACTTGCGGATTCAAAATACCTGGAAGTTAGCCCAGACTGCAGTTAACATGTTATTAGTCATAGCCAACAAGTAAAAAAATAATAAAAACATGTAGAGGTGTATAATGTGCCAGATCAGATCTTCATATGGTATTCATTTTCTGAGGAATTAGTTGCATGAAATAATTTACAAAGGATGTGTCTTTCTTGGATTGTCTAACAACCTGTAGAGATTTCAGCTTATTTCACGGTGAAACCTGATCTAGCAATCACCTAGAGTTATTTAGTTATGGGCTGTCTCTCTTTAGAGACAAGGCAGAGATTTGATTTACCTTGAATAGCATCTTGTCATTGAAGGGTGTATTGAACTGAACCTGTATAGATACACAACCATTCTGCTTGTATACGGAGACCAAAGGTTTTGTTTCTCTTGAATAGTTTTTCTCATTAAAAAAATACTCCAAACGGAACCTGTGCTGCAAGACCAAATGCAGATTAATACCATCTTAACCCTTTACCTACGGGAACCGGGTGCCTCCTGTATTAAGCCTATTGGGATGAGATAATTCAGTAGTCAACGGGTTAATACCATCCTTCTGTTTCCCTGTAACAGCCTTTATATACAGGTTTGACTGTATTTCATTATTACAGTCAAACCTGCTTTAGCAACCACCTGTATAGAAAGACCACCTGTCTATAAAGACCACATTTCCCCTGAACAACGTTTCTCATTGAAATGTGTATTAAAGGAACCTGTCCATAAAGACCACCTGCTCATAAAGACGGCTTTTCTTGTCTACCTTGAGCGGTCATGCTGTGACAAACTGAAACAAGACCCAGTTTGGGGAAAGGGGGTCAATTACATTACCTCTAATCTTTCATGAGGGTGTCAAAAGTAGCACCCTTTAGGGCCAAAGCCTAATCCCACTTGTCAACAGGTACACACTGTTCTGCCCAGACACAATAGGATGTAACAGGGAAATGGAAGCAGGCAGGATTGTAAAGTAGAAGTAGGTAAACCGGGGTCACAGGCTTTTACCCTTCTAAAGTACATAGGGGATGTTATGGGGAGTTGACAGTGGAAATTAAAAAGACTGTGGAGATACATGAACTAACCAAGTATGCCTGTGAATGCTATTAAGACGCCTGGAGGAGAGGAAGAAGGGGAGATCCCTGATGTTACAAGTACAGTGAAACCTGTCTATAAAGACCACTCAGGGGAGACAAGAAAAGCGGTCTTTATGAGCAGGTGGTCTTTATGTACAGGTTCCTTTAATACACATTTCAATGAGAAACGTTGTTCAGGGGAAATGAAAATTGTGGTCTTTATAGATAGGTGGTCTTTCTATACAGGTGGTCACTAAAGCAGGTTTGACTGTACTTTCAACATATCAATTATTTTTTATTTGAAACGTCCATTTTGCACTTAAGCGCAAGATTTTCTTTACAAACTTACCGTAAAACCAGAAACATCTGTGAGATGCAACTTTCACGAATTTTGAACGATGGCCATTTTCACACCAGGTGAGTGGTCAATTATGATTCAATGACTTTGCGGCATGAAACTTTCGCGAATGTGAGCCACTTGCGAAATTCGCAAACATTATTGGGCCTCGAAAGTTTGTGGTTTTGCAGTAACCAGTGCATTCCATATAGCACGTCATTTCTTCTTTTTGTGTTACTAACAGTTTCATTTCAATGAATTCTGAAGATTCAAAATCAGAGTTTTAATTCTTTGTTTCATTTTGAATGCCCTGTGCACTTGGACATATTCAATTCAATTTGGTTCAATTCAAAGCAACATTCAATTCACTTATAAAATCGAAAGTTACGTATCGTACATTTATAAAATCATGTCAAGAAATATAAACAAGACATAACATTCATAGAGTCAAACATGGATAGCATATGGATATTTCATGAATACAAACTTCATAATTTCTGCTGCAGGAAGAAAAAGTAGCTTCTTTACCCCCCCCCCCCCCAAAAAAAAAAAAGAGAGAGGGCAGTATTTAGATTCATAGAGGAAGATTGGCACCTGTGACATAGAAAAGGGTTAGATTATTCACAGATTCCACTCTGCTCTAAAGTGCCAGCTAAACCAGTCCGCTAATTGTGCTGTGTGCCTTATTTTAGTCTTGTCTGTCAGACAGATTAGGTGGTGATATGTAATCATCATTTGAAGTGAGACTTAACTATATAGGCCATACATGTATACCCAGAGCTTATCCTGTACATTGTAGACCTCAGTAGTTCCAGTTGTATGGCTTTCTTTTCTCTGCTGATGTTTTGTAGGCTATTGCCTTTTAACAAAAGACTATTGCATTTTTTACAATGACTATTGCCTTTCAACAATTGCTCAGGTATTTAGAGGCCACCAGTAGGCTATTCTATAATGTGTCTCACTCTTTTGCTTGCTTTCCTGATAAATTGTTGTTGACAACCTGCAAAGCTTATCAGAGGTTTTACTCTTACAGAGCAACACCAAATGTACTGTAAAATATGATGAATAGGATCAACTTAGTGATATAGGGACAAAAGTGGAGAAGCATTGAAATTACGAACAGCAAATATCTAAAGAAATGTTAAAGCATGTTTTGATATTGCCAAAAAGAAAAAACCTTGCACATCTTGCATATCACAGGTAACGATAACTGTAACTGTATTTGTAGAATCGTTCCGACACCGATGTCCTAAGGTTTATATGGAAATGGTTTTGGATTGTCATTGTTATTGGCTTTCGATGGTGTATCCAGGGCTCCTTACTAACAGGCACCTGGTATACATGCCCCCCCCCCCCTAAAATTTCAGCATTTTATTAACAGGGAGCTCGTGCATATGTCAGTTCGGACTCCCTGTGAAAAATATTAATGTGGGGCCCTGGTTTATCCAACACCTCTTTCACATAAACTTCAGGGGACCAATGTCATAGTTATAGCTACCATTATCGATGATAATGTGACCAGCCCTAGGGTATGTAGCTATGCTTTGTCCCCATTCTGCAATCCATATGTGTGTAAAAGCACATTTTTTTTTGGGGGAAAAAATTCTGGGCAAACTGCTATAGTATTTTTACTTCATGTCTCTTGAGTGTATATGTGTACAGGCAGATGGCTAGCTACTTCTTGTCGGTAATTGCAAATTGAGTGGAGATTGGAAGCAAAGATCGCTTAATGGGAAAACAACCGCTCCATTGGCTCTCAACATTAACTTTCCCCTCTAAAAGCCTTGTGCAGACATGATACAAGAAACCGCCTAAAAACATGAAACATAGAACAGTTTTATGTTTAAACTAATGGCAGATGGATATGTAAAATGCTCTGTACATAAAAAAGGACCATGTGCATTCTGGAAAGCCAGAAACTTTCATGAATTGTTCATGACAGCCTATTTTGCAGCAAGAAACTTTCGCGAATTGCAATAATTTTATGCTGTTTCAGTTGTGATTTTATTATTTCACGGGATGAAACTTTCACAAATCTCGACCACGTGCGAAACTTGCGAAAGTTTCATACACGCGAAAATTTTTGGTTTTACAGTTGTCATTCATCTATGCGTTATAATGTACAGAAGTGCATGCACTACCCCTATGACTTTTCACTTTGCCAAGGCGTTATTTTGAGCCGGTTTACTGCTTTATGTGTGAAAGAGGCTCAAAGAAACACAACGTGATAATTCAATATGGCGAGAAAACATGATCTAGTTTAACCCCCTAGAAATCTGCTTTAGGATACCAGATAGGTCCTGATGAGCCCGATAAATTAATTACAGCACCCGCAGATTGGAAAATAATCAATTTTTCTTTTCTCCTGGCGTGTGTGCTCTTCTTGTATAGTGCCGAATGAAGGGCTGACTCTCGCTCGCTGGCTGGCAGTGTTATGATTTATTTCCCATTAGCTGTCGTCACTTTGGTGGAAGGGGGGATGAGGGCGGGGATGTAGCCCCAGGGGGATGGGATGAGAGCCCTCCAATAGATCCAATTTGTCTGCTGATGTCACCGCTATCCTAACAAAGGAAGTGAATAGACAGTTTGTAGTGCAGCTCGTGCTAACAGGTCTTGCTCATGTATGAGAAGAAGCTCGTGCTAACAGGTCGATGTCGATGTGAAGCATCCACATAAAAATGGATTGTGAGATGACAGGGTTTCAAACATTTGTGCTTGTTCATTTTTGGTGTACTCTTTTGTACTAATATATTTTCATGATTTGTAGAATTGATATTTTTGGTAATTCCATCGTTTTTGTTTTGTTGTTATGACAGAATTGTTGTAATTAAAAGAAAATAGGATCACTTTAAAAACTATGGTCACATTGAAATAGTTGTCATAGGTTATTTTCACAATGTTCAGTCAAGATTACAATGTAATGCTAATCCAATACCTCCTAGATTTTCTGAAGGGCATTAAACATATAAACAAAGTTAAGCTGAAGTGACTTCAGATAACTACCCTGTCTCTGAATTGGATTGATACGCAAACCAAATACAATTACAAATAGGTCTAAGATATTTCTGGCTCTCTGGATTTAAATTGTAGAGTCAAATAGGATGAGGATGTTATTACAAAATTGAGTGTAGAGATGCTTAGAAAGTGGAAAGAAAACAGTCATATATTTTTGAGATACTTATATCTACGTCAGATATGTATACTTACCTATGCCTTTGCTGCTCTTCGATTGTCCTGCTCGAATAATCCATAATTCTAGTCAGCCTCTTGGCATTTATTTTTCTCTTTCACGGTCAGCCCCACGTAGATATTTCCGTGTTTGCGGGTGTTTCCGTTTGTCACCGAGCCTTCGGGTTCGGTGTTTGTTCTTACGGTTTTTAGGCTGTGAAAATTTCTTTAGTGCGTATCTCCCAAATAAACTTTAGTTTTATTTACTGCATTCAGTTGAAGTATTTCTTAATTTGAAAAGTATACTTTATTGTCTGTTTTATTGCAGTGGTATGAATTCGGAAGAAGAAGCAGCTGGGTCAAGGAGACCTGCTTCTTCCGAAGAGTTGTCTAGCAAGACGACTCGGCCTTCCAGAACTCCCCCGAGTACAGCGGTACGCGGGGGAGGGAGGAGGGCTAAAGGTAAGTTGCCTAGTGGTGTTCCCTTGCAGAGTTTGCCAGTTTCGGAGCTTGCGGCTTCGGGACGGGTGGCGTTAACTGAATCGGGATTGTCAACTCCGAAGCCTGTGGTTTCGGGGTGGGTGGCGTCAGATTCTAGTGGTTTGGATATCTCGAATCCAATCCCCCGGTCGCTGAGACCAGAGGGGGGGGCTGTTGTTTCCCGTACGGTAGCGTTCACTCGCTCTGATCCGTTAGGGGAGACGCGCCCCACTACTGCAGGGCAACCCACGGGCTTAGTCCATGTTGGTCTGGGTTCTCAAACCCTAGCCCCCGGCAAACGCCATATGGGGGAACGAGTACTTTCTGGGCTGTCTCAGTTGCCAGCTGATGGGAATGCTCGAGCTAACAATTATGGACGCTCTTCGGAGCAACAGGTGTTTTCACCTGAGTGCGTGACTACTAGTGCTCCCCTATTGCTGCTTTCGAGCGGTCCAATAGTGGGTTCACATGCCTTTAGTAGTCATCGGGCACATACCGAGTCATCTCGGTCTGCCCACGCACTGGGAGCTTTTAGCTCCCAACCCATGGCTATGGCATCTTCTTGCCTAGCCAATATGGGTGATTTGGGCGATTCTCTAGGCTTACGCCATGAGCGCTCCAATCCCTTTATGGGAAGTGAACGTCCCTCCGCGGAGGGATCGGTTCGTGTTTCCGAAGAGGCTTCGGGGATCCGAACGAATCCGATTAAGCGTTCTAAGAAAAGGGTTTCGGCTACGACTCTTGTCGAGCCAGCCAAGAAAAAGGCCAAGAAGAAGGCGAAAAGCGGCAAGGCTTTGCCGGCCTCTTGCCCGTCTGGCCTGGCTGACCCGGCTAGCTCCTCTCAAGCTGACATGTTCAGTATGATGCGGGCTTTTGCTCAGAATCAGGGTTGGTCCTTTGTACCGGCTTCCTCAACCCTGATTTCTGTCCCTATTCAGGGATCTCGCTTTGAGTCTAATCAGCCTTTTGTGATTGATTCCTCTTTGTCTGAGACTGATTCGCATGTGCCTCCTATTCCCGCGGCCCTCGGGGCTCCGCCGGGCGAGGAGACTTTTGGTGAACCATGCGGGGACCCGCCTGCGGAGGCCTTTGTTAGCGTTCCTTTGTCTCATTCCACTCGGGTGGAACCAGATTTGGATGCGTCCTCTCAAGCTTCGGTTCCCGAATCGCTTGGGCAGGCGGAGTCTCAATCGCTCAATCTCTGTGGAGTGGAAGCGATTGCTTTGTTGTCCAAATATCTCCCTGAAGTTCAGTCAACCCGCGCGCAGGGTTCGACTTCGCGTTGGAATTTCAAGCAGCAGGTCTCCTCTGAGGGTATTGCTCTTGAGGAGGTTTTCAAGCTGGAGTATGACCGCATTGAGGCCGCGCTGTTGGTTAAGCGATCTAATGCGGTCAGGGGTAAGGCCTTTGCCTTTTGTTCTCAGGACCAAGACAGCTTTTTCAAGGCTAAGATTCTTTCTCCTGAGATTTTAGAGGTTGGTCGTCGCTTGCGGGCGACTAATCCGCTTACCTCCGCTGCGTTCAGGGCGGAGGATAAGATTTGGTCTAATATTGAAAACCACATTAGGTCAGGGATGCGTTTGGCGGCTTTTTAAGGGCTTCTCTCCGACCTTAGGTCCAGGGCGGAGGAGTTGAATGTTACCGATGGTGACAAGCTGATTATTGACGACTTGCTGCATACTCTTTTTTGTCTGCAGTGGTCGCAGCTTTCCACAGCAGCTGCTTCGGCTACGTTCCGTCGCAGGACCTCGGCTCTCTCAGCACTGGGTGTTAGAGAGTCGGGCATTGCTCAACTTCTCCGAGATGTTCCGTCTCGGGGTCCTTCGCTTTTTGGTGGTAAATTCGCTACGGTGTTTCAAAGAGAGATCGATGCGCGAAAGCAGATCTCGGATATGACTAAGCAGTTTCACACTAGCTCTAAGCCAACGCGGGCCCCTGTTCGGCGTAGACCTGCTGGTCCCGTTTCGGGTCAACGCAGTCGCGTGTCTAGGGTCCCGCCTCCTGAGCCTCAGCCAGCTCCGTCTCGTGGGAGAGGGAGTCGTGGCAGGGGCTTTTCGAGAGGTTCTCGTGGTAAGGCGATGGCTTCGCAGAAGGCCAAGCCTGGATTTTGATGTTTTTCCCCGAGCGCTTGTTCGACCGAATGTGGTAGGTGGCCGACTTCATGCGTTTCTCCCCGCTTGGGAGGCCATCTCCGGGGACGTGTTTGTTCTCTCCGTCGTGCGAGACGGATTCTTCATAGATCTTTGCGCCTCGCTCCCCGGAGGGGCTATAAGAATTCGGTCACCTCCCATGTCTGCCCTGTCTCGGTCTCATGCTTCGAAGGAGATCGAGTCTCTTTTGGAAAAGAGGGCTATAGAAAGGGTAAGAGACAGGCCGTCTCTTTCCCTTTCTCCAATATTTGTTATTCCCAAGCGCTCGGGAAAACTTCGTTTGATACTGAACCTAAAGAGGATAAACAAATTTATTCCTCCGGTTCATTTTCGGATGGAGACTCTTGCCTCCATTCTTCCGTTGATCAAAAGGGAAGACTACGCGGTCTCGATAGATCTCAAGGACGCGTACTTTCACATTCCCATTCATCGCGCTTCTCGCGATCTTCTGGGGTTCTCCTTCCTCTCGGAGACTTATCGTTTTCGGGCTCTTCCCTTCGGGCTGCGCCCGGCCCCTCGGGTTTTTACTCAAGTTGTAGCGGTGCTAGCGGCCTTTCTGAGGCGTCGCGGCCTGCGGTTGTTTTGTTACCTGGACGATTGGCTTCTCCTTGCGGAGTCGCGCGATCGTTTGTTGGACGAGACTCGTTTGCTCGTCTCTCTTACTCAAGACTTAGGTTTCCTAATAAATTGGGAAAAGTCAGAGTTAGTCCCCACTCGCAGCCCAGTTTTTCTGGGGGCGGTGTTAGACATAAGGAATCAGTTAGCTCGGCCCAGTCGAGACAGGATTCTCACCATTGTCTCTGCGGCTCGCAAGCTTTTGCTGGCCAGAAGAGTCTCGGCCAGACAGTGGCTTCAGTTTCTAGGTTATCTAGCCAGTCTAGTCGATGTTTTAGAGGACTGCCGGCTCCTCATGAGACCCTTTCAGAGACATCTCCTCAGGTTCTTCAAGCCGGGAAAAGACTCTCTTTTGGTCTGGATTCCAGTACCAGTAAAGATCAAGTCTCTTCTCGCTTGTTGGACGAGCGAGGTGTTTCTCGCGCGAGGCAGGTCCTTCTCTGTCCCTCTTCCGTCGATATCGGTTTCGACGGACGCCTCTCGGTTGGGGTGGGGAGGACACTGCAACGGCAGCACGGTTGCGGGGGATTGGTCTCATCTTGGGACTCTTCCTCATATCAATGTCCTGGAGTTTATGGCAGTTCTGTTGACCTTGCTCCATTTCAGAAGTCGACTTCTCAGTCGACTTCTCAGTCGTTCGGTTCTGATTCTCACGGACAACGTTACTGTGGCGGCATATATCAATCGGCAGGGAGGCACTCGTTCGGTTGCCTTGAATGCCCTAGCAGCTCAGCTGTGGAGGTGGTGTCGTCGCATGGCAATCACACCCGTGGCCTCTTTCATCCCCGGTCGGGAAAACCTCATTGCGGATTTTCTGTCCCGGGGCAGGTATCTTCCATCGGAATGGATGCTCCATCCGGAGGTATTTTGCCGCATTCGCAGTTGCCTAGGTCCACTGGAAGTGGATCTATTTGCGTCGGTGCTAAATCACCAGCTGCCGAAGTATTGCTCCCGTGTTCGCGATCAGGGAGCATGGGCTCTCGATGCTTTCTCCCTCAGCTGGGAGAACCTTCAGGGATTCGCCTTTCCTCCCTTCCAACTGATTCCGCGTGTCTTGCGGAAAATCAGGGAAGATCGGGCGAGGGTGCTTGTAATAGCTCCCTTTTGGCCCAGGAGGAATTGGTTTCCGGAACTTATGAGCCTTCTAAGGGCTCAACCGTTAGTTCTCCCGTTAAGAGCGGATCTGGTGTTACAGCCCCTATCGGGGATTCTTCACCACAATCCGGAGTCTCTTCATTTGACTGCTTGGCCCCTGTCAGGGAATCTGCAAGACAGTCGGGTCTCTCTGATAGAGCCGCGGACTTTTTAATGTCCAGTCGTAGGGTTTCTACTAGGGAAATTTACAATTCCCGTCTCTCGGTCTTTTTTCCTTTGGTGCAAAGAGAGAAATCAAACCCCTTCTAAGGCTCCTATTGGTTCAATTGCGGATTTCTTAATCTCGTTATTTGACAAAGGGAGATCTATTTCTACTATCCGAGGCTACCGTTCGGCGATCGGGGCCATTCATTCGGGTTTTTCGGATGGTTCGGGGATTTCCAATTCCCCGCTGCTAAGTGGTTTGATTCGTTCGTTCTTTCTGAAACGACCTTCGTTTTCTAAGTTAGTGCCGTCTTGGAGTCTGCCTAAGGTCCTGGAGGCCTTGGCGAAACCTCCTTTTGAACCGTTAGGTGAAGCTTCGCTTCATCATCTTACGGTTAAGACGCTCTTTTTGGTAGCTATTGCCTCTGGGCAGAGGCGCAGTACTCTTCATGCTCTCTGTCTTACTCCTGGTCATGTTCGCTGGGAGAGAAAAGGTGTTAGGTTGATTCCTAGGGCTTCTTTCGTTGCCAAGAATCAGACAGCTACCTCCGGTCCTGTTGAGATTTTTCTTTGTCCGCTTTCTGACTTTTCTTCGGTGCGTGAGGACAAAGTTTGGTGTCCTGTTAGGGCTCTCAAATGGTATATTGATAAGACTAAGTCTTATCGTAAGGATGATCAGTTGTTCCTGATCACTAGAGAGCCCTTTTCTCCTGCCTCTCTTGATTCCATTTCTAGATGGATCGTTGAAGCTATTAGGGCCGCTGGCACAGAGGCTCTTTTATCCGACAGTAAGCCTCGTGCTCATGATACTCGTAGTGTCAGCACTTCTTGGGCTCTGTTTCAAGGTGTGGCGCTTGTTGATATTTTGAAGGCTGCTTATTGGCGTTCGCCCAATTCCTTCATTTCTTGCTACCTTAGGGATGTTCCCGCAGGTGAAGCTTTGTTTGCGTCAGCCACCTTGAAGGCCGCTGTGTCTTCTTTGTAGTCTTTGGTGTAATCCTATTTCCTTCCGCTCGAAACATGCCTCCCGGTCTTTGAGTTGGCGCTGGTCTGGCATAATAGGTAGGTATATATGATTTATTGCAGTAAATTTGTAAAATCAGCACTGATTTTCTTATTTACTATATAAATCTATATACCTACCTATGACCCTCCCTCCTTCCCCGCTCCTTGCAAGCAACATGTTTCTTCTTGGGGTTGCTCGCAAAAGAGGAAGATGGCCGTAGCGTATTGACGCGCGTGAGTGGCGAAGGGGACAATAGGATTACGGGGGGTGCGCACAATATTGTGACACATGTGTGATAATTCTCGAAGGGGTCCCGTAGTCAAGACTACAGGCATAATAGGTAGGTATATAGATTTATATAGTAAATAAGAAAATCAGTGCTGATTTTACAAATCTGTTTCTCTCATTTTTATGCCTCCGCCCACCGAAGGTGGGTGCCGGAGGATATGTCCGTCCGTCCGTCCGTCCCATTTTCGTTCTCACAATAACTTAAGAACCATTTGGCAGATCAACTTCAAACTTGGCTCATGTTTGCATATGGGAGGGACAATGATCTGATGAGATTTTGGGGTCACGAGGTCAAAGGTCACAGGTCACAGAAGCCATTGTACATGTATATATGAAAATGGCTTGTTCTTGTTATAACTTAACCATTCGGCAAATCAATTTCAAACTTTGCTCATGTATGCATAGGCCTATGTGAGTTATGATCTGAGTTGATTTTGGGGTCACGAGGTCAACGATCAAAGGTCACTGAGGTCATTATATACCTGGAAATAGATGGTTCTCACAATAACTCAAGAATGATTTAATGGATCAAGTTCAAACTTGGCACACATGTAGATAATTTCAAATATAACCCATTTATGCACACAGGAATGGCAATAATTTTAAGGGCAATGATCTCTGCAGTCATTTCAGATATGTGTTGCACCTGTCGTTTCTCCCAACCTTTTGCTGTCCAGTGTCATTAAAGGAGAATTATCCCCAGGCTTTTAAATGTAAATAGGGTCATAGTGAATAAAATAACATTTAATTTGATATAAAAATCACCGTTTTAGACCAACTGATGCCGTTGTAAGAGCAGAAAATAGAGACCACTTTTTACGATGTCTACTCCTACTGGCGGCGTCCATTTTCTCTAAATTTCCCATAAAACCTTGCGCGTGATGACGTAGGGGATGGAGAACTCACTAGCTAGTAGCTAGCTTGCATGAAGCGCGCGCTGCATATACACACGGTAAACATGGTGTATTGTCAAGCGTTCGGCTGTTGTAACTGTTCCAAGAAAACGATAGGTTCCCAGACCCGCAGAAATGTCAGCAATTGTTCAAGCATTGGGTGACCATATTGAACGTGGAAAAATTCCAAGGAAAAGACTTCAAACTTGATCGGAAAAATGATGTGATCTGCAGTGATCATTTCACGGAGGCCGATTATCACGTAGATCTGCGGGCTAAGCTTATGCCCGGGCGAATCGTATAATCAAGCTAGTGTGTCCTGGAACACGTTTTACTTACGATGATTATTTTACTCTAATAAATGTTTTTCAAATGTGATAGTTACGTAGATAATATAAATTGATTTATTTAATTTAATTATGAAACTCTTGCGTAATTTATGTTATTATTAATAATAATAAACTCTTTTTAAAATAATGTTGGTGAACTATTGCGAGCCAATTACAATGCGCTACGGCCAACTCCATGCCCTACGTCACACAGCCCGATCGCACCGGGAACATGGCGACGCTGCTTTACTCTTGAGAACAATAAAAATCGGAGGATTCAATCGACAATTCCCATCCTCTCGATTCTCGAATATACGATGTTTTTACTTTATCAGAAACTGTTTAGAATTCTGTTTTAGGTCAATGATAAAAGTCTCGTGGGGATAATTCTCCTTTAATGATTCATGACTCTGACTTAAAAGGTGTTCTGAAATTTTAACTGCACCACACAATGGCAATTGTTGTGCTCTTAATTAATTACTGATAAACACAGATTTTGTGGCCTTGCTTTTTCAAAAAGTGAAAAATCGAATTAAATATTTCAGAACGATGTTTAACGAAAAGTATAAAAAGAAACGTAATAAAACTTGCTCCCAAATATTTTTTTACATCCTTCAACTTTACAATGTAAAAACCTCAGATTGATATGAGGTATATTTTTTGAGTTATTAACGATCAAAAGGTCCAGTTTTTGTTAACACCTAGTAGTAGTGGAGAGTCGCACTCTGTGTGGGATATGCGTGTAGAGAAAGAGCAGCATAGTGGAATAAACCAAATACAAAAACAGATAGAATCTAGACTAGCCAGTTGTCCACAGATACATCATTCATGGAAAATGGCGGACCCCATGTGCAGCTCACGACGGGCGAAAGGGGGGGGGGGGGGGGGGGACTAAACATTCTATAACTTTGTTCATAGCTGTCCAGTTCTGGTAAATTTGGTATCAAATTAATCAGCAAGTTACGCTTTATATAATATCAGTAGAAAAAATTAAGGTTGGATTTCCCTTTAAAGGGACAGATCAAGAGTTGGATAGAGAAAAAGAAATTGTTAGTGACCAATAGAGAGAGAGAGAGAGAGAGAGGCATGAAAAAGTATGATTAAAAACAAGAGAAAGTGAAATGGATAGCGATGATCAGAGGAAAGGAAAATATGAAAGTGCATGCTTGTAAGAAGGCTTGGTAGTCACTCTCAGCCATTTTTATCAACGAGCATTCATATTGAAGAATTTTGCTCTTTTAGGGAAAGAAATGATCAAAAGAGGGCGCCATACATTCTTGGGAATGGATCACTTTGCTCTCAAACTCTAAAATGTATTGTCATATTGTGAAAGCTACTTGATTGTATGGTGTTTCCTGCTGTGACATACCATTAAGTCCAGTTCATCCTGTAATATACCATAATGGAATGTTATCTACTTGCAGGGATACCTAATATTTACTTTTGTGATCACTACATGTAGTCTGTCATTGATATGACTTTCATGCAGCTGTGAATGAGAAAACAAAACTAAAAAAGAAATTTTGTCAAAGGGAAATCCAACCAAAGGTTCCATCCAAATCGGTTACAAAATGAAAAAGTTATGAAAGTTTAAAAGTCTCCATTTACTTTCTATGATGATCCTCAAATTGGCAATGTTGCTTCAAAATGGCAGGTTTAGTAGTACAACTCTCAATATGTTTTGTACACAAAATTTCATAGTTGCTCCATTATTTCTAAAGATGCTGCTTATCTTTTTGTGAACTCAACATATGGTTAGCTCAGGCAATACCCCAATAACTCAGCCTGCACAAATTGTATTAGACTTCTGGTGTGCTTCTTTAATGTAGAAGTCATGGATCACAAGGATCAATTCAATCTGTATAAAAACAAGTGATAACATATGTACAGATAATTAGCACATGTAAATAAATACCTGTGGATTGCACTTAATTTGTGTTTGAGTGTTTTGCTACTTTTCATGTTTAAATAACAGTTTCAATTATTGACCTTTTGCATAATCAAATACAGAATAATCAAGATGGTCTTTAACTCATATTAAATAAACACAGACCAAATAAAGGCAGACACATTTCCCAATTATATATCAGTGTCTGAACCTAAGACTTATCTAATATAAAGATTAACGTCTGATATAAAGACTAATGTCTGACATAAAAGACTAGTTTCCAACATGACAGACTAGTATCTGATATCAATACTATATCAAATAAAACTAATTATGTTTCTGAAAACAAGACTAAGTCAAATATAACTGCTTTGAAAAGTCTAGATTCAAGACTAAAAACCGCTAACTCTGAAATTAGATGTCTGGTATAAAGACTAAGTCAAAGTATTCTTTAGTACGAATAATTGTTTCTTAATACACAAATATCTGAAATCGACCTCATATGCCAAAACAAAATGACACCCTTTGCCATTGTAATTAACATTTTGTTCATGTATTATCTTCATTCGTTCTTTTATACAAAACATATCCAGATGTCATAATAAATGACTTCTATGATCAAACTCTTTGACCACACATTTTGTCTAGTTTCCCTTTTGAATTAAATTTGTAGTGAATATTTCAGTAAATAAAATAACATGCCTTTTTAACCAACTTCAGCTAGAAAGAAAATAACCTTTTCACTCTTTAATACCAATTAATAATTTGCATAGTATTTGGGAACCAATAACTTCAAAATGACTCACTGAATTGTCTAACTTGACCAATTTGTCCAATAGAAGAAAAACCAAACCAACATGGCCTAATTATGGCTCTTTAAATTGCCAATGAATGACTTGTCAATTTGCCTAACTCTTCTTCAACCAAAATTCATCCTCTAATTCTGGCATAATATAATAACTGAACTATTCAAAGACTCCAGATTTATAATAAGTATTAAAATAAACCTTTTTGAACTTGCGTCATTTATAAACATGACATCCTTTCTACAATTATTCTTTGACTGTAATGAAATGTACTAAACATGCCAACGCCCTAATTTACATACCACTGACATAACGACCTGGCGAGTGCATTCATACCATTTACTCGAACTTTTGGCTTTATAAATTAAATTGATTCATTTTCATTGTATTCCTTTTCTTGTGAGTAAACTTACTTCTTTTGCAGGAACTCAGGGTATTCAATAACTGATATCATCTGTCAGAAACCTCATAACTCCGCTAGTTTCTGCAGAAAACAGAAAACTCAGCGGTTTCCTCACGGAAAACCGTACTCTCGTATGACACTCGCCTTATACCCTTCATCCGGGACTTATCGTTAGAAACAATAACATTACATAAGGTATCGTTAATGAGCAAAATTTTTGATAAATTAACTGAATAAACTTTCGTTCAACGAAACAACATATGTTGTGTCAAATATATTTTCCCATGATATATCTTGAGCTAAGGAGACAAGCTGTACCTTGAGAGATAATGGGGAAAATATGAAATTTTGTGTACAAAACATATGGAGAGTTGTACTACAAAACCTGTCACTTTGAAGCAACATCGCCAATTTGAGGATCGCCATAGAAAGTAAGTTGAGACTTTCAAACTTTCAAACTTGAGCATTTAATCGAAATGGATAATGGCGCTATAGAAATCGTATGTATTATTATTTATTATTATTATTGTTATAACTTTCTCATTTCGAAACCGATTTTGATGGAACTTTTTTAAATTGCTTCTCTCTATCGTCTCTTTTCATTAAAATTGAGTTTTCCCCAGGGTTTCATTCTCCTTTAATGTTTAAGTAAAACTTTGTAATCACATTTTCAAGATAAATTATAATTTTTTTACATTTTGGAACTTTCCAACATTTCTTTTATATTTATACCCCCGCCAAACGAAGTTTGAAGGGGGTATATAGGAATCAGTCAACGGTTGGGCGGTCGGTCGGTCGGTCCGTTGCAAATCTTGCGGATTGAACTTCTTTCTCAGTTTTCGACCAAAGCTCATGAAATTTGGTACGCACAATTGGTCTTGGTGGGAAGATGTGCAAGACATATTTTTCGGATGAGTCGGAATCTGCATTGCCATGGTAACGGCATATTTATGGCAGAAAATCAAGGAAACACCTTTGCGGATCGAACTGCTTCCTCAGTTTTTGACCAAAAGTCATGAAATTTGGTACACACATTGGTCTTGGTGGGAAGATGTGCAAGACATATTTTTTTGATGTGTCGGAAGCTGCGTTGCCACGGAAACGGCATATCTATGGCAGTAAATCAGGGAAAAATCTTGCGGATCGAACTACTTCCTCAGTTTTCGACCAAAAGTCAAGAAATTTGGTACACAGATTGGTCTTGGTGGGAAGGTGTGCAAGACATATTTTTGGGATGTGTCGGAAGCTGTGCTGCCATGGAAACGGCACATCTATGGCAGTAAATCAGGGAAAAATCTTGCGGATCAAACTACTTCCTTAGTTTTCGACCAAAAGTCAAGAAAGGCTGTTGTCACGGGGCGGGGGTATTAATCATCATCTTCAGTGATATTTCTAGTTTTATTTGTGAAGAGAGTCTGTGAACATTGCATGAGTGTGAGATCAGTTCATGTGAGTCACTGAACAGAGTTCGCTAAGCTTCGGTCAACTTTGTGCCATCCAATTTTATTTAAATTATATTTTCCATTTATATTTTTTATTTAATTTTAGTTTAACCATACATGACAGCTCACCTGTGTCTCCCTTTATTGTCTCCCTACTTTCTAATTTGGTCATTTTCTCTTTCTCTCTCTCTCTCCCTCTCTCTGTTGTCTGTCTGTCTCTCCCATCTTTTGATCTGTCTTTCCCATCACTCTCACTCTATCTCTCTCTTAATTCCTCATCTCTCTTTCCTCTCACCTCTCCTTCTCTCTGTTTGTCTCTCTTTCTTACACCCTTTCCCCATCTCACACTCTTTCATCCTCTCTTTATTCACAGTCTTTATTGATGTTGGACCTTTCCTTCTGGATATTTCTAAACATGAGGAAAGGCTGCTGTGAAAGGGTCAATTTCAGAGGGATCATCTCACATCATCCACTATTTCACACAGGGGCATTGTTAGAACAGGGGGGGGGGGGACAGGTGGGCACCAAATTAAAAATTGTCTTTTTGCAAATTGTGAATATTTCAATTCTTTTCTGCAAGTCACTAAAGTTAATACATTTCTGTTTGTGTTTGTTTGACAGAAAATTGAACCACCATCTTCAAATTTTATAATATGACCACTGGTTTTTTCTCATCTGCAAATTTCAATATCTGAGTATCCTTTTCTTTCATTTTTCCCCCTTTCTTTCTTTTTGCTTATTGGAAAACTATGGGCTAACTTGTCAGCAAATTTGGTCGGACAGCCCCAAGTCTGAATGGTCTATAGAGTACCGAAGTGCTGACGTCATATTCGCTCATCGTCCAGGATACTGGTTCCAAACAACAGAGCCCGTGTATGAGGTTCACCGCGAAGTCATTTGAGCAACGAACTGGAGCAGGGCAATTTCAGTGTTTGGCGCTGGTGTGATCACCACGCCATTGTTTAGCACAAAATTGTTTAGAACCAGCAACCTTGACAACTTGGTCGGTATGAGGTCACACTTTGGTACTCTATAGTGATGCCTTTGGTCTTATAAGTGTACATTTATAACATTTATCTTGAGTTTCTTACAGGAGGAACATGATGACAAAAGAGAGTGGACAAAATATACAGCTCCTCATTGTACCCTCCACAATTGTTCTGGTAGACAAAAGAACATCCCTTCATTGTTATTATGTAAAATAAGTAGAACATGTGAATGAAGGGATGTTCTTTTGTCTACCAGTGGAAGTGTGGAAGGTACAATGAGGAGCTATATATTTTGTCTGCTTCTTTGTTTGCCATGTTCATAGTGTTAGTTTATCTATGTGGTGGCAGCATGCAACATAAGGCGTTAAATTCTTCAGTCCTTTTCCAGTTTAGACAGTGTATACATATCAACTCATGTAACAAGACTCCTTATTTGCATTTTAACTTTATTTATATGTTTACCATCACCAGTCACAGTGTTACAATTTGTAACAGTACAAAATCATTAAAAGTATTAGACATTGATTTGCATAGTGTATAAAACACAATAGTATTACAAAACTCTGAAAAAAATATTTACAAAAATATAAAAAGGTATTTGTTTAACCACACCATCAGAACTTTCTAGCATCACAAACTAGCATTACAAGTGTTAAAATCTCTCAAAGTAGTACTGAATCAATTTTCATTGAAAAGTAAAACTTAAATACAACCAAAAACAATCTATACCAACTTCAAATGAAGAACTACTGTGAAAAATTGAATATGGTATTATTTACAATGAAGACCTTTCTACAACAATTTTTTAAATAAAAATTTATTTATGTAAACCAAGTATAAACTAGAAATTTAATTCGTCATGAGGACGAATTAGGTGGTCTGTCTTTCAATTTGTATGATCATGATTGTAATCAGGATGATCATAATAATGGGGAAATACTAAACTGAAGATAGGAAGTCAAGAATGCCACAAATGGAGATGCTTCTTCAGGACAGGAATGTAGCAAAATGTGTGAAACGGTCATTGTAAAATGATTATGGTGATGATGATAATGGTGATGATTATGATGATGAAGATGATATAATGATAATTTAAGATAATTGACTAAGCCAATTTTGAGAAATTGTGATATCAAACAGGACTATTTGGTATTGCAGGATACTTGGGAGATAAACCCCATAATACACGACAGGGAATCAAAATTTCCATAGGGTTGTACACAAACTACTGCACACTACTTTCTAATAGACATAACATGCAAAATAAGGCATTTTATTACATGGTTTGTGATTGTTTATGTTATAATAGTCGAAGAGGATGGTAAAATGAAAGGCAAAAAGAAGCAAAAAAAAAAAAAAAATTTATGGACCCACCGGGGATCGAACCTGGGTCATCGGAATGGGAGGCAAGTGCTTTGACCAATATACCAAAATATTTCCCATAGAGATAACACGTAAGCGAAAAACGGGATTCTCAAATCCCATTTTGTAGTAAAAAATTGGGCATGATCCCGACATCTGATCAAAAATTGGAGACCACACTTATAAAAGCTTATAGTCTCAGCTACAACATATTAAAATCTGGAAGGAAATAGACCAAAAATAACTGAGATACTGCTCAGAGAACAATGTCATGTAGATTCATGATTCGAAAAAAAGTCATCTTCCATAGACATAACACGCAAATAGGGAAAATTCTGACATGGCATCTTTGAAAATTTCACTGTGATGACGCCATCAAAATGAAAAATGGTGGTGACTGATGTTGTAGAGAATTGTCTCAGCTATAACATATCAAAATTTGGAAGAAAATCGACCACCTATTACTGAAATATTATCAAAAGAATACAAAAATGATGACATCATTTTTTCAAAAATCATTTTTTTTAGTTCATATGCAAATATGACGTGGAACATGCGATCGGCAAAAATTCTACATGAATTCAAATCTACAACTCACAGGCTTTCAGAATATGTAAAGAAATTGGGGGATTTCCGTGCATTCTGACGAGTTATGGCGAATTCTAGATGGGCATGTTTTTACCACTTTTTACATTAGAATGACCATTGACGTGCGCACGAATTTGAAAGTTTGACGCACGCGTAAGACATTATGGAAGGTAGAGAATGACTGTAAATAGCTGGAAATTGTCAAGAATAGTATCAGGAAGATGAAACATGCGAAAAAATGGCGTTTTTACGTTCTCTACGCGCTGTGCGCGCGCATAACGCGCGCGCGGACGCGCACGGACAGAAAATTTTGAAATGCTTAAAATGTCCTGAACCGTACTCTAATTTGATTAAAAAGTTATTTTGAGCATTTCTAAATTTTGACGCGCGCGTACGTGCGCGTCATGATGCGCACACAGATTTTGATGACATTTTATGTTGACCCTTGACCTGAAGTTGATGTATGTCAAATATGGTTCATTTTTGATGACTCGTTATGAAGATATGATTGATAATGTGATTTCACAAAATGGCGCCTGGATGACGTCACGATGACCTGATGACCTTGAAATAGATACCTGAGCTTGATCTGATAGGTCCTCATGACTGTAGAGATTTTGATAAAAATTGACTCAGCCGATATTGAGGAATCATGGTATCAAGAAAGTGGTGGAAAAATAAAAATAAATAAATTATAATAATAATAAAGAAAATTCTGACGAAATTAAGAGGTGGTCTGTCGACTACGGCAGACCACCTAAAAATATATCTGCAATGCTTTTTTCAGCAAGTTCTTGTATACAATGCAAGTATGTGCAAAATATATAGTAAAGAAAAAGACAGACAAACCCTAAACCTCCGGTTTTGGACATGATTTTGACTTTGGATTTTGCTGGAAATATCAAAAGTTCTTCCTAACGGCCATTTGAGGTACATGTAGGAGTGAGATTTCTAAAGGCTGAATTTGAAAGCAAGTATTTAAAATATTTATCTTATCTTCCCCCATACCTTTAGTACATGCGACAGAAAATACCAACTCTTTTTGCATGCATATCGTAGTGGTCATTATGACCACTGTTCGTGGTGTGGGTACATGAAAGGTACAGTACATGTATGTTCTTATTTTCTCGATGTCGGCACAATATAAATCATGGGACATTATGTGATGAGACTCCCAATCGATCAAACCTCTGGGCTGCCGGCCACAGTCTGCACCACGGCGTCCCTGTATTACTATGTACACGTGTAAGTCGGATTTTCTTTAACTTCTGTACAAGTCGAAAATCGCCTATGCCGACGCATTTCACTAAGTCCCGTCATGATCGACGTAGGCGAGGTTGACTGTATATATATATATATAAGATAAAAGTTGAGTTCTGGTCATATGATTGCAATGTGAAAGGAATAATTGGGACAGGTTGATTATATTGGACATAAAAAATAATTGTGTATTTTGAAATTTTGAAATTACCAAAATGATACTCTTGCTCAAAATTACATACAGGACTGAACATAGAAATGGGCATGTAGGACTGCACACATGTGGCAAGAATGTTTGGTCCAAACTTTTCAGCTCTTTCTCTTCATATTTCAAATATCAGGGCCATTGAAAAGCATTTCTACTCTTCTCATTGGCGTAAAAAGAATGAGAAAGCTCCCAAATTTTATTTCACATTGTCCAGAATTCAACCTTCTCGTTAACACAAATTATGACACTGAAACTGAAACTTATATCCCCCTCCCACTCACTTATAAGGCCTGTCCTCATCAGCCCAACTTTCCAAAATAGAGTGCTAATTCTCATCCAGGGAATATAACCTGACCAGAACTAGCTCGGGCTAATTTGTTTTGAAGACTTTTGGGTTATAAGGTGTATGGTCAAATGTCAAAGAGTTCAATTAACTTGTAATTAGAGGCTTTTTATTCTGGTTATCACAAAATTTCAAGAACAGTTTGAGCCATCAACTGAATTTAGGCCCTTCCTTTGTAGTCCCCATAATCCTTCCCTTGATGCTCATGCATGTCTTTTTACAATTTTTTCAACCTCATTCTCTTCCATTACCCCCCTCCCCACCTAAAGCCATATCCCTTGTTGCCTAGGCCATGGGTTTCTTGATATTCTTTTGTTCCTCTCCCATTACTCCTGTCACCCCTGTAAATATTTTTGGATGACCATAATGATCTGCCTGTTTTCTTTCTTCTCCCACACCCAGACCTACCATCTTGTTGCCTATACTTGATAATTTGCTTTCATTCCTGATACCATCTTTCTTGCTCTCCCCTTTGTCATACACCTCAACGATGACGTGCAGCTCTTTGATCTTCTCTCTCTGCTCCACGTCTCTCCCCATGTCGAACTTGCTCCCTATATCGCCTATGCCCTGGAGGAGACTGGTTTCTCAATCTTCTGTCATTCCTGTCCTCTTCTAATTCCCTTGGAGGATCACGTCTATCTCTTTGATTGCCTTCTCCTTCCCTTCTATATCTGTCCCGTTGCCCACCTCTCTCATTCGGTTGCCTTGGCCTTCCGTAAGGTTGGATTCTTCTTCTCCTCTCCCTCCTGCCCCTTTCTTCTCTCTCCCCCTCTCTCCTATCTTCCGTGTCCCTTGCTTCCCTTTCTCTACGTTGCATATTTGCTACCAGTGGGCCAAATCCTCTACCGTATCCCCAGTCATATTTGTCGAGCTCTGCAATGAGTGACACAACATCAGCTCCTTGACTGGATTGATACCACCAGTAATGTAAGGCATCTGTATGGGCCCAGACCCACTGAGTCATTCCTTCGGTTATTCTACTGCATAAATTCTCAAGCTCTTCTGGCCTGACCTTTTGGCCCAAATAATCCATCACAATTTTCTTGTGTTTCTCAGCACTTCCCCGCCCTAAGCGCATGGAAAACTCAAGATATGGTTCATAAGTTGCCAACTCAGTTTGCAACTTTCTTCGTATTCTGCTTCTGGCTGCAGTATAGTTCTGTGTTGAGAAAACCTCAACCAGCATCCATTCACCATCTATGTCGGGTGGTATCCTGCGTCTTGGTGTCCTCAAGGAAATGCAGTGAATCTCTGGATACACATAACGTCTATTTTGATCATGGCCTGTCATTTGTGCTGTAAGAATTAAAATCAGATAATAGTGTACTAATTAGGGGGTAATGCTTCATAATGTATGTACTAAACTACTGTACATGTACATTGTTTTTCAAAAGGAGTGCAATTAAATTCTTGATAGGCTGCTGGTAAGGGGTTCGCTTCCAAAAACAGCCTGAACAGGGCCAGAGGTTACTACTGCATATGACACTAGAGTTGAACAAGTACAGTTATACAGGTGGACTGTGGAATGGTCATGAAGGTGATTGATGCGTGCGGAAAATTTTCAAATGCTTAAAATGGCCTGCAACATAGCCAAAATTGATTTTAGACCATTTTGACAATTTTGACAAATGTTTAAAGTTTACCTGCAAGACTCTCTTAGGACGCATAACTTGGCAACTGTTGCTGCAATGGCAAACAAACTTGGGTGATAGAAGCACTAGGGGTATCTTCATGTTATGGTGTTGTTGGAGGTCACATGATGATGTCAAAGGTCATTTGAGATCATATATTAAAGAGTACCTGCAAGACTCTCTTTTCACATGTTAAAGTTTACCTGAAAGACTCTCTTTTGACAAATAACTTCACATCAGTTGCTTGGATTACAACCTAACTTGGGTCATTAACTCATAGATGCATTGGGGCTTCATGTTATGGTGCCGTTATAGGTCAGGTGATAAGGTCAAAGGTCATCTGAGGTCATATGTTTACCTGCAAGACTCTTGTGATATATAACACGGCACATGTTGCTGCAATGGCAACCAAACTTGGGTGGTAGGTGCACTTGGGGTACATTCATGTTATGGTGCCTTCAGAGAACAATGTATGGACATTTGCTTATTATTTTGGAGGTGTTTCTTGTAATATTTTTACATGTTTTGAATAATATCAGTGGATAAGCACTTTTAGGAATAAATGACACATAGTAAAATTGCAATACATGATAGATTGCTGTGAAGTTTATGATTGGTGCCAAGTGACTTTAACTTTGAGCCTATTTTTTATTTTAACACTTGTTTAACGCTTCTGTTCAACCATACAGTTTGCCCCTCTACATATTTCTTTCAGTTTTTCTTCCATTCATCCACTTAACAAATCTGTATTATTATTTTCGTGAGTGGGCAAGACACAATATCGCTTATGCACTTGTTTTCATCAGATTTATTGGATTTTTGTTGATAGATAGCAAGATACGAACTATACAAAGATGCTGTGAAGATTTCACGTCCTAAAGTGGCATATTAAACAAATGAGAGGCAAAAGATTATTTAGGTGCCGGGTCAGGGATATGAACTCTCAACAACTTCACACAACTTCACACGTTCAAAACCTACACACAGTGACACACATGCTATATGTGTGAGAAGCCTTGTGATTGTTGTCACTATGAACACGATGACAAAGAAAGTGGATAAAATATACAGCTCCGCATTGTACCCTCCACAATTGGTCTGGTAGACAAAAGAACATCCCTTCATTGCTATTATGTAAAATAAGTAGAACAGGTGAATATGCATGCCACACCTGTTGTACATATTTTTACATAGCACTGAAGGGATGTTCTTTTGTCTACCAGAGCAATTGTGGAAGGTACAATGAGGTGCTGTATATTTTGTCCGCCATGTTCATAGTGTGTGCGGGGCCTCTAGCACCCCTCTGCCCCTCTAGCACCCTCTTCCCCCTCTAGCACCCTCTTCCCCCTCTAGCACCCTCTGCTTCTCTAGTACCCCTCTGCCTCTCTAGCACCCTCTGCCCCTCTAGCACCCTCTGCCCCTCTAGCACCCTCTGCCTCTCTAGCACCCTCTTCCCCTCTAGCACCCTCTTCCCCTCTAGCACCCTCTGCTTCTCTAGTACCCCTCTGCCTCTCTAGCACCCTCTGCCCCTCTAGCACCCTCTGCCCCTCTAGCACCCTCTGCCCCTTACCCCTCTAGCACACCTCTGCCCCTCACCCCTCTAGCACAACTCTGCCCCTCTAGCACCCCTCTGCCCCTCTAGCACCCCTCTTCCCCTCTAGCACCCCTCTTCCCCTCTAGCACCCCTCTTCCCCTCTCGTACCCTCTGCCCCTCTAGCGCCCCTCCAGCACCCCTCCAGCACCCCTCCAGCACTCCTCTGCCCCTCTGCCCCTCTGCCCCTCTGCCCCTCTAGCGCCCCTCTGCCCCTCTAGCGCCCCTCTGCCCCTCTAGCGCCCCTCTGCCCCTCTAGTGCCCCTCTGCCCCTCTAGTGCCCCTCTGCCCCTCTAGTGCCCCTCTGCCCCTCTAGCACCCCTCTGCCCCTCTCTGCCCTTCTAGCACCCCTCTGCCTCTCTAGCACCCTCTGCCCCTCTAGCACCCTCTGCCACTCTAGCACCCTCTGCCACTCTAGCACCCTCTGCCCCTCTAGCACCCTCTGCCCCTCTAGTACCCCTCTGCCCCTCTAGTACCCCTCTGCCCCTCTAGCACCCCTCTACCCCTCTAGCACCCATCTGCCCCTCTAGTACTGCTCTGCCCCTCTAGCACCATCTGCCCCTCTAGCACCATCTGCCCCTCTAGCACCATCTGCCCCTCTAGCACCCCTCTGCTCCTCTAGTACCCCTCTGCCTTTCTAGCACCCCTCTGCCCCTCCAGCACTGCCCTGCCCCTCTAGCACCCCTCTGCCCATCTATCACCCTCTGCCCCTCCTAATGTATTAAAATTGTCAAATTTTGGGATGAAGTTTGTGCTTGGATTTGCAAGATGATATATTTCTATACAAAGGCAAAGGGCAAGTACATGTATGTTGTAGATTGATGAATTGATTTTTCCCCTCTATTTTCAGATTATCATTTCCATCTGGCCACGCATCATCAGCCTTTTATTTTTTCACGTACTGGGTGGTGAGTATGCAAACTTTTTTTCTCATTTTACTTAAAAGGGACATTCTAGAAAAACAGAAACTTTCACAATACATGTACATGTGTATGTTATTGACAGTCCTTTTCAAAGCAAGAAATTCTCGTTAATCCGAAAAAATTTATGTTGTGAAAATACCATTTTGCAGCATAAAACTTTGCGATTATGATTGTGGATCACTTTCTAAATTTGTGTAAGTTTCTTCATTTTATTTTCAAAAATTCAACTTTACTTTGATCTCAATGATATCCAGCTCTCGGAAGTTTTAACTTAAAAGTTTTAAGCTTTGAATCTTGAGGGATATGACATTACATACTTATGACTGAGTTGCTGATTTGTTCATACAATTGAAAAAAATTCATGACTTTCAAACAGTGGTATGATTTTCATCAAACTTTTTTTGATCTGTTTCTCTGATTTTCCTGCTTTGAGTGGAATCAACCTATTTTTTTTTTTTGGAACCAGAGTTGACCTTTAAGAAATAAAGCAGTAAAATGAAGAAAAACACCAGGCAATTTTATGAAAAAAGTACAAGAAAGTTTTAAAGTTGTGATCACTGATCTGAATCTGACCAGTCAATCGATCACAAATTGGTAATTATGTGATTCCCCTTGTGAGCAGCTCTCTATCTGTTTTGAACTAAAATTTCCACCAATTTCCATATTTCTCAAAAGATCATATTTCATTATGTTTAAGCACTAGGTGTATTATTGGACACATATTTTGCTGAATTTCAGTCATTATGAAGAGGGATTTGATAATTTTTAGTTTAAAACAATTGGAGAGAAGCTTGCAGTGGGAATCAAAAGGTTGTCAATTTGTGTTTGATCAATTACTTCTATAAAAATTCATAAACTAACCCCTTCACAGTTAGCCGCTTTGAACCCATAAATGAAAATTAAATAAGAACAGCCCTGTCTATTACTCAAATATACCTTGCACTGAGAGGCTCCAGTTGAAATTATGGATTCTCTGAGGTGACGGGCATAGCACTATGCCAATCACCGAAGAATCTATAATTTCAACTGGAGCCTCAAAAAGAGTGTATGGTATATTTGATTTATATCCTCCAAGAGTAAACCTAGATAGATACAAAATAAAAACTAAATGTAGAATCAGAGTACGCCAGTCACCGAAGAATCCATAATTTCAACTGGTCACTCGAAAAGAGTGTATAGTATATTTGATTTATATCCTACAAGAGTAAACCTAGATCGTGCCAAAATAAAAATACCAAGCCTAACCGTGTTTAGCGTGACAGCCAATCATAGCGCGCCATGTAGCGTCCACTGTTCTTTCGGCTCTATTGTTTCGTTTCTGGCATTCTGCTCATTCATGCGAATTTACTCTGATGAGTGCATGTCGAAAAGCTTTAGTATATTATGTTCGTGTTCAACGCTATTTTAGTATATTATGTCCGTGTTCAACGCTATTTTCCGACAAAATAAAAACTAAATTTAGAATCAGAGTAGACCGACATGCACTGAGAGGCTCGCCACGCACAGAAATTATCACGATACATTGTTGAGATATCGATAGCTTCGAAATATCCAGAATAACAAAAAAGTGACGTCAAAATATCAGTATAGCGAAAAATATACGGACGTCTGATGTCAAGCGATATGCATTTTATTCTTCATGTTGAAAGTATTTTATGTCACGTGAGACATTCCTGACCAATCCTTGCACAAGAATTTTATGATGGAGGATATAATATTTAATATTTATTGAATAAACTCCGTAGGAAATAGTGGGCATACTTTGTTTTGAAGATTCTACTAAATCAAGAACAATACTTATACTATTAAAAGATGCATTTTTATAACAAAACTACCGGTATGTCAAATTGTTATATTTATCAGTGCAAGACATAATATGCATGAAAAAAGGTATTATATACATGTTAATGGTCTTACCAAAGTAAAGTTTGGTATCATTAACCTATTAGCGAAACATAATGGTCCAGAAAAATACTTCCGAAATGTAAAAACTATCGCTACTCCCTTGATTAGGCTTAATATTACCAAAACTGTCCTTACATAATGTCAAAATTCAACTTTTTATTCACCTTTATTACCAAATGTTTTGCAGTTAAACTCCAAACAGTATAAGCTCTATTAGGTTGTCTTATGTACCAACAAAATGTTAATAAAATCTTGAAAATTTGCTGTTTTGCTATTAAACCAAAGTAATGGTATATATGTTGGGTACAGAGATCACTTTTGTGGAAAAAACATGTTTGAAGTATTTTTTTTACATTTTCAGAGAATAAATACAAAGTGCCTTTCTGGTTTTATTTGTGAACATAATTATGAAAGAAGAACTTGTTCCTGTCTGAATTTATTCCTGAATGAATTTATTACCATTTCTAAAACAATTAGGAAACATATTTACAAGGCATTTACAAATGTGAATGGTAATGGGAGACCATTATATATATAATATATATAATATATATGTAATATATATAATATATATAATATATATGTAATATATATAATATATATATATTTATACTAGCAGAAGCAGCCCATGGACATCCACAGGCGCTAGCTGTGTTTATGATTAATCACCGTACAGTATATTTGTCACAACAATCTAGTGAATAAAAATAAAAGTCAGGTAAAGTTATTTTTTACCAAGAAGTATTTATAACATGTATGTGTTATTTATCCAAACCTTGCATAAGTTCTGAAGAAAATACATTTTCATCTTGATGAAGACTAAATGATATGGATATAATTATGTTCGAGTAGAATATCCATGCATAGACCTAGAAGGAGCGATTTGATCTTGCCATGTTTCTGTGGTTTAATACTCAGAGAAATTAAGGCCATGAAAACATAATGTGCATAATTAGTGGTAAAATGTAAAGGATGCAAAAATTACGAAAAAAAAAAATTCATTTTCATTTTCTTTTCAGGGGGATTATGGCCCCCTTATATGGGTCTTGGGAGAACCAACGGATTGACTTTTCCCTACTATCCTCCCATATCCTATTCTAACATATATCATATATCATATTATACCCCTACATACACCTACAATTCTACAATTACCCTACTCCTATAATCCTACATTCCTATACCTATTTCCTGATTGCTTTTATCTTCATTATATAGGCACTGTATTGCAGTGCTTGCTAAAGGTGGTTAAAGATTATAATTTTCTAATTTAGATCTGTAGATCTTAAACCTCCGCATAATTGCATATTTGAATATGTACAACATAATAACATTCTTCATCACATTTCAAAGTGCAGTCATTCGGCCTGAAAACTTAAAAATCAAGTGTCATTTATATTTACGGTATAAAGTTTTTTTTTTTAAAGTTGCTCATGAATATTCATGACAATAGCCCTTAACCAAGTAGAAATCTGTCTGACCAATACATTGGTTATTAATAACCAATATTTCTTGACCATTTCAAATGGTTAGTGATTAACAAGTGAAATTGGTACACTTTGACTTTGTTGAAAATAACCCACATGGTGTTGACCAATCGCACTGGTACATTTTTTACGTGGTAAAATTGACCATGCAAAAACTGTTCATTTTAATGCAGCGGGAGCATTATTGATAAAAAACAACCCCGAAATGTGGTCATATAAATTTGACCACGCAATATCTGACCACACATTTTTAAGAGTCTAGGGGTAGGTACCCTGGCATGCCTGGGGGTAATTGTCCGAGGGGTTAGTTATTGTAGAGTAGGGAGTAATCATCCAATCATGACTTAGCTAGTAGAAATCAATCTGAAAGTTCAATTACTGCTGTAGCCAACACTTCCCACATACACATTTAAAAGGAGATGGTCTAATAATTTTTCCAGGGCTGTACATGTTGTAAATTTGGCTTGATGATACATTAAAATCTATTGTAAATTTGGCTTTTGCACTGAAATGCCAGTTTGTAAATATCTCATTACTTACACTTTTGTTTACCACATAAATGCCATTAAAAACTGATGTAAATGATCAGTGTGCCAGTTCATGTAACACATTCATTGTTCCATGTGTTTCCATGTGCTCCACACATGCTCCACACAAATAGCTGGAAAATAAGATACTATTGAGTAACAAAGATGTTATAACCACAAAATGCAGTGACACAAGACATAACTTACCTTAATTGATAGAAAATAAGTTCCGATGTGTAACAGTTTACTTATCCTTGATGGGATGATTACATATAGTTTGATCTACAGTGAATGATTCATAAGTGTGCACCAACCAAAATTACCACAGCGCTTGTACTTTATTTTCTTTTACCAGGCTTTATTTAACACCTGCCTATGATTTGGTGGGCATAAAAGTAACATTTTTAAATTGAACGGCTGAGGTGGAATTCCCCAGCTCACTATGAAGTGACAAGAGCGGTTGTATCGACACATCTTGTATCGACACACTAGCAGTATACTGCTAGTATACTAGTTCATAGTATGCTTATTTTATTTTGATGTTTTAGTAATGTTGTGTGTGTATTGTTTTTTTTTTTTCTTTTTACACACGTCTTGTCTCGTCTCTTTACTGCTATATGTGTATATATGTATACATAATTGCATACATGTATTTCTTAAAGGAGAATTATCCCCAGGCTTTTAAATGTAAATAGGGTCATAGTGAATAAAATAACATTTAATTTGATATAAAAATCACCGTTTTAGACCAACTGATGCCGTTGTAAGAGCAGAAAATAGAGACCACTTTTTACGATGTCTACTCCTACTGGCGGCGTCCATTTTCTCTAAATTTCCCATAAAACCTTGCGCGTGATGACGTAGGGGATGGAGAACTCACTAGCTAGTAGCTAGCTTGCATGAAGCGCGCGCTGCATATACACACGGTAAACATGGTGTATTGTCAAGCGTTCGGCTGTTGTAACTGTTCCAAGAAAACGATAGGGAAATCATTCCATCGGTTCCCAGACCCGCAGAAATGTCAGCAATTGTTCAAGCGTTGGGTGACCATATTGAACGTGGAAAAATTCCAAGGAAAAGACTTCAAACTTGATCGGAAAAATGATGTGATCTGCAGTGATCATTTCACGGAGGCCGATTATCACGTAGATCTGCGGGCTAAGCTTATGCCCGGCCGGGCGAATCGTATAATCAAGCTAGTGTGTCCTGGAACACGTTTTACTTACGATGATTATTTTACTCTAATATAAAATGTTTTTCAAATGTGATAGTTACGTAGATAATATAAATTGATTTATTTAATTTAATTATGAAACTCTTGCGTAATTAAATAATAATAAACTCTTTTTAAAATAATGTTGGTGAACTATTGCGAGCCAATTACAATGCGCTACGGCCAACTCCATGCCCTACGTCACACAGCCCGATCGCACCGGGAACATGGCGACGCTGCTTTACTCTTGAGAACAATAAAAATCGGAGGATTCAATCGACAATTCCCATCCTCTCGATTCTCGAATATACAATGTTTTTACTTTATCAGAAACTGTTTAGAATTCTGTTTTAGGTCAATGATAAAAGTCTCGTGGGGATAATTCTCCTTTAATTCTCTCTTTTATTGGGGAACCTAGTTTTAACAAGCTGTGCTTTTCCTTAGGTTCTCCCATGATACTGCTTTTTTCTATTGACTAATGTAAATTTTTCACTTTTGACTATATGTACATTGGAATTGTTATTGATTATGATAGATTCGAAATTTTGAACGATGTATGCTCACCAATTGTAATGTTAATGGCAGATTTCTGCAGTATAAATAAATTCATTCATTCATCTTTTTCTTTTAGTGGGTCGTAATACTTTTCTACAATAAGCCTGTTCACTGATATACAGCCTGCGCATGCGCGAGCTACGAGCAAGTTTGGAGGTCACAGGTCAATGGAGACCTTAAGCTTTTCGGCCGCTTTCTTTGTTTACGATCCTTCGACCGTGTTGTTTTCAGCGTGCGAGTTGCTGTGATTTCATTTGGTCCTTTCAACTTTGTTAAAGGACAATTAACCCCACATGATATTCTAGATGCGGTATTGTCTGCTACGTCTTTCCATGGAGGCTGCCATTTTGTGCATGACACGGATCATTAGGTACCATATGCATTGATAATAGCCTACCTTTACAACAGATACGTCGCTTTCTTCTGATTTTATTACGATTGTTATTGGCCATGGGCCTAGATAATTGACGACCCATGAGTTCTAATAGCCATCCTGTAATGCAGATTCCTCGCTTTGTTTTGGTATTGTTACGATTGTCTCCGTCCTTGACGTCAATTCTCCGTCTCCACGTACAGAAAGTATATTTTTATGAACAAATTAAGACCTTTTAAAAAATATATAAAACTAAACTTACATTTCAGAATATGTGACTATATCTAATATATATTTGTCCTCTAAAAATCAATTACAAGTTAACGATGAAGGAAATATTACTTGGGATGAAAAATATTTTCGTGTACACATAAAGTAATGGCAGCCCCCTTATTATTGCTAGCAGACAATAACTTGGCTGGAAAATAGTGATTTATATCTATATCCTGTGTTTTTACATGAAATTGCATGTATCAAATAAGAGGCATATACTACACCATTCAAAATAAGCTAATTCATACGCTGAGGTTAATTTCCCTTTAAATCATTGATTTTTCTCTCGGAGGGGTGATCTCCATCGAAAGTTAGTTATGAGATTATATTCATTTGCTTTTCTAATATTAATTACGGGGGAAAACATGATATCTGACGCCGAAATGATGAACAATGTTTAGAAAATACTCTCGGCTCTCGCGACTACTTTGAGAGTCTCACGCCGTTTTCAGTATGTGGGACCGAAGAGCGCTGAAGATGAGCGTCTGCTAAAACAAAGTTCATGACGGTATTTCACTTACGATTCAGACAAAATTAATTTGGGAGATGAATCCGTAGCAAAGAGTTATGATAGGGGTATATGAAAATTTGTATAGAGTGTAGAACTAAGTCAAGGTAGAGCTACTGACGTTAATTTTATGCAGTTGTCATTTTCGTTGTGTCGCCCTGCGAGAGCCAGAGCAGGCTGAACAGAGCTACACAAGTACAACTTAGATTTTTTTAGAAATAAAGGAAGACACTGGGATCAATCGTCGACGAGATGAATGATGCATCATATTTTAAAATTATTTAGAATTAAATAAAATGCATAAAACAGTACCAAAGTCTCATGTCAGTTGTAATTATATTATATATTTTTTCAAAAAATGTTTATTTTTATTTTTTTGCATAATCGTCTATTAGTCCTCACCCTAACCCTAAATACCCTTTTTTTTGGCAGGAGTTTCTGCATTTATTGTCAAATCAAATAACAGATTTACAAACAATTATAGTAATAAATATACAACATAATTGTTCAAATTACAAGTGTGATATTTAAATAACAATGACAACAGAATAAAGACATGATTATAAATCAAAATGAACAAGTAGAAATGACAGAAATGCAGGGGCCAGCTATCTTAAGCAAAATACTTGAATGATTAGCAGCCAGTGGAAAGGGTTACATGGAAACCATAATTAATATAAATGTCTATATCATAAAAGCGATGTCACTAACTGAAGAAAAAAAAAATTACTTACTACAAAAAGAAGGGGAAAAGGGGGAAGGAAAGGGATTGAAGTGAAGTGTGTGCAAGTGGGTGCACGTATAAGTGGATAGCAAATACTTCTTTAACGAAGCTTTAAAAGAAAAAAGAGATACGCCGTGTTTAATATCATGAGGTAAATTATTCCAAACATCTGGACTGTGATGTCTTATCGTTTTTGTCTCGCCCACCGGAGGTGAAGGCGAGACTAAGGGATCCAAATGGCGTCCGTCCGTCCGTCCGTCACAAACGTTATGACAGATAACTTTGCAACCGTCACTCACTTTTCAACCAAACTTGGGTTGTAGATGCACTGAGGCGACCTGCATGTTATGGTGCCATTGGAGGTCACATGATAAGGTCAAAGGTCATTTCAGGTCAAACATTAAAGTTTACCTGCAAGACTCTTATGACAGAGAACTTTGCAACCGTCACTCACTTTTCAACCAAACTTGGGTTGTAGATGCACTGAGGGGACCTGCATGTTATGGTGCCGTTGGAGGTCACATGATAAGGTCAAAGGTCATTTCAGGTCAAAGGTCATTTCAGGTCAAACGTTAAAGTTTACCTGCAAGACTCTCTTATGACAGATAACATTGCAACCGTCACTCACTTTTCAACCAAACTTGGGTTGTAGATGCACTGAGGGGACCTGCATGTTATGGTGCCGTTGGAGGTCACATGATGAGGTCAAAGGTCATACGTTAAAGTTTACCTGCAAGACTCTCTTATGACAGATAACTTTGCAACCATAACTCACTTTTCAACCAAACTTGGGTTGTAGATGCACTGAGGGGACCTGCATGTTATGGTGCCGTTGGAGGTCACATGATAAGGTCAAAGGTCGTACGTTAAAGTTTACCTGCAAGACTCTCTTATGACAGATAACTTTGCAACCATCACTCACTTTTCAACCATCACTCACTTTTCAACCAAACTTGGGTGTTAGAAGCACTTGGGGGACCTGCATGTTATGCTGCCATCAGAGGTCACATGGTAAGGTCAAACATTATAGTTTACCCGCAAGACTCTTATGACATAACTTTGTAAACGTCACTTTCCAAACATTAGTAATGTAGATATATGCAAATTTATGCACTTGGGGGACCTGTTGCATGGCAACAGAGATCACGATATTTCTAGTTATCGCATGTGGGCGAGACACATTATCGCTAATGCCTTGTTTTGAGCTATTATTAATTTTGGATTTGTTAAATGAAGATCTGATGAATGTCGTGTCGGGTAGGAATGGATATCTCTGTTGTAGATAAAAATATTATGAAAGGATATTGGTGTAGCGTTGCTGGAAAATTTATACATACATGTAAATATAGCAGTTTGGTAGGTGTGGATATCGTTAATTTTCAATGTTTTACTTATGCAATATAGGATCGGTGTGGGCTAAATAATGAGAATGAGAACAGATACGGAGTGCTTTCTTTTGAAGATGCAACATAGTGTCTATATTAATTTTGTTACTATTTCCCCATACTATGTTACAGTAATCAAATATACCTTGCACTGAGAGGCTCCAGTTGAAATTATGGATTCTCTGAGAGGTGACTGGCATAGCACTATTTTCTGAGGGGCGCAGCCCCGAAGAAAATAGTAACTATGCCAGTCACCGAAGAATCCATAATTCAACTGGTGCCTCGAAAAGCGTGCATGGTATATTTGATTTATATCCTACCAGAGTAAGCTTAGATAGATAAACAATAATAAAACTAAAGAATCTAGACCTAGTCCTAGACCTATAGACTCTAGGGCCTATATGAAATGTATACAACTCACCATATTTGCCCAAAGTCACAAAAGATGCCTGGCCATTGCTTGTAAGTATTGTTTATAGTATACTGTAGATATAGATCTACATGGCACAAATCCAACGATGAAACCATTTAAACAATGAAAACTTGAAACCTGAACTTTTCCCGAAGTCACAAGAGAGGCTAATAGACCCCTTCTCGTAAGGTGTATTGTAGATTTACATGGCACTAACTCCCAACGCTAGCGCTGGACTCGACTAGCGCTAGCGGAGATCAACGTGCAATGCATGAAGGGGGTCATCTAGATCTGCACTTCATTCACTACGCGCATATACACACACATGGCCTAGCAATCTCAGCTCACGCAGAAACATTATCGCGATATATTGTCGCGATATCGATAGCTTCGAATATCCAGAAAAACAAAAAAGTGACGTCATAATATTTTTATATCGAAAAATATACGGAGGTCTGACGTCACGTGATATCCATTTTTTCTTCATGGTGAAAGTATTTTGTGTCACGTGAGACATTCCTGGCCAATCTTTGCATGGGAATTTTATGATGTAGGATATAATACGATATATGTGACAAAATAAATGAGTTGTAAAGCATTAATAGTGATCTTTGAGAAAGATATTTCAATTTATATAAAATACCTATTCCTTTTGCTACCAACATGCTATTTTTTTAAATTTTTCTTTTTTTATTAAATTTTTTATTATTTATTTTGTTATTTATTTATTTATTTATTTATTTTTTTATTTTTTTATTTATTTATTTATTTTTTTTTTGGGGGGGGGCTAGTCTACTCGTAATTCTTCTGACCTGTCGTAACGCAGGCCCCCCATGGAGTGTTGTTAATTGTCAAAATGTATTATGAGTAGACTGATTCCCAGTTTTCCAGGCTTCTGGGGTCCGGTATTGTTCGAGTTGGGGTTTTCAGGAGATCCGCGTATTCTTTACTCTTCTACGCCTCAGCTTCGGCTGCGCTGGTCGCCGGTGGTGCGAGAGCTGGCATAAACCAGGGCCACCAACTCGTCTTTTTGGCCAGAAACCTTCAGATTTCTGCTCCGAAGAAAGTCTTTCAAGGCACGAACCGTCCAAAGCCGTATATCATCAATGGATATTTCTGATTCCTGATCCATAATTTAATGAATAACGGAGAAAGAGTTGTAAATATTCGTTGACGACGCAAGAATCAATAACGAGACAATACGGAGACAAAAAAGCTATGCAGCACGCGTGATTTACATTCGTTTTGTACATGTTGCGAGCGCCTTACGGGCGGGTATGACCTTTCTCGCGATCGGCGGCACGCACGATCGTATTTTGGTTCTCCAATGACCTCGCAAGCCGTGACGTCAGAAATCACAGTCGCTATCCGTGAACACGCTTATTGGTTAGTTTGATAGTAACATTTTCATAGTTGCTAGGCGCAAACCTGATGTTCACTGGACCAGAGAACAACAAGCTGAAGCATTTGATGACATTGATTTCTTTTGTTATTCAGATTATGTGCAGAAATAGTCATGGTGGGATTCCCCAGCTCAGACAGAATAACCACCCCCAATCCTTGTTACCACCTGTCATTTATCAAATCATTCATTTGTACTGGAAGAATGTCATTGTGTACTACAAATTCATGATGAATTTAGGTGAAATAAATGCTGATTACTTAGTACAGCTTTTTTGAAAATCAAATTATTCAAATTATTGTTACCTATATTTATGGAAGAAAAGAGACATAGGTTCTGAAAGAGATCATGTTAGTAATATGATAAAAAGAGAGAGAGGGTGTGTGTGTGTGTGGGTGTGTGTGGGCGTGTTTAGCCGTATGTCCGAGAACATTTTCGGACAGAGAACAAAAAAAAAAATCATGAGAACAATGGTCCTCGGAAGCCGGACAATAGTCCTCGAACGTCGAACAATGAATTTGTGCCTTATTCCGTCGACTGTCCGAGGACGGAGTAACAATAGAGGAACAATACTTGTCCTCGGAAATAAAGCAATACAAGACTTTGTGTGTGTGTGTGTGTGTGTGTGTTTGAGAGAGAGAGAGAAAGGAGTGTGAGCTTAGGGTTCAGATATGGACAGTTATAGAAATGGCTGGGTCATTATTGAGTTAAACTAGTTACACTTTACCAGTCAGTGACAGAGTTCATTCAGTGACTGCATAGATAGAGTATTTATAACCATTAATAAACAGAATTGGTTTGGCAATATACGGTTCTGTTTTGAACAAATAAAGATCATAAACCCTAAGTCCATCGTTACAGGCTAGTTTCTCACATGGCCTCCTTTCTAAAGCAAGTCCACTCCTCATATACATTAATCAGGGATATTGTGAATCATTTTGGGACATAACCATTTCATCACATTCTAAAGTTGCCATTTTGAGGGTTTAATTAATAATGATTTCATTCAAAACCCTCAGATATTCAAATGATGATTGCATTTCTGGTTCACTTTTTGGTTTCTGGTTCAATCTTTTACTGATCTGTTCATTATCTCCTGTCATGTCCAAGCAAGACTGAGTTTAAAGTTACAGGCCCGTATTCTGAACTCCGGTTTAACTTAAACCATGGTCTAAATGTGTGGTTTAACTATGGGCAGCCAAATGTGACACAAATCTCAAACAGTAGATATTCAATTTATCAGCATTTTTGGTACTCAAGCTTTTAAAAACTGTATGGGAATGATAAGTAGAATATTTTTCTTGACCATTAAAGCACGAGACCAGTATCCAGAAAACATAAGGAACATACAGTGTAAACACAGTTTTGACATTTTTGGCTACCCATAGTTAAACCACAGATTTAAACCATGGTTTAAAGGACAAGTAACCCCACGTGATATTCTAGATGCACCTATTGTCTGCTACGTCTTTCCATGGAGGCTGCCATTTTGTGCATGACACGGATCATTAGGTACCATATGCATTGATAATAGCCTACCTTTACAACAGATACGTCGCTTTGTTCTGATTGTATTACGATTGTTATTGGCCATGGGCCTAGATAATTGACGACCCATGAGTTCTAATAGCCATCCTGTAAAGCAGATTCCTCGCTTTGTTTTGGTATTGTTACGATTGTCTCCGTCCTTGACGTCAATTCTCCGTCCTTGACGTATATTTTTTATGAAGTATATTTTTTATGA
This sequence comes from Heliocidaris erythrogramma, assembly GCA_025617745.1. Taxonomy (NCBI): domain Eukaryota; kingdom Metazoa; phylum Echinodermata; class Echinoidea; order Camarodonta; family Echinometridae; genus Heliocidaris; species Heliocidaris erythrogramma. The sequence continues at coordinate 32,109,088 of CM046861.1, read as the reverse complement.
ACAAATTAAGACCTTTTAAAAAATATATAAAACTAAACTTACATTTCAGAATATGTGACTTTATCTAATATATATTTGTCCTCTAAAAATCAATTACAAGTTAACGATGAAGGAAATTTTACTTGGGATGAAAAATATGTTCGTGTACACATAAAGTAATGGCAGCCCCCTTATTATTGCTAGCAGACGATAACTTGGCTGGAAAATAGTGATTTATATCTATATCCTGTGTTTTTACATGAAATTGCATGTATCAAATAAGAGGCATATACTACACCATTCAAAATAAGCTAATTCATACGCTGAGGTTAATTTCCCTTTAAGTTAAACCGGAGTTCAGAATACGGGCCACAATGTTTAGCCAAGGAAGGGGGGGGGGGGAGGAGACATGTTTGAGCATGATTAATCTAACTTCTTCACAAATGTGTCTTATAATTTCAGATTTACCTACAGGCCCGAATGATACCTGAAGTCTTCGGAGATACCTTACTCAGGCCTTTCCTGCAGTTAGTTGGTGCCCTGGCGGCCATTTTGGTTGCTCTGTCTAGAGTATCTGATTACAAGCATCATTGGAGCGATGTCTTGGCTGGAAGCATCTTAGGTCTCGTGGTAGCCATTTTAGTGGTATGTCACCTTTATGTGGAGACTTTTGTTCAAGTTACTCTTTGCAAGTCGAATTGGACAAAAACAGAAAAATCAGAAAAACGCATTGGTGAAAATTTGAACAAAATAGGACAAACATTAAGAGAGTTGTGAACTTTTAAAAGTTGTAATCACTGTAACATACAGGAATCTCAAATGTTGGATTATGTCAAACGAGTGATATATTTGTGGATAACCCTCCCATCTTAAATATAAATGCTCTGGTTTTCTCTCAAGTGCCTTTTCCCTCGGGGCAGTTATATATGATATTTTATATAATATAATATTTTAGGGATAGCGTAGTATAATATTTTAGGGATAGCGTAGTATTATAGGCCCTCTGAAGACAAAAAGGTTCTACATTTTGAAGGAAAAAACATGTTTTTAGTCATTTTATGTCTCAGAACAAATGGGAAAGATGCCCGCCACTTCATCACAGAGACATTACTGATTCAGCCAATTTGAGATTCCCATACACGTGATGATTTATGTATAGTGATTACAACTAAATTTCGTGACTTTCTTATTGTTCATCAGAATACTTTTAGACTTTACCAATTTTCTCTGATTTTTCTGCTTTCCTTCAGAGCAACCTGCTATTGAGGTTGGATTTTTCCTTTATAGACCAGTAATTTATAGATTTTAATGGTTCAGTTTTTCTCTCTGAACAGTGTTGAGGGGAATTTTTTTCGAAAGTTGTTGGAGGACATTATATAAGATAAACCTTAGTGCACGCAATATGTTGAAAGTACGCAGATAGACAACTCATTAAGAATAGTTGTTTTGTGTACATTCAAATTAGTCAATATTTTTGTCAGCTGTGATATGGTTGAAGAACACAATGTGAAAAAGTAATCTATGCTTGATATCACTGAATGCAAGCAGTTTTAAAGAATTTTGTTACATGATTATAATGAAAGGCACTTCTGTTTTAAAGTGATATGAGAAAGTTTCTCTTTATTTCTTTTTTTTTCTTCAAGGGCATGTTTGTCAGTGATCTTCTTAGGATACCCATCTCAAGGGATTCCCGGATCGAGAAAGGGGAGGTGATGCCCCTCTATGGGTCAGGATCAGCCATCAGTGATCAACTGAGCAGTGATAGTAAGGACCATGCAAACAATGTTGTCACCGCAATAGCCTGAACTGTGTTCTCTCCTGCCACACCCAGGCTAGCCTAGCCACTGTCTCCATCATCACATCATCATCATCTATGCCTCCGGTGTCCACCAGTGATGTAGTTTAGACCGGTCTCAGTTTCAGGACCTGGATGTTTCAGTCTAGATACAGAGAGAGAGAGAGAGAGAGACATACAGAGAAAGAGACAGAGACAGAGACAGAGACAGAGACAGAGACAGAGAGACAGAATATATATTAGCTATAAGTAGGATAGAAAGAGAGAGAGAGCGATTGGAAAGAGAGAGAGAGGAAGAGATTGGAAAGAGAGAGAGAGGAAGAGATAGAGAAAATAAAAGAGGGGAAGAGAGATAAAGAGAGCGAGAGAAAGAGAGATAGAGATAGAGAGGCAGAAAAAGGGGACGAGTAGACCTTACACCAAATGAATGTATACCAAAGGTTTTCATCCTGGTATCCATCTTGGAACCCCAGGTCTAGACTACATCACTGGCGTCCATCCAACGTTGTCCAGTGTGTAACCCTATTCCCTCAACTAACGATTTCATCATTCACCCAAGCACCACTCGCTGTCTTGCTCTGCAACAACTTGTGACTAACTTCCATCAGATTCTGTTCATCTTGGTGTCACCCTCCTGTCATCTGTTGTTCTACCATCTTTGACTCTCAAGAAAAGCATCAAGTCTTTTGTTTAATTTTCAATGCTAACATCAATTGACTCCTAACAGTGATCTCTGCCAAAACAAGTGATAACAATATTAGGTTTAGATGCACCCTCTATTAAACACTCAGAGATGGTAAATTGCCACTTGGTCTAATGCCAACTGGTCTAACATCATTCGGTCTAACAACACTTGATCCATCAACAATTCGTCTAATCAACATTTGGTCTAATAACCATTTAAAATGGTCTAATAATCACTTTGTCTAATCACCACTTAGTCTATAGCCAATTCGTCTAAAACCCATTTGGTTTAATATCCATTTAGTCTAAACCCATGTGGTCTAAACACCACTTGGTCTAATTATCAGTTCGTCTAATGTTCACTTGGTCCAATATCTATTTCGGCTAAAACCAGTTGGTCTAATAACCAAATGGTCTAATCATCACTTCGTCTAATTACCATTACGTCTAATCATCGTTTGGTCTAATTCTCAGTTCGTCTAATAACTGTTTGGTCTAATGTTCACTTGGTCTAATATCCATTTGGTTTAATACTATACATACAAATAAGTTAGCCTGTCATATAAAAATTGCATGGGCCGTGGAACCGGGGCAGGGAGCAGGGGGGGGGGGGGGTTATAGGGCTGGAGCCCCTTTAGGCGCGTAGCCAGGGGGTGGTGGGGGCAAAAAAAAAAGTTAGAACGAAAAAGCAGTGGGGGGGGGGGGAGTGAGAGAAAAAACTCTGAAAAGATGCTATGGGCTGTTATCTTTCAGTTATCTTTCTGTCAAAATTTGCTAAAACGTCAAAGTTTTCTCGCTTTGCGCAGGAAAGGGGAAACCCTGCACCCACCCCCTATTACATACAGTGCAGTATTTAGGGGGGAATCCTCGTTTTGTGTCTAATATACATAACATGGAGGGCACCCATTTAAATGCGTGTTGGAAAATGCGGTACCCGCAGAACCCCAAAATACGGGTCTCCCTTTTTTTAAATGCTTGTCAGATAATTAGGCTATGGAGGGACAAGGTCAAAGGTCATAGAGGTCATTATATACATAAAAATGGTTCGTTCTTGTGATAACTTAGGAACCATTTGGCAGATCAGCTTCTGACTTGGCCCATGTATTCTTATAGGAGGGACGATGAACTGATTAGATTTTGGGGTCTCAAGGTCAAAGGTCATAGAGGTCATTATATACATAAAATGGTTCATTCTTGTGATAACTTAGGAACCGTTTGGCGGATCAGCTTCTAAGTTGGCTCATGTATTCATATGGGAGGGATGATGAACTAATTAGATTTTGGGGGTCAAAGGTCAAAGGTCACAGAGGTAATTATTGATTGATTGTAAGTCATCAATGGTAAGTTTTTTATTTGAAAATGAAATGAAATAAATTTTCTGTCTCCTGTGCTTTTTAAGTGAAAAGATTTGTAATTTTGTTGGACCAATCCTTTTTAGAGTGTACATGCCTTACATTTCCAATCTGGTGATGGCGGAGGCATTCATGTAGATTATTTTGCCTCCCTTTTAGAACAAAAACCTTGTTTTTTTTGTTTTGTTTTTGGCTTGTAAAGGATTATGGAGGGAAACTCGACCCCATAACCCTTCGCCGCCATGCACCCCCCCTCCCCACTGAGCGAATTGTGGAGGGCTTGAAAAAAAAAAATTGTCGCCTTCTCTCCCCCAACTGACCGACTTTTGGACACCTGGCGAGACCCCAAAAATCTTTTTTTTTCTTTTTGCTTGTCAGATAATTATGCTATGGAGGGACACTGGACCCCATATCCCCCCCCCACTGAGAGAATTTTTTTTTTTAGCTATAGTCCAGCTGTTGGCTCTGGCCGAGGGCACTGGCACCATGGGGGGACACTGGAGGGACACTGCTATGGAGGGACACTGGACCCCATATCCCCCCCCCCACTGAGAGAATTTTTTTTTTTAGCTATAGTCCAGCTGTTGGCTCTGGCCGAGGGCACTGGCACCATGGGGGGGGGGGGGGGGGGGGGGGGGCGAGGACCCGAAACCTGACCCCAATCCTGACCCCAATCCTAACCCTATTTCATATTCATATCCGTTTAATAATCTCCCTGTAGTCCGTAGTCATATAAGAGGGCAAACAAGAAATTAGCCCAGTTGGTCATTAGACGAAACGATGATTAGACCAAATGGTTTTAGACCAAATGGCTATTAGACGAATTGACTATAGACCAAATGATAATTAGACGAAATGGAAATTAGACCAAATGGCAATTGGATGAAATGATGATTAGACCAACTGGTTATTAGACCCACTGATATTAGACCTAATGGTGTTAGACCAGTTGGCTATTAGACCAAGTGGCAATAAACCGAGATGGTATTCACCTTTTCCACCTAATTTTTCTGTAAAAGTGTCTTGTGTTAATCAATTTTTGGGGTGAGCTGGACCAAGAGGGTCATACTTGATCTTTAATTGGTAGAGGTGTCATGATCCGAAGTATATTGTTTCTTCAGCGCAAGAAGGGCATTAACCCTGTGTTGCTTTATATGGGTTAATGCCCTTCTGGCTATGAGTAGAGAATTACATCAATAAGCTAGTTCGTAATTCAATAGACCTGTTTACTAATGTATTTCAATTTATGCATGTTTCTCTCCAGAATCCATAGTTACCAACTATTTAGTGCACCCGCTATCCACAATGGCATCTCCATAGATGGAATCCATTTTGCATACAGTAGTTGTTGCTATGTCGAGTGAGCCTCTACAAGCTTTTGAGTCTAGAGAAACTTTTGTACAAGAAGTATGCATAAAATTAGTAAACCGGTCTATTTGCGCCTGTGCAGATAAAGGTCATTTGTACCGAGTAAAATTGACCTTCATACGCTGTCATTTTGTACCCACCATGATGCGCGCACCAATGTGATTGGACATGTCAAGCAAGTAGCGTCTCCACCAAAACAAATGCGTTTGCGCATACGTTCAAATTGGGGTCATTTCAGGAACTAATTACGAACTCGCTTATTGACTAGATCAAATGATTCAGGTTTTGAAACTCGTAGTGAAACTGATGGTTTTTTTTTTATCAGGACTATACCGGTAAGCTCCAGTTGACACCCCATATCCTGGAGAGAAGTGGAGATATGTCAGGGATGCCAAAAGCTGTCTGATTGGCTGAAGCAAGTGTTTCCATGTTAAAATGAAATGAAATAGAGAGGTGCACAACTGATAATTAGGAAGGAAATTCCATGTACATGATGTTCTTGAAACAGTACCAATTGACCTCTTCTGTAATGTATGCAAATTTTATGCATACCTTTCAAACAAAGGTTGTTCCGAAAGCTTGCCGGACATGGCTACAAATAATGTATGCAAACTGGATTCCAAGCATTGAGGCTCATTTATAAAAAGCAGGTTCATGGAATAGCTCGTCACTAGTTGCTCAGAGAATATATGTGCATAAATATGTGCGCATAAATTTATGTGCATAAATTTGTATACATTACAGAAGCGGTCTATTGTGCAAAGTAAGCCACTTTCAAAACCTGAGGTGCTCTTAATTTGTGTTGTTCTAACCATTGTACTGAAGGTGCTATTAGACAAAAAAGGTTCTACTTTCATTTCTTTTCCATTAATTCTCAAGCAACTCATTCAAACTCTAAGATATGTAGGATGTATACATAGTCTGGAATCGTTATTGTTTTCACTTTTCAAACTCTTAATTGATATTTACATAATCTTGAATTGTAATACTTTTCAATGTTCAAATGATGATCAAGTTTACTCCTCTCCATTGGCAATAGAACTGTTCTCCCCTTTTATTTAAAAAAAACCCACCAACCTACCAGTTTATCCTTATTTTTCCCCCAAAAGGAAGACTTCTATCAGAAATACATATTCAGAGGTTAACATTTTGAAAGGTGTAACCTTTCTGTAAAGAGCAATATGTGATGGATGTTATATGGGATATGGAATATTGTTTGTTGAGTGTTGTTCAATATGTTTGAAAAAGAATATTAACTATTGTTGTAATATTAATTATTGTGATGGGTATACTGAAAAGAAGATATTGAGGAGGAAATGCAGAAGGAACAAGCGAGGAATTGGGAATTTGATATGAGAATATAATAAGAATGCATGTTGGAATGAACTACTTCTGCCCTCCCTCTAAACTATTTTAATTAAAAATTTGCTCTCAGATTGAGAGCATTATCGTATAGCTTTTAACAGAGGTATTGTCACAGCTGTTTAAAGGAGCAAATTATTTACTATTTATTTATATTCAAACTAATTTTATTACAAAGTATATATTTAGGCCATGTTGGGACTGTATTTAAATTCGGTAAATCCTGTTTTGATATGGACAACCAAGCATAATACTCAACATGATATTATAAAGGACATTTGATATATTTTGGCAAGGAATTGAGTTCTTATTGACCAAGTCATGCACACTTTTTTGATATAAGCCTTTTGTGAGGTACAGCTGTATCTACAAAGGGGTGGATCGGGGGGGGGGGGGGGGTGTTCATCAAGACTCTCTCCCCCCCCCCTATTTTGCTGTGAGAGATTTGTGGAAATTTGGGGCTCCTTTTTTAAGCTCAATGACTTTCCTCCCTTTTTATTCCTGGTAGTCAAACTTTTTGGGAAATGAACCCCCTCCTGCCCCCCCCCCCTTATGAAATCCTAGATCTGCCCCTTGTATGTACCTTACCATGTAACTATTTCATCACTCCTCACTGTGTAACATAATGTAATGGTATCGCATGTGGCGCACATTACATATCACGTGGCTGGTTAGTTTTACATGTCCCCTCACATACTTGGTATTTGTTTACCGTGTTGATCAAAAGCCAACGATGATTGATATATTCATTCTGATATGATTCAGAACAAAGCTCCTGGTTAATATTATTATAAAAAAAATCCTGCGACTTGTCATCCTTGGTGGGGTTTTTTTGGTTGTTGATTAACACAATTTGTGCACTCGAACTGTTTTTTGATGTTGGATCATACTGTTTTAATAGTCACTCATCAAGTTTCTCATGCACTTTTATTAATTCAGTGTTCTAACAATGGTTAATTTTATCTGTGTGCCACGTAACAAACATAAATTTTGTTGTAATTATTAAAACCTCCAGGAGGAAATGAGCATCGTTTGAAATGTTTTTCAGTTTCATGCATACAAGTGAAGTGAAATATATACAATAGGATGGTGATGTGTAAATGTAGTAATACCTTTTCATAACAATTTCAATTATTTCGAAGTCACGCACTGATAGCATATCTTCAGCAATATATTTTGCTGAAGATATGCTATCATAATATACCCATTTAAACCTGTTCCACAAAGTCATGCGCTAGGAGCACACATTCTTATTGAGACGTCTGTCAATGAGTAAATTGCCAGAGGATCATCTTTACGCGATTTGAGATGAGCTGCTAGCAATCCTAAGAGGCCCTCCAATATTACCTTACAAGATATTTCTATAAGCTCTTTCCTTACTGAGCTGAAGACTCCCTGTCACAAACTTTTCAGAAATGTTTTAGTTGAGATAAAACTCAATGTATCCAAGGAGGTTCTCCAGTATTTCCTTACACAAGACTTCTATCACTTGCTGTTCTTGGTTACTGAGTCGAAGACAGTACATGTAACAAACCTGTCAGAAATGTTTAGTAGAGATGAAACGAGAGTATTTATAGTTTCGTAGCTCTAAGTTAAGGAAACTTTGACATACATGTCAATAATTGAACACTCTCTTTTTCCTCTGTAATTCATCTGCAAAGAAAATTATATCAGTGTATAGCATAATAGCAAGTACCACTTCACACAGATGGTGCATTAATCATAATTTTCCTTCAACAGAATCACAAATTCCTTCAAGAAATCAATTCAAAGGCAATTTCAATACCCTGTTGTACCGTCTATCGCGTGTGTGTAATTGGGTTTTTACAGACGTGTATCAATCAGATATGATTATTTACGTCTGGGACAGACCTTTAACGTCACCATCCGAAAGACGTGACTCAGTCTCGAACCTGGGTCCGCTGAATCAGTTTATAACTTCCACTGGTAGCTGGATTACAGGCGCACGCCACAACGCCCAGTTATGTTGGGATTATGATCATTGTTATGTTCACACATCTCAATAGGTGACACACAAGGTCAACGAAATTGCCTTAGTTTGATTTTTTTGAAAGTTTTTTCGATTGTGTTCTTCGTAATGCATTTCAAGTGGACACGTATATTTTCCCTTCTGTCAAACGTTTTACATTCAATCTCCTGTTATAAATCAGAATCGTTTTGAAAGTTGTGTTATTACAAAGGTAACATTGGGAGCAAAATGTCTATTATTGTTTGCTGTTTCTTTGTTCTTATTCAATCTTCACTATTTCTTGCTGCTTTTTTTCACCTTGTAGGGATGTTATATGACCAAGACAAGACTGGAAGAACAAGTGATGAAGAGAATAATATAAAAAAGTCAGGAAAATATTAATCCTGTTGATTCCTTTCGCGTGAAACCAGAAGCGTTCACAAACATGAAATACATGTAGTAGGGTTTTGTGGCATGGTGAAACTTTGCAACAATTTAGAGTTGTGATTCTGGAGAAAGACTTTTCTGTTTCCCATGTAAACAGTAGACAATAAAATTACAAGTGCCCTGAAAGTTGATTGCAGTTGCTCATCAGTCGCTCATCAGGACATTTGGGCATATTTTGTCCCATGCAGTGAAGCAGACCCTTATGTTTTTATTTATCATTCATTCATGAAGGAAATAAAAATGGACTGCATCATTTCTTGGGATGAGAAAACTATACCAAATCATTTTTCTAAAATTTGTTACGATTTCACCCATGTTCCTGTTTTACAGTGTATAGGCAATAAGTGTGATATTACCAAAGTTACTCAGTAACAAACATCATGCAACAGTAATGGTGCATGTCTCCTTAAAAAGTGCATGTCCTTTATATTCCATGTGTCCTTATTTAACAGTAATAAAGAAAATACATAGGCAGTATGTGTTGTGTTACTAAAGTCATTCAGTTTCGAAACATTTGTGGTCTGTAAAGACTGTAATTGATTTCTTATTCATGTCGTGAAATTGAAATATAACTTGAAGACCTTTATTTCTGTAAACATAAAATGTCCTCAGGAAGAAAAAACATGTGCCCACCTGGATTATAATGATTCCAGGATAATTGTATCTAAATTCAGTATATTTTCATAACTAACAGTAATTGTATTCATTCTAACTGTATTTTGTAAACAGTAAATTGGCAACTTGTACTGTATCCCTTTGTAAAGGGAATGCCAGCTAATAAATTGTAGGTAATTTTGTATATTTGCTGTACAGCTGAATTTTCATCTCGTGTAATGAAGTGATGTATAAGATTTTTGTATATATGGAAATGTCTGTATTTGAATAAGATAAATGTTATTAGATACAAAAAGATGTCTGTTTGGAGCCAGAAGGGCGTTAACTCCTATACTTTAATACAGAGTTAATGCCCTCCTGGCTCTCAACAGACAATATGACATGTCAGCATCATTTAATGATTCTTCAGGATATTAGGACTTTCATTTATACTAAAACTTTATAAACATATTTGTATAAGTCCACATCTTGATTGATATGAAAACAATCCTCAATCCTTCAAAGTGCATTTCAAGTTCCGGTAATGCAATTAACATATCGTATGCCATGTTGCACTTTTCTTGCATTTTCGAGATTATTTCTTTTCTTTTGTGAAATGATATTTAGTTTTTGCCCTTGACCGCTTGTTCATCTTCCACAATGCCACCAGGTACGTAGAATCAATTAAAAACCAACCAAAATAACAAACAATTTTGAAAGAATCATAACTCCATTATGCTCAATATTCTCATCTTTTATTGTTCATTACTGAGCTATTACAGATTCTTTTTAACAAAATTGTTTGGCAGGTAATTTATTTTTTAATTGTTTTGGACGTTCAGTGAAAGGTTTGTTTGATTCTGTTATGATTTTTTTCTGTCTTTACCAGAACTTGAGCTTACCTTAAATTCCTACAGTCATGATAGTGAGGTAAAGAGATGGAAAACACACAGGCACTCTCATAATGTCATTTAATTTTCTCAAATACACGTTTGCCTTCCTGTATACAATTGATGTGCATTTATTAATTGAACAAAAAAAAAAAAGCTATGAGCCTGCTTTACAAGGTACTCTTTTAAATGTTTACTTGTGATGAAAAATATATGCAATTTTATAAAAGATTAGAAGATAGCAATAACACTGATAACAGAAGTGCACAATTAATGTATATTAATACATTTTATTCATATTTCTTCTTTAATGTTCCCATACATCGATGAGAGCTTTTTTAAAGCATTTAATTGTATAAATCAATTTGTATCATAGAAATATTGTACATATGATTATGTCAGAATTGGACCAATAAACGCTTGTCTAACATTTCAATTTGAATTTTATATGAAGCATTATTTCATTATTTTGTTTGTCTTCAGAAAGGTCTCCATACAAATGAAACTAAATATAACTTGTTTAATGTGAACAAAAGTGCTGTGAAATGAAAAACCAGACACAACTTTTTTTTTTGAGGGGGGGGGGGGGGGGAGGGGAGTAGGGGGTGGAATCTGAAATTCAGGAATAAGTGGGGAAGAATGAGGGGACTTTTTCGTTGTTGCTTGTTGGGGAAGGGGGCTATTCATGCAGGTCTCCTTTGTTTAATCAACCTGTAACATTCTCATTATGTTAGTCGATGTTAGGGAATGTGGTAAAGATAAGTAAGAGGATTGAGGCCAGAGGTATAATTCAAAATAAAACAGGTGGGCCAGGGGCACTTCCATTCCATTTTTTCTGTTAAACACTCTCATGGTATGCACGCACAGAGTCCCCCTCCATCCACCTTTCCCCCCCCCCCCCCCAAAGGAGAGAGTTTGTATGGTTGTTGACCCTGACCTCTTTCAAAGACATCGGTCAATCAGTGGGAGTATGTGAGAACTTTGTTTTGCCATGAAGCTTCATGGTTTTGCTATGAAAAACAATTTCAAACCATGAAGCTACAAATGGTTTGTAGCTTTCACTATGAACATGATGAACAAAGAAGCGGACAATTTATGCAGCTCCTCATTGTACCCTTCACAATTGCACTGGTTAACAAAAGAACATCCATTCATTGCTATCCTGTAAAAATATGTAGAACAGGTGTCACATAATAGCAGTGAAGGGATGTCCTTTTGTATACTAGAGCTATTGTGGAGGGTACACTGAAGAGCTGCATAAATTGTCCGCTCCCTTTGTCACTGTGTTCATAGTGTTTGTGGTTAAACATCGCTATCAGATGATGTTTTCGGATCAGATTACGTCGAGTCGCCGTAGATGGCGTCCCTTATCCGTTGAGCACTGTCAGTTGTTGAACCTTTGAAGCGGCAGTAAGGAAAAAAATAATCAAAGAAGAGAGAGAGAGAACAAAAAACATGGGCACAGGCGGAAAGTATGATAATGTAAAAAGAGAGGGAAGAAGATTGGAATCACATAGATGTGGTGGTAGGTCGATAAAGAAATAAGTCCAGAATCTGGGTTATTTTTATTGTAAGAGCTTTCTCCCAATCATGCGATCTCCTCATTCCTTATACATGTATAACTACCAGCCGAAGAGGCTTGTTCTCAATTTCGTACACCCGGAGGAAAACTGGCATAGAAGAAAGCACAGCGGCCGTATCCAAGAAACTGAACGCCAGGGGCACGAAATGAAGTAGCATCCCCACTTCAAATATCCATATGTAAGACGCTTCTGTCATTCTAATATTCCGTTTTTACAAAATGAAATGAAATTGACATGAATCTAAATAAATGATCAAGTAATACAAAGGTTGATACGAAATGGGTGCGGTATGATATACATGTACTTCCATCTAGTGGCGTAGTGAGTCCAGCCATTGAGTGGGGCACTGATATCATTGGGTGGGGGGGGGGGGGGGGTGGGGGGACACAGGTCTTACTCGGATAATTAATGTGAATTTACGAGGTGACTGATTATGGGAGAGTGCGGGAACTGGGTCCTATCGACTTCTTTTAATGTCCTTTTCCTCTTCTCCCTTTCCTTTTCTCTCCTTTTCTCTGTCTTTTTCTTTTGCCATTCGATTGGGGGGGGGGGGGGGGGGGGGGAGGAATTGCCGCCAGGTACCCACACCCCTGTAGCCACGCCACTGTTTCCACCAATATTTGACACATTTTGATAGAGAATAGACACTAGCTGTCATGTCATGTGTGCAGGTTCCCATGATTAGATTGTTCATGTGGCAATTCCCGCTCCTCTATACAGGGTTGGAAAAAAGTTTGGAATATTTTTATTCCAAGAATTATTTCTTGTCTTAAACATATCCCTCGTCATTTTAAGTTCTTCTTTGAGGTTCAAATAAAAGATATGTGTCCCTTTTTAACTTTAAAAGCACAACATTAAAAATCAGGCTTATCACACAGTGCAGAGGTCCACTTGGAATTCGGAAGCGTATATTTGCTGTTTTTGCAAATGTCTAACGAAAAAGTTAAATGATCAGATACAGTTTAATTGCTATACCGAAGTCCTCAAAATGACTGCAAACTGCACGTAGCTTTTTCAAAATTCCACGTGAAGTACAGAAATGTATAACAAGATGTTCAAACACAAATAGAGCAAATCTGACAACATGTGGTTCATTGGTCAGCCATTGTAACATGTTTAACAATATTACGTAATCTTTGGTACAAGATGGAACAGTAGACTTCATTCAACACAGTTAATCCGATTTGGATGAATTATTCATCACAATATAAAAAACTAGCATTTAAAATCAGACATACTCATCGCCAAAAAAATATTCCAAACTTTTTTCCAACCCTGTATTTTTACGGCATGCCTAGATCGATGATATGAAAACAAATGTACCGGTAGCATAAAAGAAGAGAGAGAGAGAGAGAAAGAGAGAGAGAGAGGGAGGGAAACTTTTCACATCGGACAGGCTGCGATGTAGTGTCATATGCTAGATCTCACTCTCCGATTCACCTGTTACCCTGAGAGCATAGCACTCATCATTTTCTGTCTTTTTCTTCTTCATTCAGAGACTTGGACTTTTCTTGACAACTCTCTGGTCCGAAACATATTTGCTTGATATCACTTAGAATCTACATTTATCTACTTTGTACTTTGTGCTTTTGGTGACGACTGGGCCTCGTTCTACCTCTATACCAAATGTGGCAACGCCCTACTTTTGGGCACTCCTGGTACCGTACGTGCATGTTGTTCCAGAAGGTAACCACACTGGACGGGATTTTTTTCGAGTTCATTGTCGTAGATTTGAGATCACTTTTCGAAAAAAAAAATTACAGCCCCCAGCCCCCTTTTGCCAGGCAATGATTATACTTTTTTCTCTCATATGAAAACTCTGCTACAATATCAGATCAGTGTTTATAAAGTTATGTCATACCATTTGTTAACAGAGTTTAAATATATGTTCTGCAATAAAGTTAGTAGTTTGATACTTGCAAAATAATTTTACGTGTATTTTAAAGTCTTTACATTTCCCATCACTCCATATGTTGTCCAAATTAGTAACCGTGATATAATTATTTCAGCGAAACATTTGTGTTTGCGCCCTTTTGCCAGGCACATATCATATTTTTGTTTCTAATATAGAAACTCTGCTACAATATCAGACCAATGTTTATAAAGTTATTTTCATCTTGTCGGTTGATAGTGATTTTCTTGTATAACATTTATTGTGAAAAATACCTTATACTTTTTGTAGCATCATATTTAACAATATTTATAGACGGTGTATTCTGTCACAAGGGAAAATGCTTCAATGCTTCGACAATTGATCTGTGGATAATTTCCTGCCCTAAATGAATTCTTATCTTCGATCTTGGATTCAACACTACACCTAACCCTAAACCTAACCTTAAATCCAATTACAACCCCGCCTCTATCTTGTGGTTATTTATGAAACTTTGGCTGTCAATCCCAGTGTAAGAGTATTAAAGTCATTTTCACGTAATGTCATAATAATTTTAATACTAAAGTAAACGCGGGAAATAATCTTATTGAATTTTATAGCTGATTTACAAAATTTGTACAACTGTGGCTGGGCCGCGGAACGTTTTTTTTAAAAGTGAGTGTGTGCGTGTGTATGTGTGTGTGTGGGGGGGGGGGGGGGGGGAGTGGGCGCTGATTTGATTTCACATGAGTTATGACAATTACGAACCTTTTTTCGGGGATTTTGTGAAACTTGTCTACTAAAAAAAAGTGGCGGCTGCATCCCCCCCCCCCCCCCCCGGTGTCGTGGCCCATCGTGGCGGCCAATTTATGTGTGGTGAGAGGACGGGGCGCAATTACGCTGTTTGCCCTTTGCGCCATAATTCCAAGATACGCCACTGCATCATTGCGACCCAAGCTAAACCTACACTCTAAAAACTGAAGTGCTGTATGTAGCACTTTTTGAGGGCATGCATAGGGACTGCACTCAGAGTGCTATTGAATGCACACAGCGTGCTATTTCAGCACTTTCACGGGAGCTGGACCGGCTCCTTAAACTGCTAAACATTCCAAAAAAAAATCGTGATTTTGGCGAGCCTCGAACCAGGGTCCGCTGATCGAGAATTGCTGCCATTACCGCTAAACTAACTCACATCGTACGATTTATAGCAGATCATATTGTTACATAGTGAATTTACGACACCACATAGTTCATGTTATCTACTTGACTCCCGTGACTAAACTGAATTGCAAGAAGCATTCGTTAGTCTATCGGTAACGTCAGCGCCTCTCAATCAGCGGAACCTGGCTCGCCACGGTCACGTTTTTTTTTTGCTGGTAAATTAGCACACTACTACAAGTGCTAAAACAGCATTTCAGGTGCAGTCACTATACATGCCCGAAAAAGTAGCACTTTAGTTTTTACAGTGTATAAGCATAATGTCTGTTAAGAGATGATAATGGTGTCTATTCCACTGAAACATTCAAAAATTCAAGCGTCTGATATCACCATAAATATCTATGAATGTTTCTGATAATCTCATCACTATCATTAGTCATTATCCACTCATGATTTTCTTTGTCAGTGAGTGTGGCTTCTACGCCTGTTTGTTTTTTTACATTAAATTCTATCGGTGAACAAATGACCATGATGATGCATAATCATCAGTTTGTTGGGCCCTTTAATGTTTATTATTTATATAAATGACTTTTGTAAATCGTTCGATGTCCTTTCGTTTATACATTTTGCAGATGATTCTAATCTGTTTTATTCCCACAAGAATCTAAATATTTTAGTCAATGTTGTGAGCTTGAAAAATGGCTAAAATGGATAAAAGCCAATAAACTGCCTAAACCTCAAAAAACCAAATATATGTTATTTATAATTCTTAGACACACTGCCCATGAATATTGTGTTTGACGATACCCCTTTAGAAATTTCTCATTTATTAAATTTCTAGGCATAACTGTTGACAATAAACTTTCGTGGAAATACCATATAAATAATACGTGTAAGATTATTTCACGGAATATTGGCATAATAAACCAACTTAAATTTCATTTTCCGACATCATCCCTATTGATGCTTTATTCATCTTTAAGTTACCTTAGCCTATCTGAATTATGGGATACATGCTTGGGGCAATACCACTCTATTAGATAGACTACTTCTATACATCATACATAGATTCTTATTTACTGATTGGTCAAAACTATATCACATGACACGGCGCATCTCGCGTTCTATCAATTGACATAAAGGTCAAATGATAAGAACGCCAAAACCCTGCGATAGAACGCGTAACCCCTCCGCGACTTTTACACACACGTACGTACACAAAATTTGGTTCATGTTTTAAGAGCGCTTTCGCGAGTTGCTAGCTAGGCTACGACTACATTAATCAATATACGCGCAGCGCGTAAGAACTCAACATGAATCAATGAATCAATGAAAAGGATGAGGTATATAAAACAAATATTGACTGCTCTGTAATCGGATGGTGGTGAACATTATCACTCGCTCGGTGGTGTTCATACCAGCCCTTCTATCACACCCTCGACTAAGCCTCGGGGTGATAGAAGGGCCGGTATGAAAACCACCTTGGGAGTGATAATTTCCACCATCATCCTCATGAGCAGTCAATATTTGTATATTATTACAAAAGAAGTCTCCTCTCCGTATTATCTGCAATTTTGCTATACTCTCGCACACAGACCCGTGTTTTGTTCATAGCAGACTATTAAAAATAAATGACCTGTATGTATTTCATTTGGGACAATTTATGTATAACTACAGTAGAAAGACCCTTCCAAATATATTTGATGCCATGTTCCCCCCAATTTCACGATTACCCAACTAGACAGTCTAACGAGTTTCACCTACCACTCTTTAGAACTTTATTATAGGGAAGAAGACATTTATGAATAATGGTCCTAGATTTTGAAACTTTTTAAGTGAAGGTATTAAAAGTAGTCCTTTCCTAAATTCTTTTAAGAAAAAACTAGAAATATGTTTGCTCAAATCTTATAATAATATACAATAATAACCTGATAACAGCTGGCATCTTCTTATTTTTCCATTTAGGTCTTCATCATCTGCTCAATTAACTGAATATCTATTTGGTTTTTGCCAGAATCACCAATATAACTACCTCCTTTTCGGTGATGATTTGTCCTGCTTCTCCCTTTGTCCCCTTTTCCCTTTTCCTGTTCCTTTTCTTTTTATCTGTTTTCCTTTTCCTTGTCGTTTCGTGTTGTTTGTTGTTCTGCAACACTGTTCGTGTTTTGCAAGTCTTCGTAGGAACAATTTGAAACAATTTTATTTTCCCTGGGGGATCCACACATTACAAGCACTTCTTTTTAGTGGATCCCCCACATTTCCTCAGAAATTAAGAATTTCTATTAATAATTCATTATAATGATTGATTTATATGTACAATGTACTTCTACACTTATCAATGAAAAAATGAATTTGTAGATATATTTTTCATATTTTCTGTAACAATATCTGTAATGCCATTGTCTTTTCTTTCTGTTGGAAATGAAATAAATACGAATTTGAATTTGAATTTGAATTTGAAAAATGGTTCTCAGAAATAATGATGATGATGATACTACTACTAATAATAATAATAACAACAACAACACCACCACCAACAACAATAATAAAGATAATAATTGTAGTAGTAATAGTAGTAGCAGCAGTACATTGCTTACAGTAAACGTATGAGGGGAGGGGGCACAAGGGGGGGGGGGGGGGGCATGGCAACCCTGTTCATCCGCAGAGGAAACGGTCAAGATCTTTACCATACCCCTACCCTACTCTACAAGCACAGACCCTAATTTGACACTTTATCAGAAAATCATTGCGTCTTGAGAGAAGCCTAATTCAGCTACCTTCTGGTCGTGTCAGGAGCAGCTACAGTACATGGCCTATATAGTCTTACAGCGCAGACTCTCTTTTACGACTGACCAGGGTTTGTGCCTGCAAACTACCCCTATAGTAGGGCAGATATGTAACAAAAAATGGTCGAGTTGCTCGGATCCGGCAGAAAGTATAAAATTTGGTATACTGGGGTATTTTGGGGCGCTGATTTCAAAAATTGCCGGCCCCCAGCGATCAGACCACCGGATCGGCCGCCATCTTGAATTTCAAAATGGCCGCCATGAAAAATCATAAAAAATCGTTTTCTCGAGTTTTACATGACCTGTGGCACAGAAATTTGGCATATAGGGGTTTCTTTGGGTGCTGATTTCAAAACTGCCGGCCCCAGCGATCTGACCCCGGATCGGCCGCCATTTTGAATTTCAAAATGGCCGCCATGAAAAATCATAAAAAATCGTTTTCTTGAGTTTTACATGACCTGTGGCACAGAAATTTGGCATATAGGGGTTTCTTTGGGTGCTGATTTCAAAACTGCCGACCCCCAGCGATCTGACCCCCGGGTCGGCCGCCATCTTGAATTTCAAAATGGCCGCCATGAAAAATCATGAAAAATTGTTTTCGCGAGTTTTACATGACCTGTGGCACAGGAATTTTGCATTTAGGGGTATTTTGGGGTGCTGATTTAAAAAATTGCCGGCCCCCAGCGATCTGACCACCGGGTTGGCCGCCACCTTGATTTTCAAAATGGCCGCCATGAAAAATCATGAAAAATCTTTTTCTCGAGTTCTACATGACCTGTAGCACTGGAATTTTGTCTATGGGGGTATTTTGAGGCACTGATTTCAAAAATTGCCGGTCCCAAGCGATTTGACGACTGGTTCGGCCGCCATCTTGAATTTCAAAATGGCCGCCATGCTAATTCATGAAAAATCATTGTCTTGAGTTTTACATAACCTATGGCACTGGAATTTGGCACACAAGAGTATTTTTGGGCGCGATTTCAAAAATTGCCAGCCCCAGTGATCTGAACACTGGGTCGGCCGCCATAAAAATCATTAAAAATTGTTTTCTCGACTTTTACATGACCTGTGGCACTAGCTGTAACTAGGTAGAAATGGGTATTTTCACATTCTAAATTCAAATATGGACTGATAGAAAATATCTAAAAATCATCATAGCCGCCATTCGATTGAACATACGGAAAATCATACCCATCACTTTAAATTATAATATGACTGCCACGGAAATTCGATCTGTTTTAAATGACAAGTGGTTATGAAAATTTGGTACCAAAAGGTATTTTCATGGTAAATGTGTAAGTGTGTACATGTCAAACATTTGACGAACAATATCAACACAATTTTTAATTAAAATATGGCCGACACGAGTAATATCAAGGAAACCCCTATTTATATGGAATATGAAATTTTGATATGGCTGCTAAACTGGAATGTTGAATAGCCCAAGGCTGAGCGTAACCCTTGAATTTTCATTTAAAACTTAAAGACAATGGGCAGTATTCCACTAATTTAAGCTGGGACTAAGTCCAGACTAAGCTGGAATTTTAGTTCATGCTTCTATGGAATGCCATGTTACAACTTCTACATCAATATTTATGACAGAATTATGTTACCAAAGGACCTCCTGAAAATTAAGTTCATACTTGTGCATGGTAACACGTTAACGTCACTGCAACATTAACTTGGTTTGGGCATTTCGTCGCTGAATTAATATGATTTATACGCAATTTGGATGGGGCAACAAATGGCACTCCATAAAAGTGTGGACTAAGTTAAGCCAGGCTTAACTTAGTCTGCGCTATCGGAATACCACCCAATGATATTGTTGAACTGATTGAAATGTAAGATGAACCATAAGAAGACAGCCATTTTGAATTCAAGTTTGGCCACCATTACCATTTGGCCACCAACATTTTTTAGCACTGAACAATATTATAAACCCATTTTCTTGACTCTAAATGACAAAAGCCTCTAGCATCTTAAAAAGCACAAAAATATTATAGTTCAAGTGTTCACAGGCTTAAACCTGGAAAAGAATATCTGAAAAAAGTCCCTTACTAGTTTTACCGTCATTCAGATTTAGCGATAAAAATGGTCCCAAAGTTCTCATCCAATGTACCTCTCCTACTCCTCATCTCGGAAGCATTGCCCAAAGCAGAAACATAGTCCTGTGCATGGCAGATTAGCTGCAAAACATTTGCAATTTCCAGTGCACCGCTTTTTACACTTGCACTTGATCAGTTCTCGGCACCCTTTTGACGCCTCTGGCAGTAGTGTCCAAAATGGATGCCATCCATCATCACCATCCTTCGTCCATCCCCAATCTTCAGGCGAAGGCAGCTCTGGGTTTGCACTTTGTGATTGTCCCCATATGTGACCTGCTTGAAAGATTGCCCTCTTCACATGTTGACGTAGTGCTTCCTTTGTTGGTGGAATGTTCTCCAATTGCCGATTCCCTTGAGCAAAAAGCTGCTTACGTGCTTCGTTCACTTTCTTCAGAGAGGAAGTTCTACTGTACAGGACAACGAAAAACCTTTCAATGATGTCCATGTCATCATTTGTTACTTCAACTGGTGCATTCGAGAGACGATTGAAGACCTCTCCCAAGTTTGGCATGGAAATCCATATGTCCCATACAGTCTTCTTGCCTATCCCTGCTAAGGCAGAAACGGTATCACACCCAGAAACAGCATGCAGGAACAGAAGTCCCCATGAGCGTTCGGGGCCTAGTTTTGTTGAAATGGTGTGAGCACCGATGTACCTAAGATTCTTTCCATGCCCAAAGGCCGACCACATCGCGATGCCATCCATTTTACTTGCCACTGCGATTGCCAGCACAACCACATCCGTGTCCGTTGCATGGATTATGATACTTTGGTACCCTTGCTGATATGCCTGCCAAGCATGAAGCACCATACGTGTATCTGCTTCTTCATGTGTACATGGTTGAATGTTCTGCCACACATCTGAATGAGGGTTTGATTTTACCTCTCCTCCCTGGGTTGTAAGAAGTGTTTTCCCATCTGGAACATTCATCGTCTGAAGAGAAGCTGCAAGGAAACTGAACAATGTCTTCTTATTAGAATTTACACGAAGAAAACTGCTCCAGTTATGTGGTACCGACGTCTGTTCAGTTACATGGAGTGGTATGCCACTTCCACGACCAAGCCTGGTGCCTCCTTTTAGACTGTCCGATCTGTAGGTATCCCACACAACGTCAACACGTACTACTGTCTCCTCATTCAACTTTCGTGCAATGTATGGAAGAAACTGTTTCTGTGCATAATCACCAAATGTCCTGATCACACTACTGCATTTCTTAGGATCCAGCTGATGCACTAAGGCAGCCCCATCAAAAATGCAGACTTCTGCAACGGGTGTTTCATCAGGACGTTCAGGATATGGGACAAGGGCTTCCAAACAGGGCACAAGATCGGCTTTGCTGGTTGGTGGGCGCATTGTATTAATATCTTCAGCCAATGCCGGAGGCCAACCGTGACATTCGTGTTCGAAGAATGCATCAAGATCACCATCTCTTGCCTGACAAGAAATGTACATTCGAGAGAACAGTTCAACATTGCTTTTCATATTAGTCATCTTCATCAGAGACTTTGCAGGTGTTTTCTTGGGCTTGGATTTGAACAGTCCCAGATTGTTCTTGGAAATGTTGTCATAGAAACTGACAGAAGAATCATTCAGTCTCTTCTCTACAAATGCATTGAATTGTTTGTTGCCAGTTTCCTCCACAGATCGTAGTTGAGCTATCACTTCATTAGGCATGATGACCTTGGTGTCAAGCACATACAGATCTTTAGTGTCTTCGGCAAATGGGTTCCCCAGTTTCTCGAACGAACTGATTGAATTGTTGAGATCTGATGCAAAGGATTTCTGCACACTAGGTAACTGATCATGGTGACGGACATCAGGTTCCTTCTGGCTCTGGAACTGGTCTTCAAACTCACTCACGATTCTTGCTATTTCAGGACCAGCCACCATCCATCGGCGAAGAGCTGCTTCATTCTCAGTAATTCCTATGACTCCACCATCACCTTTAACTACGGCATTCTGCTGCTCATGTACCTGGTCATTTGCTATTGCAGAGAACCTGTGTGATGACTTCTGAGTGACAAATTTCCCATCGACAAATGCACGATGAGTATTCATGGAATTGTTTGGAAGCCCCTGGAGATCTGTGAGATGCACTGTCAACCATCTAGCATAATGGTAATGATCCATGGCAAACATCCATGGAATGATTGCCCTAAGGGTCTCCACGTACAGCATGTAGTTGGCTTCCCTCTGTGATCTTATGAATGCAAGGAGAAGGCATTCCAACTGCAGAACTTTATTCCAGTAACAAAACTGCGGGTAATCTGTGGCCATCTTGAGCTTCCAAGCATCGAATGATTTGATATCTTCACTTGCACAGGTTTTGAGGTAGTCTTCGTATGCTCTTTGCTGTAGAGAATAAAGTGCCGCAGCAGTGACCTGGTGTGCCCATTGGGCCCTGGAAGTTTGCGATCCTTTCTGAAGACTTTCTGCTCTCGCTTCTGTTGTTACACCTGCATTAGTCATCACACTCGTCCAACCACTCCCTTCTAAGAAGTCACCAATTACTTTCAACAATGCCATCTCTATGTGAAGTCCTCCCATCATCACCACAAACTTGTCTTCGCCATATACACTTGGCCATGTCCACTGGATCTTCTTTGCTATAGCATAGAGAGGTTGATCAACTGTGAGAACAGGAACCTGTCCCGGATTCACTAGATCTGTTGCCTGCTTGATTAAGTTCATCCCATGTTTCACCATTGCCAATGTATGAGCACTCTCTCGGAACATAGGTAACAGTCCTGTAATAGCAGGTGGTCGAGGAACTCCAACCTGTAGATTCGCCATGTAGGCTGCCCAGGATATGTTCTCTTCACTCTCTAGACTTCCGTTCTCGTGCAGTCTGTGTACAAAAGAAAGCCATTGACTTTCCTTGTCCTCTATTCTGGTCGACACATTTGGAGTTGACTGACCTTTAGATTTTCTTGGAATGGGCTGATTAGATGGAAATGCTGCAGGAGGGACATCACTGTAAGATGTAGGTAGGGCAGTTATGACTTTCCTACGCTTACTCTTCTCATTCGCAGTGAAGTTCTCATGATTTCTAATCGTACCACTATTATCCTGTGAAACATGTTGTGTAAGTGAAATTGCTGTACCGTGAAATGAACTTCGAGAGGATACGGAGGATGGGTTGTGATCTATGTTATCCAGGTTCCCTGTTGTGAATAACCCACTTCGCAGTTTGGTTGGACACACAACACGGTCTTTTTCGTAGACTTCAATAACCCTGTTCGCCTCATCTGTGGATACTTGCAGGACACGATCATAGGAAACAGACACACCATATTGAAAAAGAACATCAACAAGATCCCGTTTCCTTGTTTTGCTATGAATGAGCAGACCCAGGTAAAGCGGTAGAGATGTTTCACGCTCCACATTGTGACGTACTGCTGCAGTTTCCAACCTGCCTCGTTTGATGGTGTTGAATGTGACAAGTTGGCTTAAGGATTGTACATGGACACTTACACCTTTCTTGATCGCAGTCTGTTTTTTAATGTTTGTACCAGCAAGGATCATTTGCATCAACGCTGTCAATGACGGTGCTGTGTTGTTAGATGATTCATCAAGAAGGGATCCATTAAATTGATACTGCCTCTGGAAAATATCTTTGCGCACAATCTGGGCAGCTCTCATAAGAATGACAGCATCATCATCGGAGCTTTGTCCACAGGCATGCAGTAAAGCTTCGCCAGTGTCCTCTTTGAATGACAAAAGAACTTCATGATTGGTTGTATGTGCCTCAAGACTTGGAAGCTGTCTCAGAAGCTTGTCTTTAATGTGAGTCGAATTAATCCTCTTTGACGCATCGCCTCCCAGTTGCAGCAAACGCTCTGTATAAAGCTTTACGAGATCTGCTAACTTGAACACAGTATAGCTACCATCTGTGCACTTCATTTCTTCCAAATAGGACACCAGTTCCGCCAATGCTACTGATTCTAGTTGCATAGTTTCATTTGAACTGGCTTGTACTTCATTCTTCCTTACAAATGATCTGTATCGGGTGTGAAGGGCAGTCAGACACTTCTTGTGATATACAGCACCTGATGCTGTCATATCACCTACTGATAATTTAGCTAGAAGTTCTGTTTCTCTCAGTTCTGTCGCCATCATTCGAACTTTTGAATCTAAATTTAGTGTTGCTGCCCTGTGAACTATTTGATCATTATTAATAACTGTATCGCAAAAGAAACATGTGCTAGCATCACTTTGTGTTACAGATGATGATGCAAAACTTGTTCTTAGTCTTTTCTTAACAGGCGAGAAAACTTCCTCATCAAGTTTATTTTCTGCAGCCCGTTTCCTTGCCCTTGATTCAGCTCGACCCACATTATAACTGCAACACTGCCTGTAACATCTCTTGTGCCATTTGGCAGCATGAGTACCTAGTGTTTCTGCAATACCGCAACCTTCATCCAGTCGGGAAATGTTTATCCCACAAGGCAAAGCAACTACACCATTCAGTGTTCTGAGGTTCTGGGCAAGAGTCTCGTAGACATCTCGACTTGACTGATTGCTGGCTCTACTGGCATCTCTGAGTAGTTCATTTTCTGAGTATTCCTGGCAAAGAGCGCATAGGCTCCAGTCTGTTGGCCTTGCCATTGTTGACGGTGCTTTCTCTGATGTTGACATTTGATCTGAAAGAGAAAGATAATGCAATAAATTATAATTGTTTCGATAATTGTTATTCATTATTATTGTTATCATTATTTTCTTTTATTATCATTATTATTGTTATGGACTTTAATAATATCATCACAGATAGTTATTATTCTAACAGTCCAAACAGCAGCAGTGGATCCAGGCTTGACCAGTAAGGGGAGGGGGCGGCATGAGGGGGCTCACTTTTTCTTCACACCCTCCCCCCCCCCCCCTTGACGTCAGGGAGGGTCCCCCCCCCCAAAAAAAAAAAAGAAGAAAAAAAAATTGTACACACTTTTCTATTGTCTTTTTAAAAAATGTCACATTATTTCCTGGGGGGGGGGGGGGGGTCCGGGCCCCTGGATCTGCCACTACCAAACAGGGCCCCTCCCGCCACCCCGCAAAAGTAAATTAAAAAAAAAAGGAAAATGTCAACTGTTTTTGGAGCTGGTAACCTTATTTTTCTTGCTTGCTTGTCAAATTTTGAGGAGGTAAAAGTTGACCCTTTCTAATTCCATCATGGCCATGGTCGACTGTTTTTGTTGACAAAAAAAAACTTTTTCACTTTTTGACCCCTCTCTCTCTCCAAAAAAAATGTACCGGCTTGCCAAAATAAATTATGGTCTTCAGGCTAGGAATTATAGTTCATACTTACATGCACTATGATTTCCAGGACAAAAGATATTGTTCTTCAAGATCTCCAAAACTTGTCTCTCTGACTGTATATGCCCATGCTCTCACTAGAAAAGCTTGACGTGTATCCAGTGACAAAATGGCTCACTTCTCAAGGCTCTACATTGTAGACAAGTGCAAACAGAACAAATTTGATTGTTTACAGAAAAAAATGAACTTAAATTAGTTCAAACTTTTCATAAAGTTGCTAATAATATTGGAGTTATTGAAACACTTTTCTATTGTCTTTTAAAAAATGTCACATTATTTCCTGTGGGGGGGGGGGGGGGGGGGTCCGGGCCCCTGGATCTGCCACTACCAAACAGGGCCCCTCCCGCCACCCCGCAAAAGTAAATTTAAAAAAAAGGAAAATGTCAACTGTTTTTGGAGCTGGTAACCTTATTTTTCTTGCTTGCTTGTCAAATTTTGAGGAGGTAAAAGTCGACCCTTTCTAATTCCATCATGGCCATGGTCGACCGTTTTTGTTGACAAAAACCAACTTTTTCACTTTTTGACCCCTCTCTCTCTCTCCAAAAAAAAATGTACCGGCTTGCCAAAATAAATTATGGTCTTCAGGCTAGGAATTATTAACAATTCAACATGTGTTGATGATAGTTCATACTTACATGCACTACGATTTCCAGGACAAAAGATATTGTTCTTCAAAATCTCCAAAACTTGTCTCTCTGACTGTATATGCCCATGCTCTCACTAGAAAAGCTTGATGTGTATCCAGTGACAAAATGGCTCACTTCTCAAGGCTCTACATTGTAGACAAGTGCAAACAGAACAAATTTGATTGTTTACAGAAAAAAATGAACTTAAATTAGTTCAAACTTTTCATAAAGTTGCTAATAATATTGGAGTTATTGAAACACAGTGAAACACAGTTTTCCTTTTTATCATTTTTTTTCCACAAAGTGCTAATTACATTGGAGTCATTGAAGCAATTTTTAAAAATCATTATATACCATGCTCAATTTATAAAATATCAAATAAACTGAATCAACTGCATTTTTGTTGCCTTGTCCAGCATATTGAAATTCAAAAGGGCAAGCATTATGTTTGTGAAGATATTTCAAATTTATCCATTAGTGAATTTAATATGTTGAAATACCTCATTGCAACAAATTCAAGCACAAAGCAGCATTTTGAACTCAAGAGATGGAATTAAAAAATTTCTCTGGGTGGCCATACTGAAATTACCAATTCTGTTCCAAATATTCATGACGTTACAATAAATGGTATATTCTTCAATTAAATCATCAACAAGAGAATCAATAAACAATTATGTTCAATGCCTGTGTAAATTAAGAATTCATCGATGTATAAACATAGGTAGAAAGTATGGAACATTTGAATATTATATTCATTCCATATTTCATTTTAATTTCCACTCACCTGCAATAATGAAGCTTCATTTTGTTTCACTGGAGACCAGCATGCAAAGCCCTTAATTGTCTTCTCCATGGGCTACACCAAATCTAAAAAAGATAAAACAATAAGACAAATCAAAGGGATGCATAGACTGCTACTTGGACAGTGAACATATATGAAATATTTTGTTCTTGTTTTTTTGTTTTTTGTTTTGTTTTTTTACTTGTGATTACTCATTCTGGTAAAACTTGGATATGATATGTGTACCCCGCAAAATAATCTATTGGCCTAATACAAAAATACAAAACTTGCCTGGGGCCATTCTAAAAAAAATGGACTTTCAATAAAAGCAAGGCAAGGAGAAGAAGAAGAGGAAGAAGAATAAGCAGAAGAAGAAGAATAAGCAGAAGAAGAAGTAGAAGAAGAAGAAGGAGAAGAAGAAAAAAGAAGAAAATAAAGGATAAGAATAACAGAAGATGTTAGTTCACTTTTTTGAATGATATCAACGTATGACCCAAATTCTAAAACTGGGTGTATCAGAAAAAAAATAATTTAATGTCTTTTCCGGATAAAAACATAAAATCAGTGACAAGAAAAATCAGATCTCTTGAAATACATCCTGCTTATATTCATATGGAACTTTGATGGTCTTTCTAGGACCACACATCACTGAACACCATTGTTTTTAGAACATACACAGCTGACACAATCGTGACAAAGAACAATAAAAAATCAACAAAATAAGAAAATTAAAAACCTCACCACTTCTTCACGTCATACAATCTGTGTTTTTCTTTACATTTAAGAACATTCAATTCAGACACATAATTTTTTTTAAAAGTAATGTTGACAAAGCAAATGCACAATTCCATTGTTCTAGGGTACACACTCAAAATTTGCCTATCGATGTGCAGTGGAAATGAACCTTCTGCTACTTTGCACTACTTTTTTTTGGAATAGTATTCAGTAATGCTTGGTCATAATAACCTAATTAAGGTATTTTCGGAATGCTAATAGGTCATATTTTCAAGAATTAATAGTTTCATAATTATTTATTTGATAATTTTCTTACTAACAATCATGAAAGTTTGGTTTCCTTTTTGAGACACATCGTAAAATCATACTCATAGCTTCAGATGTTTAAAAAAAGGAAAACACATGAGTGCTTTTGCACACTTACAAATCAGATTTCGATTTTAAAAAAATAATAAAAAAAAAAACCATGATAATCTTAGTGATCACAACACAAGTGTATTCTTAAGATTTTTTTTCCAATTTGGATCGGCCATTTCAAAAGTAAGATTAAAAATATTTGTGCTTTCATAAAGAAAATTTTAAGGATTCCTGCCTTTTTCCCCCACAGATGTGCTTTTTTACCACCTTGTTATAAGTGTCCCTTCATTCACTTGGTCTGGTACCGTAGACTAATTATCTAAACTGTACAAAGCATGTAAAATTGTGATAACTGTTTTGATATTATTCTGAATACTTCACCCATGCATTATTTTCATCAAGTAATTAGATAAATGGAACAATTTATAATGGAATTATAAAAGAACAATGTTTTTGATTAGGAAAAAATAATGATAGACCTCCCCTCCCTTACAGTTACATATTATAACACCAAACTCAACATGTGGGACTAAATAGAAAATTCTATCAAAATAATTTCACAAAAATCATTTTATTTCATTGTTCTCTCAGCCAAACATCTTTGTTCACAGAGTCAATGTAATAAATTAAATAATTTTCTAAGTATATGAAATATAAAGGTAACTTACCATCATAAAATGGTGGACTTGAAGAACTTTATTGTCATACTCTGCAGGGTGAGTTGCTTAGAAATATGAAGGCTCCTTAACTTTTAGCCAATCACGCGCGAGTATTCAGAGGGGAATCCCCATTTATACTCTTTGCTAGTCTTTGTATTCAGACAGCTTATATTGGATTTTTTATTGGATTTTGCCCCCAAAGGATCTTTATATTCACAAAGCTTCTCATTTAGATTTGCTGTCCTAGCTCATCCACATTTCTTCGATTAACAATCAAAATGGCAGTACAAAGGTTTTGCCACCTCTTGTGGTACCTATATCTGACTAAGGCCAAGGACTAGACCTTGGCCTATAATGATGTTTAATTATTCATCATGGCGGCCGTATTGGAATTCAAGATTGCGGCCAACACAGTGGTCAAACCTATTGGAACTGGCATTTTTTAAATTCGTGATATCAAAATACCAGTGTGTACCGAATTTCAGTGCCACAGGTCATTTAGAACTGAAGATAGGGATTATTAATGAATTGGCATGGCGGCCATTTTGCAATTCAAGATGGCGGCCGACCCGGTGGTCAGCTCGCTGGGGGCCGGCAATTTTTTCGAAATCATCACCCCCAAATACCCTTATTTGCCACATTTCCGTGCCACAGGTCTTGTAGAACTCGAGAAAATGATTTTTCATGATTTTTCAATGGCGGCCATTTTGAAATTCAAGATGGTGGCCGACCCGGTGGTCAGCTCGCTGGGGGCCGGCAATTTTCGAAATCAGCACCCCAAAATACCTCTATATGCCAAATTTCTGTGCCACAGGTCTTGTAAAACTCGAGAAAACGGTTTTTAAAGATTTTCAATGGCGGCCATTTTGAAATTCAAGATGGCGGCCGACCGGGTGGTCAGATCGCTGGGGGCCGGCAATTTTTGAAATCAGCGCCCCAAAATACCCCTGTATGCCAAATTTCATGCTTTCTGCCGGATTTGAGCATAAATTTCACATATCTTACACACTACTACCCCTGTTTGCGTGCGTGCGTGCGTGCTATCAATAGTAACTACCATTGTAACATCACTAACAGCCAATCAAAATCAAGGTTTCCATGGGAGTTACCATTGATGGCAAAGTAACCGTTAATGGTAAGTTTTATGCAACAGGGCCGTGTGTGAATGTAAGTACATGTATGTGACTTTTGTGATTTTGTGTGTCACCCCTCCCCCGTCTGTGCCTACCCACCCCCCCCCCCCCCCCTGTTGAAGAAATCTGAGCCTTTGTGAACCCATTGTCATAGTCTACAGAATATGCCACTGAATGTTTGCTATATAGTTACGTGTAATTTTGATAAGTGAAGATATAATGTTTCTGCTTACAGCATTAAATCAGTGACCATGCATTAAAACCTTTGCTTCATACAACTTCTTTTACAGGTGAAGATCGTTGCGATTGCCAAAGTGTTGCAGGCTGCATACGGTATACCTCTTGCAACGTATTTGGGATGTAAAACTGTACCGGTAAGCAGACCTACTTTTAAAGAGAAGGGAAATGGTCGTGTAAATTGTTATAGAATTTCTTGAAACCCTAATAGTTTCAATAGATTTTTTCCTTTAAAGTTATTGTGATTTCATTGAGGTATTACATGTATTTAATGCCATTAAGATGACTTATCTTAGATTTTAGAACAGGTGGCTATTTCTATAAACGCCGTAATTGAAAGGAACTCCAATAATAAAACACAACTGATTCAGATTCAGATTGATTGAGCAATCAGATTCACGTGTTGTGGACGTTTTGGAATTCAAAAAGAAGTTTTTAGAATTCCGTTTATACCACATTTTCTATGCAAGGGACTCCTGGTTTTACGAACATTAGCCATTTTTTGACGCAAGAACAACTGAATAACGTAAAGAAAATCTCTCCGAAATGAAAGTAAACAAGTTCCATGGATTTAAAAAAAATCGTGGGTCTAAAGGGAAAGGATTTCAGTCATGTTAGTTCCGCAAAAGCTCCCTGCAAAGTAGACATCTTAGTGTAGAAATAATTATCAATTAAAGATATAAATCATCTCACACTGACCCAAATTGAAAAAAATGTGTTTAAGCGTTTAGATGTTGATGAATATTGCTTTTTTCTTTCCTCCTACATGCAGAGCTGATTCTTATTCCGTGCCCGAGGATCTTGAGGCGAAAGTCGATCGACGTGAACAAGTCGGCGGC
The DNA here is from genome assembly GCA_025617745.1 of Heliocidaris erythrogramma. Lineage (NCBI taxonomy): Eukaryota > Metazoa > Echinodermata > Echinoidea > Camarodonta > Echinometridae > Heliocidaris > Heliocidaris erythrogramma. The sequence continues at coordinate 32,078,468 of CM046861.1, read as the reverse complement.
ACCAGTCCCATCACTGAACAACACTTTAGTTAAGCACATTAATTACTTATAACTGGAAAGACGATGTTTTAGTTAGTATTAGCATTGTTATTATCAGTTGTATTCAGTATAGAAATATCATACATTACAGACATCATTATTTACCCGTGTAACTGCATTAACGCACATTCACTGTTTTCACACATTTCATATTTGAAGCACGATTTTTAATAATTCCAAGTCGCAATTCCTAAATGTCAAAGATGGCATTGCAAGCTAGAGACGACATAGGTTATCCAGACCCATTTAGCTTTAATAAGCACCAGATTCACTGTATACCTGTGAAACTGGTGATGGATGTACTTAACTTACCAGAAGGGAACATACATCGACTGGCCAAAGTCTTCTACACAATTACAACGTCGCAACCCGAACAAAGACTGGATAAAGAATGTGCTTCGATGCTTATGCATAGGCGTGAACCTACAATTACCATAGATGTCTCACGACATCACGTAGGTGCGTACACCAAAAAAGATGTAGTGGAATACACCAGATTAATTCGAGTAAAGTTAGGTAGACCGGTCTCTACTGAAGAGTTTAAAAGGTACGGTATTGGGCAGGTGAAAGGAAAGACCCAGGGAAAGACCCAATGGGTGCATACAAGCGCCGACAAATTGCTGAGATTGGATTCCGCAATCAAGCCCGGTAATGATATGGTTATGGTGATTAATAGTATTGATGGAAGGGGTGTCGGGGAAGACAATCCACAGAGAGGAGGAGGGGAGAGAGGAGGAGGAGGAGGGGAGGGAAGAGGGGAAGAAATAAGAGTTGCAGATGGAAATAATGAGAGACAAAATGCAGGAAGGGAGGAGGTTAGAGATGGAGGAAGAAGAGCATTAGGTAGAAATAACGAGGAGCAAAACGAAGCGCGTCGAAACAGGCGTAGTAACAGGGATGTACATGAAAGAAATAGTAACAGAGAAGGAAATGGAAACAGAGAAAGACGCACGGACAGACATGGCAGAGAAAGACGTGATAGAAGTAGAAGCAGAGAGAGAGTGAAAGACGGAGTTTAAGTTATGAACCTAGCGATCGAGATAGATATGGTAGAGAAAGGCAAAGATACAGACATAGCTATACACGTAGAGATCATGGCACAAGACAACAACGAAACAGATAATGTAGAACTTGCATGTGTGAAGATTCCTTGGACCTTCAAGAGAACTGTCATTGCATGGTGAAGCTAAATCTAACTGGGGTCAAATAAACACAGGAGTGCCACAGGGTCCCCTTCTTTTTACTATCATGGTAAACGATATTCCAATATCAAAATGTCAATTTTGCTTTAAGGTTGTGACAAAATGCCTTTTTTATGTAGTGGCCGAAACCCTTTGGGTACAGATAGCGTTTTGAATACAGAATTAAAAGAAATACCAAATCGGTGCACACTGACAAATTGGTTATGAATTCCTTTAAAACGCAGTTCATGCATATTTTATCATCGAAAAATATGGCAACACATTCCCAGTCTGCATGATGATCAATAGCTTTCCCAAGTCCCGGTCCCAAGTGCACACTGACAAATACCTGGGTGTCTGGTTGGACCAAGCTTTAAATTGGAAAGAACGTGTAAAAATATGGTGTAGATATGCATCAAGAATTGAACTATATTCACCCGAGCCAAAAGATATTTACCTCTTACCATGCTATATGAAGTAATGCAATTACATGTCAGTTTATTGATAATGCCTCTTTTTAGTATTGTTCAGTTGCCTAGTCAATCACAAAATACTAAAGATATACTGACAAGCCAACACAAAAGTTTGCAAGTATTATTGCTAGGGCAAATTCACCAACTCCCAATGTTCACATTTTCAACAGATTACACTGGGTTAGAGTCTAACAGAGGTGGATATTCCATAGATATGAAAAGGTTTACCATGCATTGACTAATAGATTCGGATATATCGTATACCTACCAAACTTTTTCAGCAGATCTCAGACACTCCACAATCGCAGAACATATAGGGCTATCGATTCAGAACTTGTCCTGCCTCGCACCCGAACCCCAAAGGGGCAAATTCCTTTTTTTGATGAAATTGTCTCACTATGCAACCAGCTCCCATAATTGTTTTACTAACACACCTTTTCAAATCGGTACTGGAGACATTATGAGTCTTTTGATATTATTGCACATATGATATTGCACATGCCAGAAATTCATTTCCATATTACCACATGTCGTAAACGATTGTTGCATTGTTATTTATGTTCAATTCTCTTAGCTTTTGTTACCTTTGATTTGTTCGGGGCCTCTAACTGAGAAGAACAGTTTAATCACGGATAGAGTTACCTGCCTAAATGAAATAAATAAAACAAAATCACTCTGAATGATTGGCAAAAATAAATGGGAAAAAGAAAGTATATAAACACAACATAAAAAGTAACCCCCTTAATCAAAATGGCGTAACTTTTTAAAGTAGAACGTTAATGATTTTAAATATTGGCTTAATACTTATTATTGCATAGATGGCATAAATTAAACAAGGTTATCCAAATTCAACGCTTGGAAACATTTGAAGTAATGATTATTATCAATTATAAAACGGTAAAATACAGCCCCCGATATAGCAGCTGAAGAGCTCCTCGAACGCTGCTGAGATATGTGACGACACACCCTGGACCAGTCCTGTCTAAGCAGACGATGTCCCATAACATCTTACACATTTTTCAGAGCCTATTTTGTCATCTCCTCTTCACTTATTTCTCTTCCTTCACTAGCGTCAGTCTTAATGTTAGTCTGTTGCCTCACTCTTAACTTCGTGTATGGTATTATTTTGATGAAAAATGCAGCGTTAAAAAAATAAAGGAATCAGTCACTTGTAAACAAAATAAGACGCCATTGTATTTTCAGCTGCTTGCACCGGGGCATGTTCGGCGTTTCAAGAGGGAACGAATACCATCCTGCTATTATTCGGAGGGCTTTTCAATTTGAAAGTGGGGTTTATTTCATTGATCATTGACCCTTCTCCTATGTATTTACAATCAAACGGTTTTAGCTATCAGAATCAGTTTCACTTTCCCTTTATAATGGTGTGAAATAAGGTCATGTTTAAATACACCAAACTCTTTATAATTTGATAAATAATTGCATTGCAATTACGTTCATTCATTATAGGACGTCGTCTGCTTAAGCAGGATCGATCCCGAGTGTGACGACATCAAAACATCGCTATATTTCTGGCGAATCCTCGGATATTCCAGATGCTGAGAAGAGCTTTTATTTGTGTTGTTTTTATAATCACCAGATACGCAGTTGACATAAAACTTATACGATTGCCATCTGTAAGCTTCCCAGTTTCTAGTGATACATTAATTGCCATATTTGTGATTTTCTTTGAATATCTACTTTAAATTTTACCAAAATGTATCATCATATGTTGTGTGAACATAAGGGGTTGTCATGGTGTCATGGTTGAGTGAGCACATTTTAAAAATGTACTGTTAATACAGCATAAAAAATGACCCTTGTGACTTTTGAAAAAGTGACATTTTTGCCTTTACTGTTTGCCCACTCATGCATGACTCTATGGATCCATTGGCGGATCGGGGGGGGGGGGGCACTTCCGGCCCGTGCCCCCCCCTTTTGGAAGAAAAGTATGCATTTTGACCAAAGACGATCCGCCATTTTCTCGATTGTACCCCCCCCCTTTTAGAATGAAGAACTTTTGGGGGGTGTTTTTTTTTGTTTTTGCTTGTCAGGGAATTATGGAGGGAAACTGGACCCCCATAATCCCCCCCCCCCCCCCCCACTGAGCGAATTTTGAAGGTCTGGCAAAAAATATTTTTTGTCGGTTATGGAATGTTGATTTTTGGCCTATGTACTATTTATACATGTATCTAAATAATGTTGCGACTTATGATTATTTCCATGTTTTTTTATCGACACGAAAAAATATTTTCAAGTGGCTGAGTTCATTTTTAATGAGGATGAAATTTTCTCAACTGGAAGATTGTAAATAATAATTGTAAATAGTTTGTACAAAATTGAATTTTGAATGGGGGTATGATCACAAGCCCCCCGTGCTCCCTGCATGGATATGTCAATAAATGCCCGAATGCCCAAGTGAATTTCAAGGTATCATTATTTAAAATGGCTTATTTAACTTTAAATTCACTTTTATGAGATTGGATAATACATGTAAATAGTTTTTCAGTGGAGAGTAATATAGCTTTATGCCAAGAAATTTAAATGTGAACTCCTAGAGCTTGGGAAAATTCTTGAATGTTATTTAAGTCGTGATGAAAAGATGTGATTTCCTAACCGCAATGACTATTTCATTGATGAAAGAGAAGCGAATTGGCTAAACAGAAATGTTTTTATGCATTAAACAAGGAAATGTAACTTCCTACTTTAAACATGCTTCAGCACAAACATTATACAAATACACAGGGCCTGAGTGGAATCTAGTTCGATCTATAGTATGGGGTCGCTCGAAGTGACAATAGTCGTCTATTTCCTGGAGGGGTGAGAACCCGAGGGAAATAGATGCTTGACTGTAGTCGCTGAGACCGATCCCATAGATCGCACTATAGGTTTCCGAATAAAGGCCCTGTCATATCCCTCATCAAAAACTAAAATAAGGTCTAGATATCTGGATCTAACTTTAATCTAGTATAATCTTAGATCCAACACTAGAACAATGATAGAAATTCCATGATGTCGTACCAATGCTGGTAAACGGGTATTCGTAGCCACTGCCCCCAAAGCATGGAACAATCTACCCAATTTTATAAAAAAATAACGCATCACTGGATACTTTTAAGAAACATCTTAAGACACACCTTTTTCAGCCATGCCCGCTTGTCAGCTTTCTTCTTGGATCTTGTGTCATAGTTCTCTATTACTTTTTCCATGAAATCAGGTTTGATGCAAATCTTGTTTATGTATATTCTTGTAAGCAGCATTGTTATTTGTTAATAATTATGTAATGCGCTTTGTATCTATACTCTGAAAATGCGCTACAGAAATAGTATTATTATGACAAGTTAATAATGTTAGATCTGGAGAGCGTTTCATCAAGCGTTTTGTCAGTGATTTTTACCGACAACTGTTATAAGCTACTGAAATCCTTGCATCTGATTGGCTGAGATCAAATTTGTCAGTAAAAACTCACCGACAAAACGATTGATGAAACGCTCCCCTATAATAGAGAATGCGCGCTACATTACCTACCCGTTTCATTTCTATGGATTCATGAACATTTTCGGGCTCTGTGTAATTTCATTAATTCATTACTGGCTGAACAGGACATTTTCAGTGAGGGCTATAAAGGGAATATTTGTTTCCTTGAAGTATCGAAATTCGTTTATTATGTGGTAATCGTCAATTCTTCATTATATAAAAATGCTCTCACGCTTAATATTGCAGATTAAGACTATATGAGGCGCTGCAGGTGTAAATTATTTTCATTGTTATTAATGTGATTTTAATGTATTTCAATGTGGTTTACCTATGGTATAATAATGAATTAAAATGTGTGGAATCAAACGTGTAAATATATGTACAGTGCTTAGAAAAACACATCTTGGAAAGTAAATAAAACAAGAATTTAAAAATTCCTTAGTTTTGGTTTAAAATGGGGCTAACGTTAGTTTTGTTTTGATTGTAGAAAATGAACACAAATTATTTCATGAAGCGTAGAATATCTAGATTCATCAACTCTGTTTTTTAGATATAGTGATGGGGGATAGCGGGGTGCAGTGAGACAATTAGAACTGTGATTTCGCACTCTTTGCTTGGTAACTTTTAAATATTCGTTGAACCGCTTTCATTTTTGTAATTGTAAATTACATAATACTAGACTACAAACAATAAAGTTTTTAATGCAAATAATCATTTAAAATGAGGTAACTGAACGGGTAAAGTGGGACACGCATCCGGTGAACTGGGACAGTAATACGGGTGAAGTGGGACAGTCGGAGAGAAGTAGGAAAAAACTCTTGAAAAGTTTAAAGCTATATTTCGACGGTTTTCGCAAAAATATAAATCTTGATGCATGTTGTTTATAGTTATTTGTTACACAGAAGTTTGAAGTAATATGATTGATCTTTAAAAAGGAATTGACTGATATGACTTTATTACGAATTTTTGATGTATAAGAAAGATATTTTCATGTATATGTCTATGGATTGTGGCTGTTTAAAGCTCATTTCCTCACATACATGTGGAGGTGTTGTGGATTAGTGGATAAGTCCCCGGACTGTGAACCACGAGGCCCGGGGTTCGAATCCCACCGCAGCACTAGCGTCCTTTGGCAAGACGTTAATCTACATTTGCCACTCTCCACCCAGGTGTTAAATGGGTACCCGGTAGGATGCGAAAGTTAATGTCGTTTGCTTAGCATGTGGCGCTTTATAGCGACTGGCTGGAATACTCCCCAGGGAGCGGATAAAGTGCAGACATTGTGTGCGGGCATGTCAGAATCCAATGACCGGGGTAATAATATAATATATCTGTAAAGCGCTTAGAAACACAATGTATTAAGCGCTATATAAAAGCGGAATATTATTATTATTATTATTATAAATAATAACTGGGATGAACTGGGACAAGTTGTCCCATATGCAGTTCACCCCGATGGTAAAAGGCCCCTTAAACAAGTGCCTGCAAAATATTAGTGTTTGTATTTATCGCACAAAATATTATTGCAAAGTATTATTTATTCATTATTTATTTGTTAGAGTTTTATTTGAAATACAGAGTAGGTGCGTTCAGTTATGAAAAACTACTTTACAAGCACGCCCTGTAAACATAAAGTTATAGAGGTGGTGTCCCAGTTCTCCCGCGTCCCAGTTCACCCGTCCTCCCCTACACGGCGTAAGCTGGAAGGGTGATCAATCCATTTGCTAGTTTTGTAAAAAATAAAATTGAAATGGTGATAAATTTTCTACGTGGTGAAAGGTGAAAATCAGAGCATGTTATCCAACATCTTTTGTATGTTTTGCAAATGGTTGAGTTATATACTTTTATTAAAATCAAATCTAAGAAAGCAAATTTTCCTCTATTGTGTTGATATGAAATCTTTTAGTACAAAGGTAGGCTATACGATGAACAGTGATACTGCAATAAATCATATAACACGATAAAGACTACTTTCGAAATACAAACTCAAGACAATTTCAATAGCCCCGTCTATCACCTTTAGAAATGTGCGAACATTACAGTGGTGTATTACATAATCCGAACCTGAATTCTATGAGCAGTACAATAGGCCTTTGAAATTGCCCTTAAATTTATTTTTCGAAAGTAGTTCTTATCGTGTTATATATACATCCCTATTATGCTAGTCTCTTGACAACGCTACCCGATCGAGAACTTAAAACAAAAGAGTCACAGTATAAGCCATTTCGGAGATGCAATCTGAGCATGAGCAGATAAAGGTCATTTGTACAAAATTCTAAAACCCACTGACACTAATATTCGATATGTGCTCATGAATGTCATGTAATCATTATTCAATTATGCACTAATGGTGCATTCCATGACATCCAGGTGGAAGTATTCTTTTTAAAAGGGGAAACAAAAGCTATTCATGAGGCACCTCTATCACTCCCAGAGTTATTTTTCTGAAGTGCACATAAAGGGACCCTCCATGTCTAAAATATCTGTGGATATTTGGGGTCATTTGTACCATGCGCTAACCCCGAACTGGCTTATTGTGCGCATCCCCGTAACCCAGTTTTATTCCCTTCGTCACTCAACGGCCATCTTCCTCTTTCTTGCTCGCTCCGGTCGTGTTAGGTTGTCCAGCCCACAGAACTCCAAAAGACTCTTTTGGAGTTCTGTGGTCCAGCCACGGCGCTCCTGAATTCAGGTCTTTTTGTATCTTTTCAGCGCGCTTAATTATACGCCCTAAAAAGCACTTTCCTGTACTTATTTTCGTTCTAGATTATAGTACTCTTGTGTTTTTGTGTCACTTTTTGCCTATTGCAAGGGAAATTTTTTGTTCCTTTTCAGGCAGTTACTTTCCTTTTAGCAACCAGCTCCACGTAGTTATATCTGTGTGTCTTGCCGGTGTTTCCGTTTGCCCCGATCCTGTTATGTTTCGGTGTTCGTACGGTGTTTGTAGAATTTGTGCGTATCCCCAAATTTTTAGGTTTATTGCCTGCTTTCTGAAAACATATTCATATTTTTGTATAGGCCTATTTCTATTGTCTGTTTTATTGCAGCAATATGAGTTCGGAAGAAGAAGTAGTAAGGTCACGGAGACCTGCTTCTTCCGAGGAGTCGTCTAGCAAGACGACTCGGCCTTCCAGAACTCTCCCTACTTTCGTACCGGGGGGGGGGGGGGGGGGGGGAGGGTGTGAGGAGGGCTGCAGGTAAGTTGCCCATTGGTGTTACCCTGCAGAGTTTGCCAACCTCGGAGCACGCGGCTTCGGGACGGGTGGCTTTAGTTGAGATTGGGACGCCAACCCCGAAGCCGCGCTCGGCTTCGGGGTGGGTGGCGTCAGGTTCTAGTGGTTTGGATATCATAAATCCAATCCCCCCGGTCGCTTCGACCAGAGGGGTGTGGGTGGGGGGACGTCTGGGCGAATACTGGGACCTCGTCCCAATCTGCACTCGCACTTGGCGCCTCGAGCGCCCCGCGACTTTGGTACATACCCTCAGCACACCTCTCCCCTGGAGGGAGGTGGTCTTCCCTCTGTTGAGGGTTTGGTTCGTGATTCCGAAGTTGTTTCGGAGAACCGCCCGAAGTCTGTCAGACGCCCCAAGAAGCGGGTCACGGCTTCGGCTCTTGTTGAGCTAGCTAGAAAGAAGCCTAAGAAGGACGCATCTAAAGGGCTTAAGAAAAGCAAGGCGTTGCCCGCAGCTGCCCCGTCTGATCCTTCTCAATCTGAGCTACTCAGCATGATGCGGGTTTTCGCTCATCGGCAGGGCTGGTCTCTCTTACCAGATACCGCAGCCCCTGCTTCTATCCCTCTCCAGTGGTCTGACACTGAGACTCTTCGGCCCGACTTACCTCGGCCGTGTGTGCTCGATACCCCACTGTCTGGGCCGGGGTCTCTCGTGTCTCCTCCATCTGCGGCCCCTGGGGCTCCGCCGGATGAGGAGACCTATAGTGACCCATGGAAGTATCCGCCTGATTCGTCCATTGTTCGCGGGCCATTGTCCCAATCAAATCAAGCGGTGCCAGAATTTGAGTCTGCTTCTCAAGTTTAGGTTTCTGAATCGACATTGGAGCAGGCAGAGCCTCAATCGCTTTCTCTTTGCGGGGCGGAGGATGCTGCCTTGTTGGCCAAATATCTCCCTGATTTTCAGTCGACCCGCGCGCAGGGTTCGACTTCTCGATTGTTCAGACAACAGGTTCCCTCTGAGGGTATTCCCCTCACGGAGGATTTCATGGCGGAGTATGACCGCCTCGAGACCGGGCTTCCCCTTAGGCGATCTGGTCTGATTAAGGGTAAGGCCTTTGCATTTAGATCCCAAGATCAGGATAGCTTTTTCAAAGCTAAATCTCTCTCTCCAGATTTTTTGGCAGTGGGTCGACGTCTGCGTACGCCCAACTCGCTTACTTCCTCATTTAAGGCTGATGATAGACGTTGGGGGCAATGTCGGCAGCCAAATCAGAGCCAGTATGCGCTTGGCTGCTTTTCAAGGCTCTCTTTCCGACCTCAGATCCAGGGCGGACGAGTTAAATGTCACCGAGGGTGATAAGCTTGTCACTGATGACCTGCTGCTCACTCTAGCGGGTCTGCAGTGGTCACAACTCTCCGGTGCGGCTGCTTCTGCTAACCACCGTAGGGTGTTGGCCCTCTCCGCCGTCGGGGTTAAGGACACTGACATACCCAACCCAGTCTCACACTTCAATAGACGAATAGAGTTATAGTACCAATCACCGTTAATATGACACTCTTGGTCAATTTAAAAAACATTTATAATGGCGTCATCTACGTTTGCAATCGTGGCCGAGTTACCCAAGAAAGCTGAATCAATCATAAATATTTGTGTCCATTTTTGCATTAAAAGTATGTCTTGTTTTTCGAAGTTATTTAATGGAAATGGGTAAAACAGTGGCGTTATCGTGAAATAAATCGCCCCTCATTCACTCCTCAGAGTGTCGGTTTATTCCGTACAACGCTTTAGTTCCACCTCAACTCTGCCGGAACCAATATCATGATTGCAAACGTAGATGGCGCCAATATAAATGTCCCTTAAATTGACCAAGAGTGTCATATTAACGGTGATTGGTACCATGACCCTATTCGTCTATTTAAGTGTGAGACTGGGTTGGACATACTTCCGGGACGTCCATTCTCGGGGCTCCTCGCTCTCTGGCGGACAATTCGCTACAGTTTTTCAAAGGGAGATTGATGCACGGAAGCAGGTTACTGAGATGACCAAGCAGTTCCGCGCTCCCTACCAGTCGACGCGAGCCCCGTCTCGACAGAGGGTTGTTGCTCCCACTTCGGGACAACACCGTTGGGTCACTGTGTCTTTATCTGCTGATACTCCGTCATACCCCCTCGCGGGAGAGGCGGACGTGGCAGGGCCTCTTCGAGAGGTAGTCGTGGCTCTCTGCGGGGCAAGGCGACTGGTTCGCACAAGGCCTAAAGCCTAGCTTTTGACGGTCTTTCCCGAGCGCTTGTTCACTCCGACATGGTAGGTTTTCTCCCGGCTTGGGAGGCCATCACCGGAGACGCCTTCGTGCTCTCCGTAGTGCGCGACGGATTCTTCATAGATCTATCCGCCCCCTCCCATGTCTACCCAGGCTCGTTGTCACGCTTCAACGGAGATCAAATCTCTGTTGAAAAAAAGGGCTATAGAAAAGGTGAAAGACCATCCGTCTTTTTGATTTTCGTTATTCCCAAGCGCTCGGGGAAAATCCAATTGATCCTGAATTTGAAAAGGATAAACAAATTCATTCCTTCGGTACATTTTCGGATGGAAACTCTAGCCTCAATTCTCCCGCTGATCAAGAGGAAGGATTACGCAATCTCTATAGATCTCAAAGATGCGTATTTCCATATCCCTATTCAACCCGCTTCACGCGACCTTCTGGTATTCTCCATCCTTTCAGAGACTTTCCGTTTTCGTGCTCTTAATTCCCTTCGGGCTGCACCCAGCCCCTCAGGTCTTCACGCGGGTAGTGGCTGTCTTGGCGGCCTTCGGCTGTTTTGCTATCTGGACTCTTAGCGGAGCTCGTCAATGTCACCCAAGACTTACGTTTCCTAATAAATTGGGAAAAGTCAGAATTGATTCCTACACGCCGGCCAGTTTTTCTGGGGGCAGTGATAGATATTCAGAATCAATTAGCACGGCCCAGTCGAGACAGGATACTTACTATTGTCTCAGTGGCTCGCAGGCTACTTTTGGCCAGAAAGGTCAGGGCCAGGCAGCGGTTTCAGTTCTTGGGTTATCTAGCCAGTCTGGTCGATGTTCTCTATTATTGCCGGCTTCTTATGAGACCCTTTCAGAGGCATCTCCTCAGGTTTTACAAACCGTGCAGGGATTCTCTCTTGGTCTGGATTCCAGTCCCAGTAGAAATCAAATCCCTTCTCTCCCGCTGGACAAACTCGGCGTTTCTCGCGCGAGGCAAGGGTGGGGCGGACATTGCAACGGCAGCACGGTTTCGGGGGACTGGTCTCAGCTTGGGACTCTACCCCATATCAATGTCCAACAATTCATGGCAGTTTTATTAACCCTGCTTCACTTCAGACGCCACCCTGGATGCCCTAGCCGCACAACTGTGGAAGTGGTGTCGTCACATGGCGATCATGCCTGTTGCCTCTTTCATCCCCGGTCAGGAAAACCTCATTGCGGACTTCCTATCCCGGGGCAGGTGTCTTCCATCAGAATGGAAGCTCCATCCAGAGGTCTTCTCTCTCATTTACAATAGCTGGGGCCCGCTGGAGGTAGACCTTTTTTTGCGTCAGCTCTCAACCGCCAGCTTCCGAGGTACTGCTCCCGAGTTCACGACCGGGAGGCCTGGGCCCTGGATGCCTTCTCTCTCAGTTGGGAGAACCTTCGAGGGTTTGCTTTTCCTCCCTTCCCGCTTAATACGCTGATTCCGCGAGTCTTGCAGAAGATCAGGGAAGATCGGGCTTGGGTTCTTGTGATAGCTCCCTTTTGGCCCAGGAGGAATTGTTTCCCGGAATCTGGTGGCTCAACCGTTTCTTCTTCCGTTGAGAACGGATCTGGAGTCTCAACCCCTTTGGAGGATTCTTCACCACAGACCAGCGTCCCTTCATTTGACTGCTTGGCTTCGATCGGGGAATCTGCAAGACAGCCAGGTCTTTCTGAAAGGGCTGCAGACTTTGTAATGTCCAGTCGTAGAGACTCAACTAGGGAAATTTACAATTCCCGTCTTTCAGCCTTTTTTCAATGGTGTAAGACCCGGGATCAAACCCGTCTAAGGCTCATATTGGTTCAATTGCGGATTTTCTAATCTCGCTGTTTGACAAAGGAAGGTCTATCTCTACTATCCGAGGCTACCGGTCTGCGATTGGTGCCATTCATACGGGGTTTCCGGATGGTTCGGGGATTTCCAATTCCCTGCTGTTGACTGGATTACTTCGGTCTTTCTTTTTAAAACGCCCCCCTCTTTCTCAAATAGTCCCATCTTGGAGTTTGCCTCGGGTTCTAGAAGCCCCGGCTAAATCTCCTTTCGAACCGTTAGGTAAAGCTTCGCTCTACCATCTTACGGTGAAGACGCTCTTTTTGGTAGTCATTGCCTCTGGTCAGAGGCGCAGCACCCTTTACGCTCTCTATCTTACTCCCGGTCATGTTCGCTGGGAGAGAAAGGTGTTAGGTTGATTCTTAAAGCTTCTTTCATTGCCAAGAACCAGACGGCTTCTTCTGGCCCTGTTGAAGTTTTTCTTTGTCCACTATCTGACATCTCGTCAGTACGCGAGGACAAGGTTTGGTGTCCTGTTAGAGCTCTTAAATGGTATATTGATAAGACTAAGACATGTCGCAAAGATGATCAGCTGTTTCTGATCACTTGAGAGCCCTTTTCTCCAGCTTCTCTTGATTCCATTTCTAGATGGATTGTCGAAGCTATTCGGGCCGCCGGCCCAGAGGCTCTCTTATCAGATAGTAAGCCCCATGCTCATGACACTCGTAGTGTTAGCACTTCCTGGGCCCTTTTTCAAGGTGTGACGCTCAATGATATTTTGAGGGCTGCCTATTGGCGTTCGCCCAATTCCTTCATTTTTTGTTACCTTAGGGATGTCCCTGCAGGAGAGGAATTATTTGCGTCAGCCACCTTGAAGGCGGCAGTGTCTTCCCTGTAATCCTGTTCCCTTCTTCACTTAAAACATGCCACCCGGTTTTGAATGGGTGTTAGTCTAGCATAATAGGTAGGTATATATGATTTATTGCAGTAAATTTGTAAAATCAGCACTGATTTTCTTATTTACTAGATAAATCTATATACCTACCTATGACCCTCCCTCCTTCCCCTCACCTTGCAAGCAACGTGTTTTACTCTTTGGGTTGCTCGCAATAGAGGAAGATGGCCGTTGCGTATTCCTGCGGGTGAGTGGTGAAGGGAATAACGATGGGTTACGGGGGGGGGGGGTGGGGTGCTCACAATATTGTGACTCGTTTCTGTTAAAGATCTCGATCGGGTAGCGTAGTCAAGAGACTAGCTTAATAGGTAGCCTACTAGATTTATCTAGTAAATAAGAAAATCAGTGCTGATTTTACAAATGTAATTGAATGTAATTTCATACTAATATCATGATCAAAGGGGAATGAACCCAATTATATCAAGCTGATCTGAGGGAAGAAGAGTAGATTTCATATAAACTATGCAAAAAAATAAATAAATAAAAATACATAATCAAGTTGTGAACTTAGGAAAGTTTTAGAACCCCAGCTTTGAAAATTTGGTTATGATGTGTGATGGACTACATTTCCATTAAATTTGTTGTGTTCAAACTTACTCAAACTAGAGTTCTCCCAGACTCCCAGTAATATTTAAAAAAAAAAAAATATTTTCGCCAGACCTCCAAAATTTGCTCGGGGGGGGGGGGGGGGCGTTATTGGGGTCCAACACTTGTGAAAATTTATTAAAGTGTTTTTCCCCTTCTGGATTACACAGTTAAATGAAGGCCTGTTATTTCGCACTGAGAATAAATGAACATCTACACATATTTATTACAAAGCCCATTTATATTCTTCTCAGACCTATGATGGATATGACACAATCTGGTGAATTTAATACCTCATGATGTTAATACAGTGACTACATCTCAAAGCAATATGTCTCCTGTGGGCAAATCGGTATATACATTGCCAATTTTGTGCTAATATATCTCTTGAATTCCTTTCATAAGTATATATGTACATATGTGTGTATTTACTTCCAACTATGTTTTAAACATAAAATCAAATACCTTCTCTCACATTCAAATTCACTATGATGTTCTAAGTAATCAAACATTTCTGTCACCTGCAAACATACAATAATTCTTAGTACACTATCCCTCTATCTATTTCATGCGAATGACCGTTCATGTTCATCATGCAGTGTAAGAATATGAAATGTCTTCTTCCTGTGCATAATACATGTGTTATCTGATCTGGCATTCATTACCTATACTACAGGTGATAACAATGATGGAGGGCGGGTGTTCTGGTTCATTGTCCTGATGATTCTCGGCTGGGGAATTCCACCCAGATTATATCATAACACATAATCTGAATAAACACTTATAATACAGGGGACGCAGAGGGTTTTTAAAAGTGGGGGGGGGGGGGGGCTGATTTGATTTCACTTGAATAAAGACAATTTTCGAACCTTTTCCGAGATTTTGTGAAACGTGTTTACTCAAAAAGGTGTGTGTGTGTGTGGGGGGGGGGGGGGGGCTGCAGAACCCAACCCTCAGGTTCCGCTGCCCATGTAATAGTAATACCACCAGAGTTGTACAACCTAATTAAGTGACATTTGATTTGTTAAAAATGTTACTTTTTAAAGCCCGCCAGTCATAGACGAGTATATTAGAGCCCGTGGGAAATGTTAAAACAAGCTCAATTAACGTCTCTTGATCGTATCAGCAGTGAGATGTGTTGTAGATTCGACTGGTCGGTGAATAAATTAAATTGGCTGGGACAAAAAATAAGAGCCAATATTTTTGACTGAACAGCAAAAAAGCACTAATTTCCCATCGGCAAATCAGAATGAATTTCACTCCACTGATAGAAAATGTTATTAGCAAGAGTTTGGAATGCGATCTAGTACAATATGTCACCTTGTTCAAAATTCCCACTAGATTGAATGAGGTGATGGTAGGGGATAATAGGGGCTATTGCTCTCACTAACATAGTGAAAGGGCTGAGTTGAGTGTTGCACACTCTTTTAAAACGCAAAAGGGTATTTTCCTCACAAGCCACCGACAAGATATTAAAGGAGAATTAACCCCTGATTACAAATTTACTTATATTGGAAGGTGTAATATATTCCTACTTATTGGCCTAAATCATTTTCTAATAAGATATCAGAAAAGGGTATAAATAAATATATTCCAACACCCGGTATCGTCTCCTACTCATTTACATGGGGGCTGCCATTTTCTTGCTGATTTGGAGTTGTACATGAACCATTGAGAAATGTTCCAGTCAGGAAGATATTTTGAATCCAAATCCTAAATTGATTTTCTTCATTACCTAAAATCCCATATGTGACGAAAAATATAAAGTGGGTGTTTACATGTATTATAAAAATTAAATCTTTATAATGATACTTTTAAATTGTCTGGTTTTGCTTAACAAAAATCTATTTTCTTGGGTTTGCCAAACAGAGCAGAACATAATATATGCAGCATGCATTCTGATTTTTCAAGTCCATTATCCGAAAGCAGGTGAATGCATAGTTTGCCGCTATAGATGCTCAGGGAAGAAGCATCCATAAAATTTGAATTAATTTGCTCCGTCCCATATGTCCAGTATCGAGAAAATAGATTTCTATTAAGCGAATATCGATTTTCAACAGAAATATATAAGGAAATCTTCAGTTTAAAAATAAATTGACATATCTATTCTATATTCTTAATCTCAAATGGGTTTTTAATTTTGAAAAAGGCAATTGAGCATTTGGATTAAGAAAATCTTCTTGTACACATAAACAAAATGGCAGCCCCATGTGCTGCTAGCAGACGATACATATTGCTAGCAGATGGTAAATTTTGCTCAGAAAATCTTGATTCGTATCGATCTCGTATATTTTGACGCGAAGCCATATAGTCTAACAAGTAGGAATAAATAACACCTTTGAACACTATCGTCTTTATTTTTGAGCGTAATTCTCCTTTAATGCTACGTAATAGGAAATATTGTTTAGATTAGCCTACCTATATTGCCGATCTGGGTACAAATGTCAATTAGATTTAAGGCCTCTCAAACTAACACGTGTTTTCCCGTGGGCTGAGCAAATGCACGCGAGTTGTTCACTATGGCAATTCCACCCAGGTTATGCATAGCACACAAACTGTGTAAACAATAAATATCTGACACCAGGGTTACAACCTTATTTGGTGAAATATGATTTGTTGTGAATGTAAGCCCACCAATCATAGACGAGTATAGTAAAACCCGCGAAAATGTATAACAAGCCAATTAACTTCTCTTGATCGTTCATGTCAACGGTGAGATATGAGTTGGTTTAGCAGTATTCTGCGGATACGGTCAGCTCTCTGTCCTTATTCTCCTACAAACTGACTCTGATCGGACCACTGTTCGAAACTGAGTCGCGTCTATCGGTTGGTGACTTTAGATGCTGGTGCCCAGTCATATCTGATTGATTTCGTGTCCGTGAACAGCCAGTTGTCATTGCATTCGGAATGTGCGCTTGTAAATTTTGAAGGATTGTTTTTCTCCTGCGGAGCCAGTGATATATCGACTGGTTTACTTCTGCTAACTCTTGGTATATCATTTGTGGTAAGATTTGGTATGTGAATACACTTAGATATTTTAGAATGTGAACTGATAAATAGCAAGACAACGTGCAAATTGGAACAATATTACTTAAAAAGGACTGTGCATTCAAAAGATGCTTGTAAGAATGGTAAGTAAATTAAGGCAGACGTTATGTTGATGTTTCCGTAAAGTCTAACCACGAAAGAAAACATTCCTCTAGATCTGTAAGCCTGTACCAAAATGCGCAAAGGGGCGAGTCCCCCAATCTAGTCACGAAATGCTTGCTTTAGTAATGATCTACTGTGGTAAAGGTAGGGAAGATACAAATGTGCAAACTACCGGTAGTTAGAAAGCTTCACCCCCTTCCCCGATAGACAATTTTGTCAGTTTTTATAGTTTTGGAATAATAATAATAATAATTATAATAATTATAATAAACCGTTCTTGTATAGCGCATATCACATTATGATATAACGTCCCTATATGCGCTTCCAAATTGAAAGGTTTGGATATTATTGCCCTGGCTTTAGCTCCGGCAGCCGTAATTTGTGCACAGCGCATTTTAAGGAATAAATCCTGCCAGGTACCCATTTAACACCTGGGTGGAGAGTGGCAATGTGGATTAATGTCTTGCCAAAAGACGCTAGTGTCGGGCTGAGATTCGAACCCTCAACCCTTGGACTGGGAGTCAAGTGAAAGAACCACTATACCACGACACCTACACTAATGTACATCTATAACTCTTCTTTCTGACAAAATCTGGTCCCTAGGCTTCAAGAGGAAAAAAAAATACCCCAATTTTAAGGGGCCGTCTGACACCCTATCCCGACTGAATTTTTTTGTCAGTTTGTGTTTTGCAATGTCCAGTCATACTGCTTTCCGCTGACAAAGTTTGGTGCATGGGGGAGATGGGGTAAAATCGGCCCGACTTTGGGGTCTCCAAAGCCTCTTATATTAATACCACCAGAGTTGTAAAACTTAATTTAGTGACATTTGATTTGTTGAAAACGTTACTTTTTTAAAGCCCACCAATCATAGACGAGTATCTTAGAGCCCGTGAGAAAGGTATAAAACAAGCTCAATTAGCGTCTCTTGATCGTGTCAGCAGTGAGATGCGTTATACATGTAGATACGACACGTTGGTGAATAAATTAAATTGGCTGGGACAAAAAATAATAGCCAATATTTGTGACTGATTCGAACATCAAAAAAGCACTAATTTCCCATCGGCAAATCAGAATGAATTTCACTCCACTGCTGGAAAATGTCATTAGCAAGAGTTTGGAATGCCATCTAGTACAATAATATCACCTTGTTCAAAATTCCCACTTGATTGAACGAGGTGATGGTAGGGGATAATCGGGGCTATTGCTCTCACTGACATAGTGAAAAGGTTGAGTTCAGTGTTGAACACTCTTTTAAAACGCAATAGGGTTTTTTCTTCACAAGCACTCCCACAAGGTATTAATGCTACGTATGAAACATTGTTTTAGATTAGCCTTACTTAGCCTATATCGCCGATGTGGGTACAAATATGTCAGTTAGCTTTATAAGGTCTCTCAAACTGACACGTGTTTTCCCGTGCGCTGAGCAAATCCACGCGAGTTGTTCATTATGGGAATTCCACCCAGACTATATATAGCACATAGTCTGAATAAACAATTATAATATCAATATATATGACACCAGGATTACAACCTTATTTGGTGAAATATGATTTGTTGAGAATGTAACCCCACCAATCATAGACGAGTATATTGAAGCCCGCGAAAATGTTCGTGTCAACAGTGAGATATGGGTTGGTTTAGCAGTACTTAGCGGATACGGTCAGCTCTAGCTCTCTGTCTTCTCCTACAAACTGACTCTGATCGGACCACGGCTTGAAACTGAGTCACGTCTATCGGTTGGTGACTGTAGATGCTGGTGCCCAGTCATATTTGATTGATGTCGTGTCTGTGAACAACCAGTTGTAATTGCAGTCGGAATGTGCGCTTGTAAATTTTGAAGGATTGTTTTCTCCAGCAGAGCCAGTGATCTATCGACTGGTTTACTTCGGCTAACTCTTGGTATATCATTTGTGGTAAGATTTGGCATGTGAATATTTTAGAATGTGAACTGATAAATAGCAAGACAACGTGCAAATTGGAACAATATTATTTTTAAAGTACTGTGCATTCAATAGATGCTTGTAAGAATGGTAAGTAAATTAAGGCAGACGTTATTTTGATGTTGCCGTAAAGTCTAACCACGAAAGAAAACATTCCTCTAGATCTGTAGGCCTGGACCAAAATATGCCCTTCACGCAAAGGGGCGAGTCCCCCGACCTAGTTTACGAATTACTTGCTTTATAAATGATCTACTGTGGTACAGTTAGGGAAGATAGAACTCTGCAAAGTAGTTCGAAAGCTCGACCCCTTCCCGATGGACAATTTTGTCAGTTTTTATATTTTTTGAATGTACATGTATAGCTCTTCTTTCGGCTGACAACATCTAGTCCCTGGGCTTCAAGAGGGAAAAAAAATACCCCAATTTTTAGGGTCCGTCTGACACCCCATCCCGACGGATTTTTTTTGGTCAGTTTTTTTGTGTTTTGTAATGTCCAGTCATACTGCTTCCCACTGACAAAGTTTGGTGCATAGGGGAGATGGGGTGAAATCGGCTCGACTTTGGGGTCTCCTTTAGGGGCTCTGGGGCTAAACCCGGCGGTAACGTTCAGGCTGACAACCTTTTTGTCAATCACCTAGATGGTCAGAAAATATGGGTAAAAACAGGCTCCTGGCCTAACATGCCTCATAACATCTTTGTTTTTGATTATTGGTTGCAGCCCATGCATGTTTACAAGTCACTTACATTCAAGATGTAGCCTTTGCACGTTTATTGTTTCGCGCCTTTTTGCACACGAAGCGTACGTCCCTTCTGATGGCTTGTTTTTAGCCCGCTCGCGCCTTTTTTCGCAAATGGCCTGTAGCCGGAATTTTTATGTGGCTAGTCGCACACATCATCACAGGCGAAGGCAGTTGCATTATGCTGCGAAATGAAATCTCGCTGGAAGTCTGTATAGGTTGCCGAATTTATTGTATAATAACTTGTTCTTATTTCTGAAATTTGGGCCATCGCTTAATTCAACACTGTGTTTTGCATGATATAGGAATACCAAAGTAGATAATTACCTACTCTTCTACCTTGAAACATCAATTCAGCCTTGCCTGAATTAATAATAACCTAAACTGATAATAATAAGAAAAAATATGATAATAATATAACGATTTCAATAATTTATGATAGTAATGGTAATAGTAGTAATAATAATAATAATAATAATAATAATACTCATAATAACAAAAATAATAATTTCGTATTAATGAAACAGCGAAGTCTTTGATTTCATATAAATCCTATCAGAAGTAGACTACCTGTAGTTTTACTTGTTTGTATTACAAATATCGACTCTCATAACTCATAATATTATGCAGTTGACAATTCATATTTTATTTTGCAAATAGAAGAGAACCTTTGTAGTGCTTTCATATTTACTTCACGCAAAGGGGCGAGTCCCCAGTTGCTTGAAGGGGGAGTTCGAAAACAGTCTCGAGTTTGATTGAAAATACCTCTTGGATTATTGGTTTATTATTTTCTAAGAGCCAAAAAGGATTTTAGAAGGATATTATACAGGCTTGATAACAGTCATCTTTATCATTAGTCGCAGCCCATGTTTACATTCAATAATTATGTAGCCTTTGCACGTTGTTTGTTTTGTTTCGAAGCTAACTAAACGTCCCCTCCGGCAGACTTGTAAGATTTCAATAAAAAAGTAGACCATACCATAACGATGTCAGGTGAGAGGAGAACTCAGGATCTTACAGAAACGATAACCCAAATATGGTCAAATAACACAGTCTTGGTTACTATGGAAATTTATAAAAAGCCATGATTATTTTACTAAAATTTTTCAAATTTTGTTAATTTACATGGTATTGTTTTTAGGTCGAAAAATGGGGACAAATGATTTTTATTTTGAAATTAGTGTGACCTAGTTATTTTTCAGAGTTCAAACTATCGGTATCAATCTTTGATCGTCCGTGATTGGTCAGTATTTTAGGGGGAGGGGTCTCCAAAAAGTAAACTTGGATAAAGAAAATGATGACAACACGCAAACAGCGAAAGAAAACTTTTTATACGCTATTGCGCATGCGCGAATCCAACATGGCGAAAAGCACTTTATGAACACCGTGTGGATACGTGCAGTGCAGTGCTCCCACTTTTCGAAATGAATTATCCTGAAATGAACACTGAAAATTCCTGGAATTTCAAAAAATATTCTGAAATTATTCAAATGGGCTACGATCACATCAGAATCTCATGAACTTTGTAGAATGTGTGTATACATACTGTGTGTATTCTGTCTTACTGGGTGTTTCCACATAAAAAATAAAAAATAAAAAAATCCTGAAACAGAACATCAAATTTCCTGGACTTTTATGAAATTTCATGGAATTAAAAAGAAAAAACTACTTATTGTTCTTTCTGATGTTTTTTTAATGAATTGTTAGGGAGGTTAATGTCATAAATTTTGTTTTTAATTGTTGCACCATAATTTCAACTTTCCATACCAAAAAGTAAGTTGCATTCTCTACGAGTCCATCCATGCACGCGCGTATCACTTTCCCAGCTGTGCACTTTCCTCCATAGAGCCCATTCAATCATTCATCAAAACATAAATTTCTACTTTTGGAAATACTTTTATCTTTTTCACTTTTTAACAATTTAATTCCGTTAAAAAGGAATATGAACATTGAAGAGACAAAGAAGCTGCTAAGCATAAAAAGGAAATGATTTCATATGTAGAATTCTGGCCAATTTTGTTTGAAAACGGCCTTTTTATGTTGCCACACAAAACGTAGAACACCCAAACTATGAGAAAGAATCGACTCGTAGAAACAAGGTAAATTTGTTAATTGGTTAGAAGTGCTGTTAATCGTGAAAATTAACCAGTTAAATGGTTTCTTAAAATAGTAAGATTTCTAGGTTTGGCCTATCTTAGTTTGACTTCTGTAATTGGTTGCGTAGAATTCCGGCCTTTTTATGAATTAATCATGAAATATCGGTGTGTCTAGACTGATCACACGACCGATCTGTGTGCGCGCACGTGTATATGGCTAGGCTGATGACATTCAGGCTACGTGCAGATGCAGTAAATTGCGCGAAACTTATTGACATTAACACATATGAATCACAAGAAAGTTCAGCAAATACAATCTCTTGAAAAATGTAAACATGTAAGATAAATAGATTATGGTTCCTAAAACGAAACATACCATGCGCTCTAATTTGACGGTACATGAAAACATTTTGTATACATTGTTTAACTGATGTGTATGAACTTTTAAAGATTGACGAAGTTTAACAAGATATGTGAAAGGAAGCCGCTTTAATGCGTTTAACTTCGAAGGGGTTGCAGCACCACCCCACCAGCACACCAGTGGCTTGCCTTATCAGTTGAGGGTGCAAGTAAACATTCCAATATATTTATAACGAATAGAACAGGCTGACATTTGCCGACAAACTAAAATGCGCCTCTCAAATCCCAAAGTATCAATTATAAGGTCAGTTTCTCCGCCCCTTCTTTGGTCTAATGATTATAGTACCACAGTCTTTAATTTGCTGGCTGCTTGTAGAATATTTGTGCAACGAATTTATCTTATTTCATATTTATGACTATGGTGTTTTTGCAAGCTAATGAATCTCGTGTCACTGATATTTGTGTAAATTCAAGGCTACCGATAAAGGTTGAATAAAGGTTGATATTAGATATAAGATAAGATAATAATATCACAATCCATTAATTTTTTTAAAGAAGATAAATGCCTAAAAAATTGTTTACAAGATAAATGTCCATTAACTTAAAGCTATCGGAGGGCCTGTCCTTCAATAGCAAAACGCTAAAATTTTGACAATTTTCTGCCCACATTGATCTACTATAAAAGATAATGAGGATCAATATTTGTTTATGGAGTGGAAGAGCTTGCACCTGAACTAAATACCGTGGAGAACCACAATCTGGATTACAGTCTGAATACTTTCCTAGGGGGTAGGTGTCTGGGGGTAGTTGCCCAGGGGGTGGATGTCCGGGAGGTAGTTGTCCTGGGGGTAGTTGTCCAGGGGGTGGTTGTCCGGGGGTAGTTGTCCTGGGGGTAGTTGTCCTAGAGGGTACTTGTCCAGGGGGTGGTTGCCCTTGGGGGTAGTTGTCTTAGGGGTAGTTGTCCGGGAGGTAGTTGTCCTGGGGGTAGTTGTCCAGGGGGTGGTTGTCCGGGGGTAGTTGTCCTGGGGGTAGTTGTCCTAGAGGGTACTTGTCCTAGGGGGTAGTTGTCTGGGGGTAGTTGTCCGGGGGTAGTTGTCCTAGAGGGGTAGTCGTCCTAGAGGGTGGTTGCCCTAGGGGTAGTTGTCCTAGAGGGTGGATATCCTAGGGGTGGTTATCCGGGGGGTGATTGTCCAGGGGGTAGGTGTCCGGATACGCTTCCAAACATCGGCAAAACTCGCCGGTGACCCAACGATTTTGAAAATCGGGCGGTGACCTCCAGAGGCCATTATTATCCAGGGGGTGGTTGTCCAGGGGTGGTTGTCCGGGGGTAGTTGTCCTTGGGGGTAGTTGTCCTGGGGGTAGTTGTCGGGGGGGGGGGGGTAGTTGTCCTAAGGGGTAGTTGTCCTAGGGCGTACGGTTGTCTGGGGGTAGTTATCGGGGGTAGTTGTCCTAGAGGGTGGTTGTCCTAGGGGGTAGTTGTCTGGGGGTAGTTGTCCGGGGGTTATTTGTCCTAGAGGGGTAGTCGTCCTAGAGGGTGGTTGCCCTAGGGGGTAGTTGTCCTAGGGGGTAGTTGTCCTAGAGGGTGGATATCCTAGGGGTGGTTATCCGGGGGGGGGGGGGGTGGTTGTCCAGGGGGTAGGTGTCCGGATACGCTTCCAAACATCGGCAAAACTCGCCGGTGACCCAACGATTTTGAAAATCGGGCGGTGACCTCCAGAGGCCATTATCGGATGGCCGCCGGCCCCAGTTGTGACTGAGGCATAAACCCTGATTGGTCAGTGTGAATGAGATCATGTATGAAACGCTTAAGACGGTTAGCAAAGCACTTGGCTAAAAATTTTATAGTCCGTTGTCAATAATGTAATAGAACGATAGTTTTTTAGAGGATGTAGAGGATGTAGAGGATCTTTATCCTTCTTAGGCAAGAGAGTAATTACTCCATTTCTCTGTGAGGGGTACAGCAATCCATTTTGTAAAGAAAAATTATAGGAGGTTATCAACATATCACAAATATCAGGCCAAAATACAATATAAAATTCAACAAGAAAACCATCAAAACCAGGAGTTTGTTTCATGTTCATGGATATAATTGCCTCACATATTTCCCGCTTAGAGAGAGGGGGGGGGGGGGGGGGGGGGGGTGGGAATCCAAAGATTGTTTTTGTTCATTACATAATTTTGGAATATATAAGTTATCGAAAAGAGATTCATTTATGTCATTTTCATCTATTATACCTTGAACTCCATCTTGAAAGGAATATAAATTACCATAAAAAGTTTGAATTTCTCTTAAAATTCCAACAGGGTCTCTAATTAAGTTTCCTTCCTTATATTGGAGTCTACAAATATGTTTCTTATGCCAACCTCTATTTTCTAAATTGCAAAAATATTTAGAGCTTTTCTTCCTTCTTCTAACCATCTAACTATCTAACTCTGGATCTTATAATTAGGCCCTTTGTTTCGTAATCATAAATTTTATTCAACTTGTCTTCAAGTCCTTCCGACTGTGCTTAGAAGAACATCAGCAGAAGATAAAAGTGCATCCCACAGAATATTGTGATTACAATCCGAATTTTGATGATTTTCT
This sequence comes from Heliocidaris erythrogramma, assembly GCA_025617745.1. Lineage (NCBI taxonomy): Eukaryota > Metazoa > Echinodermata > Echinoidea > Camarodonta > Echinometridae > Heliocidaris > Heliocidaris erythrogramma. The sequence continues at coordinate 32,053,679 of CM046861.1, read as the reverse complement.
TTAAATTCTCGGATAGTTTCTTTAATTAAATTTACAAAATTTGAATCATTGTGTAAATAATGGCAATTCATTTTCCAGAACCCCATACGACTCTTTGGTTGATTATCATTTAATGCTATTTGTACGATGGAGTGATAAGATTGTATTCCAGGGAGAATTTTGGAAGACACATCATTTTCTAAAAAATTACTAGATATCAAGAAAAAATCTAGTCTGGACAAAACTCTGGGAGTTTTTTGAGGTCTCGTATATTGCCGTAAACTGGGATGAAAATGTCTCCATAGATCAACCAAACCATATTCTTCCGTAATAAGGGAGAGCATTTCATTCTTTTTCTTATTAGAATGTTGTGATCCATTTCCTTGATAATCTAAAGGGCTCATCACAGAATTAAAATCGCCACCTACAATCAAAATACAACTATTCATTTTATCAATTTCTGCAAAAACCTGTAATAGAAAACCTGGGTCATCATTATTGAGAGCATATATATTTACGAGGGTCATTTGAAGGTCATTAAATATTCTTTCAAAATTAAAAATCTACCTTCTGGATCACTGAATAAAGAAAGTACCTTTGATGAAACAGAATGTCTTATCAAAATACCTACTCCCCTACTGTTAGATGAAAACCTTGAAAAAAGGGCTAATTCACCGCACTGGTTCCTGCAGAGAGTTTCATCTGTTTTATCTAAATGGGATTCCTGCAAAAACACATATCTGTGCCCATTCTTTATTCAGTAATGGAAAGTCTTTTTTCTCTTATGAAAATCTTGTAAACCCGACAATTAAATGTGTGTAACTTTAAAGCCATAATGAAGTATTAACAATTCTACTACTTTACATTATATGCTCTGTCATCTGATCTGGAGAAATTTACCTTTTATTATCAAAATCCCAAATCTTGTGCTAGGCAAGTAGTTTTGTGATCATTTTATGTGGTGACATTTGTGTAAATATATATTGGGAATCGGATTTTTCAATATTTGGAAACTTTTGATATTTTGGAAGATCCATACCCGAGTAATCCCTGCATGCATCAAGTCGTTAAGTGGTGATTGCTCTTTATTTCCAACTCGATTTATAATTAGCAACCAACCTCTTCAAAAGGATAAAACACAAAGAGTAACATAAGAAAAGATTTTTTCTTTCTTTTTTTTTCTTCGTCTTCTTTTTTAATGATTACCTATCATTCAATGATATTTTGTTGTATATGCCTTGTTTCAATGATTTTATCAATTGTAATTTGTTGTATACATTCAAGACGAATGTTATGTTATATATAGAAATTGAATAAAGATGACTAAAAAAAAAAGTGTTTGCTAACGTGTGTGTTCGAAATCTAGAAATCTCGGCGGCGCCGATTGTGATCATCCGCCTTACTCCTCGGAAGAGATTTACGCCATTGCCTTTCACATATGTTTTTTATTACATCAATCTTCAATATAGGGGAATGTTTCCCCTTATCAGTATAGTTTCTGTCAATCTGCCTTGCTAATGTCCTTAAAGGGGAAGTTCACCCTGGCATTTAGTTCATTTGAATAAAAACAGAAAATGAGAGAAACAGATTAGTGCAGGTTTGAGCACAATCCGACAAGAAATAAAAATTTATGATTTTTGAAGTTGACATCAATCAAAAACAAACTGGCAACGCAATGACGTTTCTTGCGAAGTCATCTCCTATTAGCTCTATACAGAAAAAAATCATAAATTTTCTTTTTTTAAAAGTTGTTGATGAAGCGATATATGAGTTTCATACCAGTTTTGTATAAAACATTATGTGCAATGATTATTGTCTAGGGTACTTGTATATTTAAATATTTTCTTTTTAGTACAGGCCAAACGGGAGAGGAGCTCGCAAGCTACGTCACGGAATTGTCAATTTGTGTTTCATTGATACGTCAAGTTCTTTAATTTTCTGCTTCATTTGAAACCAGCTTAATAATTATGAGGGTGGACTTCCCCTTTCAAGCAAGCCATTGACATTGTAATTCACATCCTGCATGTCTACAACTAACACTTCAATATCCATAAATTGATCTCCACACAAAATACCGTCAAAGTGAACCCACTGAATGCTTCCACTATCATTGGCCCTCTTGAAAATGATGACACAGTTAAAAATATTCATTCATTGGGACTCAAACATTGCGAAGTTTAGATTGTAATTCATTTATTCCTTTGAAAGGGTTTACATTTCATTAGCAAGGGAAATACCTATATTTTTGATATTTTAGTGGTCTGGAACCATATGATCAATTGACGTCATGTAACAAGGTGAAGAAACAGTCACATAAATCAATGCAGCAGAGAGAGGGAGAGAGAGATTGTTCTAGTTCTATAAAGCAGTTGTACTATGGATTTTGTAGGTATAGTGCTAGTAGTTCAGTCTAGAGAATCACAAGTTCCTTCTCTACCTCCACTCTCAGTTTTCGATTCCTGAAGGGCCTTGCGATTTTAGATGAACTTGGGAGAGTTGCACTGGAGGTTTGGGAGTCACACACACCAATACTGCTCATGTTGTGCATCCACTACAGACGAGTCCACTTGCATCTTTGTAACCAATTCTGACTGGCAGGCTGTTAATGAAGAAAATATAAATTCAGAAAAAATGATTCTGACTTTAAAAAAGTTCACGAACTCACCCTGAGTTACATGTAATTTTGATAAGCGAAGATATTTGTTCTGTTTTCAGCATTAAATAAACTAGTGAACATGTATTAAAACTTAATTGCTTTGTGCATTTTCTCTTGCAGGCTAAGATTATTACGATTGACAAAGTGTTACAGGCTGTTTATACATCTTGCGACGTGTTCAGGATCTAAACAAAATACCTGTAAGCAGGCCTAATCTAGAAAAGAAGAACGAAAATCTCTTTAAAAAATTAATTGCTGCTTAGGCTTTCTTATAATCCTCATTCGAGACATTTTTCTCAATGGCATTTTCCTTCAACTTTTAAATTGAGGTATAAAATAGTATTGAGATGACTTACCTAAAATATGACAACAAGTGCCTGTTTCTTTAAGAGCTTTGATTGAACGTTACTAAAAATAAATCAATGAAACAAAACTGGATGCTAAACCAATCAGAACCATAATATTTTGGACTTATTGGGCTTAAAAAATACTACCTTTTTGATGCTATATAGGCTCTTTATTTTACATAAGACCAGCCATTTGTGGCGTATGATTGACTGAATAACGTAAAATTAATATCTCCAAAATGAAATAACATGTTCCATGGACATTTTTTTTCTCGATCATATGTCTCTGACAGCTCCCTGCAGATTAGACCTCTATACGTGTAGAAATAATTCTCAATCAAAGATATAATCATCTAACATGACCCGATTGAAAAAAAAGTATTTTAGCGTGTATATTAATTTATTGATTATTAGCCTTTTCTACCCCCCTACAGAGCTGATTCTGATTCGCTGCCCGAGAATCTGGGAGGCGATTTTCGATTGACGATCGACATACACAGAACAATTCAGCGGCACCAATCCCATCCACGGACAAGTAAAGCACATTAACTACTTGTAACTGGAAAGGCGCTGTACAGTTATTATCAACATTGTTATAAGTACTATCCAATGTAGAAATATTTTACTTGTAGTCATTATATTTACCTTGTGTAACTGCATTTACATAAATTCATTGCTCACACATTGTATACATTATTTGATATATCATTTCATTCCAAATTGCAAAAATTATGGAATTTGACGGTCTTGTAATGCTATATGACTTGCGCTTAATTCATGGCATGTCTGTGACACCAAAAAAGGGTGTGCCCTGCGATCACTTTCCAAAGGGGGACACATGCCGACTAGTCAAAGTCTTCTGTGAAACTGGTACAAACCGAGGAAGGTGGGAGAACGAATATCACTCATTGTTGATGCACAGGCCTACAAAAGCATTCACAATTGATGTCTTGACTCATCATGCTGGCCCAATAACAAGAAGTACCTTGACGACCTTCTCCAAATTCTTAAGAGAGAAGTTAGGTAGACCAGTCTCTAGTGATGAGCTCAAAAAATGTGGTATTAAAGATGAAAAGGGAAAGAGTCAATGGGTGCTTACAAGCGCCGACAAATTGCGGAGAGTGGTATCTTTATCAACAGTTCCCGGTAATGATATGGTGGCGATAATTGATGGCATTGAAGGGGAAGAGCATCCACAGGGAGGAGGAGGAGGTGAGGGAAGAGAGGAACACGGAGGAGTAGCGGATAGAAGTAATGAAAGACAAAATGGAGGAGAAGAGGGAATGGATGAAGGAAAAAGAGCATTGGTAGAAATGATGACATGGATGAGCAAAACAAAGAGCGTGGAAACAGGAGTAGTACAAGGGATGGTAGATGGTAGAAACATGGTAGAAGTAGGGGATGTATTCTGAGATTCATTTTATCTCAGATAAAAGCTGAGATTTTAAGTCAGTGAGATAAAATACCCTGGATATCTTTTCAAATCGGTATTATACAAATTGTCTTATACTAGCCCAATCAAAGCACTACTTTTTCACATCTGTACTGGAGAATGTTAGGAGTCTTGTAATATTATTACACATATGATATTGTATATTCTGGTCAGATATTAGTTTACATCATTTTATGAGGTAATTTCTTTTAGCATTGTTATGTACATAAAAATTAATTTCTTTGTTTTTGTAACTTTTGTTTAATGATAGAGTTACCCTGTCCAAATAAAACAAATGAAAATAACCACACTAAACGATTGGCAAAATAAGAAAAAAAAGTATGTAGTAGTACTGGAGTGACATATACGGATGTATCATGAATAAGTGACATAAAGGTAAATTACGTCTTTATCATTGTTATTTTTGGTCAGTGATGATATTATCTGTATATCTCAATGTAGCTTAGATAATATTTTAGACACTAAAACAAATTTTTTAAGCAGCAGATTTCATTTTAATGTCATGAGATTGAAAGTGGTGTCTTATCGAAGAAATACTCTTTTGATCAACTAGAAGCCTGTAAATGATAATGGTAAATAGCTTTTGTGTAAAGTATTCTTAATAATTATGTACTTAAGAAATGCTAGATTTGATTTTGGCGGGGATCACAAGCCCGCATGCCTCTAAAAAAGCGTCACTGAATTCCCGGATATTCAAATTATTTTACAGGTATCATGTTTTAAAATGGCTGATTTTACCCTTATTTAATATTCATGAGATTGAAATCAGCTGGAGTCCTCCAAAGAGTACATTTAAATAGCTTTTATGTAGAGAGTAAAAAAAAGTATGCCCAGAAATTAAAATGTGATTACATTTTTGTCTGTTGCTGTTGAGAAGAAAAGGAACTTTTTTAACGTTATGTTAGTCATGAAGAAAAGATGCCATCTCCTATAATTGTACACTCTTAAAAATGCGGGGTCGCATATTGCGTGGTCGAATTTATTCGACCACGTTTCGGGGTTGTTTTCGCAAAAACTGGTCATTTTAATGCACTCTAAAAAAGGACTGGTCAAAAAATGTACCAATGCGATTGGTCAACACCATATGGGTTATTTCCAAAAATATGTTGGTCACAATGTTCCAATTTCACTGGTTAATCACTAACCATTTGAAATATTGCTTATTCATCAGCAAAGTATTGGTCCGACTTCTACTTGGTTAAACGTTGGGCCATTGTCATGAATATTCATGATGTATCCTGAATACCCATGAGCAACCGTAAACAACCAGAATTTATATATATAAATGACACTTGATTTTTAAGTTTTTATGCAATGATTGCACTTTGAAATGTGATGAAAAATGTATGTATACTAATTATTATGTTGTACATATTCAAACATGTAATTAGGTTTAAGATCTAAAAATCTACATTAGAAAATTAAATTAAAATCTTTAACCACTTTTAGCAAGCACTGCAATACAGTCCCTATATACAATAAACTAAAGGTTTTCAGAATATATAGGTATAGGATGTAGGACTATAATAGGAGTAGGGTTAAAGTAGGATGATAGGGGTATGATATGCTATACGATAGGAGAGGATAGGTTATAGGTCATAGTGAGCAAAATATACAAAATATGTTGTTATGATATTACTTGACATTAGCTTTTTTTTTTTTAATCTTTGAAACGTGGATGGTATACACGCGCATCCGGCAGAAGTATCAACCCCGTCCGACGGGAAATGACCACGTTGCGTGGTCGGAAGAAATGACCCCGTACGTTTTGACGGGGTTATAAGGTAATGATCATTAGTATGCGGGGTCAAGTTATGCAGAAATGACCACGCAATCGTGGTTAAATTTTGACCACATTCGGGGTCGAAATGTAACCACGCTATGTGGTTACTTTGGGTGATCCCGCATGGCGGGGTCAATGTGACCCCGCACGGGGTTTGTGCATAGTTGATCCCGCATGCGGGGTCATTTGTAACCCCGTTTGGGGTTATTTTTGACCACGCATTTTTAAGAGTGTAGTAACCGTAATAAACATTTCATTGATGATAATGTGCATTAATAAAAAGTAATAATAATCATTTAATAATAACAATAAGCATTTTATAATGCTTCAGGATAGACATTCTGTTTATTATGTGTTTCCCTATCAAATTCGTTTGTTATGTCGTAGTTGTCACTATAAAAATGATGCTAACGTGGTTTAGAGTGCAGGAAAATTGTTATACAAAAATGACATTAAATGTATTTCAAGGATTTGTAATGTGATAATAGGCCTATATATTACACAGAAAAGCGTATAAAATATGCGCAAAACACTTGGAAACAACTTGTATGAAGCGCTACTAGTGTAAATTATTTGCATTATCATTAATGGTTTTTTAAATTGTATTTTGATGTGGTTTACATAGTAATGAATTAAGATGTGTGAAATCAAATGTGTAAATATAATGTACAGTGAACTAGAAAACACATCTTGGAAAGTAAATAAAACGAGAAATCAAAATTTCCTCTATTTTGGTCGAGTGGTTCAATCACTTGACTGGGAATGCAAAGGTCGTGGGTTCGAACCCCGGCACGACACTAATTTATGCCCTTGAGCAAGGCATTTTATCTACATTGCTCCTCTCTACCCAGGTGTTAAATGGGTACCCGGAAGGATGCGAACGTCCATTTTTGTTTCAGATTAGTCAACTTGACATTTCATGAACCTTTCAGCTTGTTGTCCCCAAAGCAACATTTAGCATTTTGCATAATTTGCATAAATCAAAAGCGTCACATATAGGCCTACATGCAACCCATATTAAACAACCCATAACAACTAACGCACAATGTGCGCGCTGCAGCTGACGCTATTAAACATGTCATACAAATCACATTATACAACACCTACTAAGTTTCTTGCAACCCCATTGGCCAATTCTTAATCACATGATATCCGATAAAAGTACTGTTGAACAGTATCATTCTCCAGGCGTGCAATTCCGTTTGATCCATTTGCACCATTACACGCTGACGTCACTAACGATGTACAAGGTATATTGTGAGGTAGGTGACATGACCGTGCAATGGAACAGGTGGATCAAACGAAATTGCACTCTGACGTCACAATAAACACAAAGCATGGTAAGCGCGGCGCATTTTATTTATGTAACAATTATGCACTACGTACGTACCTAGCTAGATAGCTAGCGATATGATTCGATGACGCCGCGCGCCGCACCGGCCGGCGCCGAGAGTACATATGTTTACGTTTGGCAGGCTACGTAGCGTAGCGTAGACTAACGTTAGATCTGATTTGTTCCCCGAGGATTTGTTATTTGACTTTTAAGTTAAAAACTCACATCATTACAGCACCAAACTTTGTATTGCAAATTCAAACTGCAGGATTAAATAAATTATTCTCCCACTCCGATGCTCACAATACTATAGATGGGTACCGTGCCGGTAAGTTTTCGAAGAGCCGTTGGAATCCTTTTTTGCAAAATATCAATGTCGTTAGCGGACCAGAATCTAGTACTGGACATAAAGTTAATCTTTCTCAAGAGTAATCTTAGAGGAATCTAACTAAAATATTCAGAACACATCTTCTTCCACAAGCTCCATGCAAAATTTTCATTTCCACGCCACGGACCCGTTACTTTCTAATTTACCACAGATCTAACGTTAGGCCTAGATCTAAGTTAGACCTTAATTAAGTTAGTCCTAAGTTAGATCTAAACTAGTAACTGTTAGTAGGAAAATACTGAAAGAAAGTGTTTTCTACTGTGTTTCTGATTGGATACGACTCTTATCGTTATGGATTATATTACATGGATTATTGGAGTTCATTCTTCGAGTTAGACTAGAAATATTTGGTGATTTGAACGATAAATGTTTGCTGCTTAGTTTACTGCAGTGCGCGCTGATAATTTTATCGATCGCTGAATCTGGTCGGTCCATATTTGGACTAGTAAAACTGTTCTAAAAAAAGTGTTTTAAGCACGTTAACGTCCGAGGTGTTGTATAAAACAAATAGTGGATGGTCTTTATTCGTGCAATGGAACAAGATTTTGCATTCGGTGAAAGATGAGACGCGCTATTCAACTCTGTTGCGCCTCATTGAATAGAGCGTCTCTTATCTTTCACCTCGTGAAAAATATTGTACCATTGCACTCATGGCCATTCACTTTTTGTATACGATACAATTTTGAGGAATATCCTCCGTTCGTTGCGTCACATGTTATGCTGCATAAGATGAATAACACACTGGAATTCGATATGTAAATTATGTAAATTGCTCAAAGTTGTCCCTTGGGCCAAAATGTTCTTTGACCACTTGCGATTCCAAATAAACATAAACATTTCAACGAAAAGAAGTTTTCTAGTTTCACTGTTGGCTTTATAGGAGCGTCAAATGGACTAATGGTGATCATAGGTACACGGCGTAAGCTAAAAAGAATTCAATGCGTTTTCTGTGTTTTTCATGTAAAAAAAAAAAAAAAATTAACAGTAAGTGTTCTACGTGGTGAAAGGTGAGTATTCGAGCATTTATCTTTCAATAACATATTTACATGTTAGCAAATGGTTGAGTTATACCTTTATTAAAATCAAATCTTACAAAAAGTTATTTCTATATATATCTATTGTGTGATATTCTATTAAATCTTTAAGTACAAACGTATACGCTGAATAGTGATAATTGTAAACAGTGGACACTTTTGATCATTAATGTAACTCAAAAATTATACCTTTTATAAGACTGAGGTTTTGACTTTGTAAAGTTGACGGATGTAAAATGTATTGGGACTAAGTTTCATTAAATTTTTCTCTGAATACTTTTCTTAAAATATTGCTCTGAATATTTAATTAGATTTTTCACTTTTTGAAAATCAAAATCTGTATGTATCAGTAATTAATTCAGAACACAACAATTGCCATTGTGTGTTGCAGCTGCCATTTCTGCCAACCTTTTGCTGTCAAGTGTCAGAAATGATTCATAACTCTGGGTTAATAAGGTGTTCTGGAATTTCAGCTGCAATGCAGAATGGAATTGTATTCTGAATTAAGTACCCTAAAAATGTGAATTGTTAATTATTGCTGTATTGAAAGTGACAAAACCATCCAATACTATTTCTTTGATTGCGATTTTGATTACTACGCGACACAATAATGTTATTTATATACTCATATTGCTGTATCATGCATTGCTCGTTCTCACTATTTCTAAAAACTATTATTAATCTTATTACCCTTTGGAGCCTATAACTCACAAGCGTTCTCCTTAGGCTCCTCAATATTTCACTTTTTATTGTAGCCCAGTCTTTTCAGGTAATACTGCATGCAAACGTACAGATATGGGGTACTCACCTTCTTTTATATTCTCTGACAATCTTGTTTGCACCATTTATACTGTGAAAGCACTGTAGATGTAAAATATGAAACAATAAACTCAAACTAAACTAAACTAAACAATTACTGATACACAAAAATGTTATGGCCCTGATTTTTAAAATAGTGAAAAAATATAAAATTAAATATTCAGAGCAATATTTTAAGAAAAGTATTCAGAGAAACGTCATGGAACTTGCTCTCAATGAATGAATGAATGAATGAATGAATGAATTTATTACCATTTTTCTAAAACAATATAGGAAACATATTTACAAGGCATTTACAAATGTGAATGGTAATGGGAGACCACGAAATAGCTGAAATGGCTAATGAATATGTGGTTCCCTGACAAAAATTATGTAAATGTGATATAATTAAAGACTACGTAAAACACTAATTAAATTTTAAGAATACAAATACTCTACAAATTAAGGTCTTACAATAATCAGTAAAAACTGTAAATACTGGCAAGAAGAGTATGTATATATATATATATACACACACGCAATCAACATCAATAAAAGCAAAAACAAAAGTTTGTTCATTGAGTGTAAACCAAAATACCTGTATCTATAAAACTATAGGTTATATATTCACAAATACCAAGGGGGGGGGGGGGGGGGACAAAACAAAACAAAACACACACCAAAAAAAAAAACAACAACAAACAAACAAAAAAGTGATACATCACTCTAGATATTCCATTAGCATCATTTCTCTTAACTTCCTACAAAATGTTTTGACAGACCGTTTCTCTTTAATATCTAAGGGCAATGAATTCCATATTCTAGAACCGTAGAATGAAATTGACCTCTTTCCATGCTCAGTCTTTACTATTGGTAAAATGAGACTTTTGCTATCTTTTTGTCTCATATGATACCTGTGATCGAAAAACTGGCAATATTCATATACAGAATGGGGAAGTTGTTGATGTATTAACTTATACATGAAGATAGCTGTTTGAAACCTGTGAAACTTGTAAATATCTAAGATTTTCAAAGCGAGAAATAAAGGCGCAGACGGTGTCATAAATCCACTAAAGGTAATAGCCCTAACAATAATTTTCTGTATAATGAATATTTTGTCAACAAATGAACTATACGCACATCCCCATACTTCAAGGCCATAGGAAATGTGTGGCTGAACAAAAGAATGATGCAACAATAATAGTATGTAACGTGGAACAAGGTGCCTCAACCGATACTTAATTCCAATTTTTTTGCTGAGCACTGTACATGTTCTATTTATATGATTCTTCCAGGTTAAATAATTATCAATGTGAATCCCAACAAAGGATGCAACCTCATTCAGAATGTGGCCCTTCATTTTGATCAAACCTTCCGTATTTACCTGTTTTCTTTTGGATTTAATCACCATATAATTTGTTTTATTGATATTTATTGTTATTTTATTTGCATCACACCAATCACTTATATAAGTCAAATTTTTGGTAATGTCTGATAAATCAATGTTTACTTGATTGGAGGGAAATGCATGGAAATATTTGAATCATCTGCAAATAGTCTGAAATTAAAATAGGTAGATGATTTTAGGTAAGTCATTAATGTATATTAAAAACAGAGTTGGTCCCAAGACAGATCCTTGAGGAACCCCACATACAATTGGTGAAAGCGAGGAAGTTGCACCATTGTGGTGTACATATTGAGACCTACAATGCAAGTAATCTCTAAACCATTTCAATGCGAGTCCACGAACACCATAATTCTGTAGTTTAGATAATAATATAGTGTGATTGATAGTATCAAAAGCTTTCGCAAAATCAATGAAAATACCAACAGTTGTTCTTCCTTCATCTTGATAATGTATCAGTTGATTTATCAAGTTTATTACTGATAGTTTGGTACTATACTTTTCCCTGAAACCATATTGATGCTTATACAATATGCTGTTTCTTTCCAGGAAACTCACCAAGCGATTATTAACCAATTTTTCAAAAATCTTACTTAAAACCGGTAAAACCGATATGGGTCTATAATTACCTGGTTGATTTTTGGCACCCTTTTTAAAGACTGGACTCACTTTCGCAATTTTCATTGAATTTGGAAATTGGCCTGATTGTAATGATAAGTTGAATACAAATGAAAGTGGCTGAGATATATTGTCAGCACCATCACAAATAAGGTTCATCAGGACATTATCATGCCCACACGCCTTTTTTCTATCAGAATCTTTCAGCATATTTTCTATTTCATTCTTAGTAATTGGAAGCCAGAAAAACGATTCTTGAACAGGATCACATAGATAATGATCAAATTTCATATTGGCGTTCTGTATTTGTTGAGCTAAATTATGACCAACATTAACAAAGAAATCATTAAATATTTCAGCAACTTCTTTAGGGTTATTTGATTCACGCTGTACACCATTTATATCATAGTTTAATTTCTCCACTGATGCTTTGCTACCATCTTGTCTACCTAATAATTCATTGATTGTATTCCAAGTTTTACAAGCATTTCCTTTGTGCTTCTGGAATAAGTTCCCATAATGTATTTGTTTTGCCTTACGCAAAGTTGTCGTTAACATATTTCTATATTTCTTATACTTTAAATGCACATCAGGATCAAAGTTTGATTTGAGAACCTTAGAGTACAGTCGATGCTTTGTCTTAATCGATTTGTGAATTGCCTTTGTTATCCACGGTTTAGAATGTATTTTAGAATAAGATTTTGTAACAAGTGGTGCATGCTTATTACAAGTTTTCATGAACAGAGCGAGAAACTTTGAGTATGCTTTATCAACTTCTTTACATTCATATACCTCATTCCAAGGTAGAGATGCAAGATCTTCATGGAACGAAGACTTCTGATATCGTCTAAAATTCCTCATTGTTACCTGAGGAGATTTTGTACAAGACTTGGTGAGACATACATTCTTGAATAAGGCACAGACTGGAAAATGGTCTGAGACATCAGTAATTATTGTCCCCGCACGAATATTACAGACATCTATATTCGTATAAATGTGATCAATTAGAGTTTTGGAGTATTTTGTAATACGAGTGGGCGGTGTTCAATCTGTTCAATACCTAGATATTGTAAGGGTGAGGTAAATGAGTTTACTAAATTATCATTTGAGTTTTCAATACTAATATCAACGTTAAAATCTCCCATCAGAATACAACTGTGTTTGTCTATCTTGCATTGGTGTAATACATTCAGCAAACTTTCCTGGAATTCATCTAGATTCGTGTTTGGTTTCCTGTATACAATTGCCACTATAAAAGATCTATTTCCTATAGGGATATGCAACCAGAGAGATTCTGCATGACAAACATTCATTTCCAGAACATTGTATTTGAAGTTTGATCTTATGTATGCTCCTACACCACCCCCTCTACCATTCTCACGACACGAATGATCAAAATTATATAATTACGAACAGAAAATAAACTGTCCTCTTTTATTTGCCAAATTTCTGATAAACCAACAATAACGAATTCATGCTTAATAACATCTTGGTAGAATATTTTGAAACTCTCAAAGTTTCTATTTAAGGACCGAATATTGATATGCGAAACACTAAAATTAACATTAGAACAGGAACAAGAAATAAAGTTATCATTAAATTCCTCGGGCGACCATGCAAAAGACTGAATTGTGTTAGATGAATAATTATCGTCAGTATCTATCATTATCACAGAGAGTTCATATAATAGGATTAGTTATTAACTATCAAATGTGACCACTAAAACACCTGGTATAATCTAATTGAATGTAATTTTATACTAACATCATGATTAAAGAGGAATGAACCCCATCATATCAAGCTGATCTGGGGGAAGCAGATTTTTTTCTTTTTAAACAGATAAGTGGACATTTCAGATAAACTATGCAAACAATAGATAGCTGTGAAATTTGGAAAGATGACAGCATTAGAACCTCCCAGCATTGACGTTTCGGTTATCATGTGTGCTACTTTTTTATGTGTTGTGTCCAAAATTTATAAAAATAAAAGTTTCTTAATTTTTATTTTAAACGGACATTTTCAATTGACATGTAAAATATATCACCCATAATACACTAGGAACATGTCTGTTCCATCTTTACATAAATGTATCCATGAAATTCATGCATGTAGCCAACAAAAGAGAATCGCTCTATTTCAAAAGAATGATACATAATAATTATGAACTTTATTCCACGTGTGCACAATGCATCGGAATGCATACGTTAGCACTTGGCAAATCACGCGATTCAATGACAGGTATATACAGGGTGGCCCAGAAATTAAACGGCAACAATGACACGATATCCTTAGTTTTGTTTTAATTGGGTAGAAAATTCTTTTCCGAGTAGAATGACACCAAGACCATCAATTTTGGGCAAGGAGTTTTGATTCTACAGCTTTTTTTGTGAGACAATGTCATTTTCAAAATTTGTTACTTTGGCAACCGTAGTCGCGCTTGAAGCAGCGAGAAATTTGGGATTGGCGGCTTTTTATGCAATCTCCGTTTCATTCACATTAGGTACGTTCACACGTAGAGCGATAGCATCGATGCTATCGAGGTGTCGATGCTATTTTGGTGAAGACCAGATAGTGTCGAGACCAAACGCTGTCTGAACGCAGATAGTCACGAGATAGAAGCGAGTTTCCAAACTATTCTTGCAGCGAGTTTAGCAGGAGTAAATCTCAGGATCCAGCGACATAGCATCGACGCTTTGCGGTAGACCACCCACCGCGCTTGTGACTATTTGTCGTGTGAGCGCAATCGCTGCTATCTTCGCTCGCTGCTATTATAATTCTATCTGTTTCATGTGGTGCTATAATATAATGCAATGTATGTATTCATGTGATGTACCCTCTTCCCTACTTTTTTTTCTATTATTCTATCTGTTTCATCTGGTACTGTAATGTAATGTATGTATTCATGTGATGTATATAGGGGTATATAGGGGTAATGTGTATACTGTGTGGTAAGGAAGGGTTTTTTATGGGGGGGGGGGGGTCCTTCTTTTTATCTTTTTCTTTTTTATATATGTGACCAGGCACCACAAAACCACCCAAAAGTCGCACTGTGTGATTTTCAGTTAGAGATCAATGTGTTTTGGTTGGCATGCATGGTCAAATTTTAGTTGTGGGTATTTCCTGAAAGAGTGTACTTTTCTCTAAGTAATCTAAAATGTGGAGGCACCAAACAATCTAGAAGTGGTATTTTTGCCAGCTTTTTATCAGACTTATGTGTGTCTTCTCTGGATTTTGTTGTATTACTTTTCTTTCTCATGACCCTGAATACTTGTCTCATTTTAATCTCCCATAAATCTCCCGGAGTAAGTTCTTGCATTGATACTTGGGCACTATGATAAACAGGATATGTCTATGTAGAATGCCAAGTTTTAGGACAATCTGATAATCCCTTCATAGAAATTTCCATTGAGTTCTAATCCTCCATTTGTCACCTTAGCACAACACTTTGCAAGTCAAAGTGCTTCAATAGACTGCAAACTTTAAACCCTTATTAAGAAGTAACATTATGAGGGACTGTGCATTCTTCTCTTTGTACATTGAGTTATGAACATCCAATGAGTTATATATCATTTTAAAGCTGAGAATCTGCTCTTTCAGAATCAGACCAGTATGATGTGGTCTTTAGATAATGATTTACATGTGCTTACCAGAGAATATAGTGTGCATGCATGTGTTTTATTTTTTTTATAAGATTGGAGTTCAGTCATGTACAAGGTTTATTTAAAATTAACTATTATAACGTAACACATGTATTTTCTACTTGATTGTATTATCGATATTACAAATGAAGTGTTATTGTGTTATTGTGTTGATTTATGAAGACATATAACTTCCGCGCGTTTGACCATGCATACCAATTATACTCGGGTCACTCTGTGTGGCGCAGTAATTATTGTTTTGGCAGCGGGTGAGCGATGAATAGTCACGAGTGGGTGATAGAAGCAAGTCGATCACGGCCTGTCTGAACGTACTAGAAATATTTTTGAAACTTACATAGCATCGATGCTATGTACTACGTGTGAACATAACTATTGTCTTGTTTTCAAGTGAGAGCAGTCATGCATTTGTCAACAAGCTGACTGTATGGAAAGCCGTCATACACAAGTTTCTTGCTGCTTCGAGCATGACTAAATAGCCGTAGAATCGAAACGTCTTACCCAAAGTTGATCATCTTGGTGTCATTTTACCCGAAAAGAATTTTCTACCCAATAAAATGAAGAAAAAAAAAATGATGTTGTGCCAGTGATGTCGTTGAAAGTGCAGATCTCAGGTGTTGCATTCTTTCTGGGCAACCCTGTATAGTACCAAGGATTGGTTCGGACCTATATATTGTAGTCTGTCTGAAATTGGTGAATTCCATCTTGATTATTTGCACATAATTTGAATCACAAAAAGTCATAAACTCCCATCTCCTTGGTCATATCTGACGTGTCATGATGTTCTCTGGTTGATTGAATAGATGAGAATGCTGCTTATACAGTTGTGTGAACATTTTGAAAATGCTTCTCTCAAACCAACCAAGCTTAGACAATAACGCGGTAAAGGTAAAACACGTACAACCTCTGTCATTTTAGTTAGTGTGCATGAGGAATTTCAAAGCATATTCTCTGCGGAATATAACTACTGCAGTTATTGCAGGTGGATAAGGATCCCACTTCAGGAAAATGCACATGTCATTTATATTCTGCTTACTTCAGAATGGTTATATCGATTGGAGGAAAACTGTCACTGCTACATAAATTGTCATTTCCCGTGCTAACAAAAGATGACATCTCAAAACTATTTGTCTCCATTGGATAATAGATTCCGACTTTTGGTATAATATTTGTCTTCCTATATATTCTTCATTGCCCTTTCACTGTTTCTCTTTCCTCTTTCAGAATGTCATACGCGGCTGACTCCCTCCCCCAATCACTCCCTCCATTTACCCCTCTTATTATTCTTTTGTTTCTAATATAAAAACTCTACTACAATATCAGACCAATGTTTATAAAGTTATTTTTATCTTGTCGGTTGATAGTGATTTTCTTGTATAACATTTATGGTGACAAATACCTTATACTTTTTGTAGCATCAAATTCTCGCTACCCCAAATACGCCAACAGATGGCTTTTGTCATGCAAACCACGCATGCGCAGTTCTGACAATATCCCGATTGCGTCTTTTTTTTTTGGTAACCAAGCCTAGGCAGATTTCGCATTTTTTCATGAATATTCATGACGCAGTGTCGGGAAACGGTTCCGATTGGTCTTCATGAAAGCACGGTCGCCGGTACGGTACGGTGGGGGAAAAGTCCCTGGCGCGGCCTGCATGCACGCACGTACGCATAATTATGATCGTATGTGTTCAACGTGTAGGCGCCTAGCCTACGTTCTTGCACTGAATCTATTATCGATCTAAGTTAGATCTTAATATAAGAGTTAGAATTGCCTCCATGTATCCCTCAAAATGCTGGCCTAATAATAGACGTGTGGTAGACCCAACTTCAAAATGGAATCGGAATGTGATGGTGTGATATCATCAAATTTGCAGACCTGTATCTAGCCAAGACTCTAACTACTCTAGATCTACTCTAACTAGGCCTAGGCCTTGCAGACCTGTATCTAGCCAAGACTCTAACTACTCTAGATCTACTCTAACTAGGCCTAGGCCCTAGACCAATTTTGTTACAATTAAGATTAAGTGAATGTTATTTTAAGGTCAATGAGCATGATGAGTTAGACCTAGATCTAATCAGTACTGGTAAATGATTGATGATGGGGGTATATAGATCTACATCTAGATGATTTTAGATCTACCTACAATAACTAGTTACGCACTTTGTTTTCATCAGCTAAAATATAGTAAAAGGTCACCAAAATAATTTGTTTTCTTGGTACTAACGTTAGTACTACTATTGGAACGTTAGTATAGTAGTAGTCTGCTTCTTTCAGTCCTGAAGCCCCTGAAGACTCTTGCAGTTCTTTTAAAGTAGCTATTCAAAGAAAATCACAAATATGGCAATTAATGTATCACTAGAAACTGGGAAGCTTACAGATGGCAATCGTATAAGTTTAATGTCAACTGCGTATCTGATGATTATAAAAACAACACAAATAAAAGCTCTTCTCAGCATCTGGAATATCCGAGGATTCGCCAGAAATATAGCGATGTTTTGATGTCGTCACACTCGGGATCGATCCTGCTTAAGCAGACGACGTCCTATAATGAATGAACGTAATTGAAATTATTTATCAAATTATAAAGAGTTTGGTGTATTTAAACATGACCTTATTTCACACCATTATAAAGGGAAAGTGTAACTGATTCTGATAGCTAAAACCGTTTGATTGTAAATACACAGGAGAAGGGTCAATGATCAATGAAATAAACCCCACTTTCAAATTGAAAAGCCCTCCGAATAATAGCAGGATGGTATTCGTTCCCTCTTGAAACGCCGAACATGCCCCGGTGCAAGCAGCTGAAAATACAATGGCGTCTTATTTTGTTTACAAGTGACTGATTCCTTTATTTTTTTAACGCTGCATTTTTCATCAAAATAATACCATACACGAAGTTAAGAGTGAGGCAACAGACAAACATTAAGACTGACGCTAGTGAAGGAAGAGAAATAAGTGAAGAGGAGATGACAAAATAGGCTCTGAAAATGTGTAAGATGTTATGGGACATCGTCTGCTTAGACAGGAATGGTCCATGGTGTGTCGTCACATATCTCAGCAGCGTTCGAGGAGCTCTTCAGCTGCTATATCGGGGGCTGTATTTTACCGTTTTATAATTGATAATAATCATTACTTCAAATGTTTCCAAGCGTTGAATTTGGATAACCTTGTTTAATTTATGCCATCTATGCAATAATAAGTATTAAGCCAATATTTAAAATCATTGAAGTTCTACTTTAACTCAGGGCAATGTGCGTTACAGGAGCAGGGTGCAAGTGCTAATTACAGTGTGCATCCAAGGAAATTTAATTTCTAACGTGAACAGTAAGACTCTAACGTTGTTAGACCTAGCCTAGAGTCTGTGTCTTGATTCTGCATATTGTTGTAAAGTCCATTTGTGGAGAACATTACGATGGGCAATTGTCAATATACGCATAGCCTAGCCCTAGGGCTAGACCTATTTTCAGAGTAATGCCAGTGGCAGTGTCAATTTTGGTCGGAAAAGGAGGGTGTCCTCAAAAGAGCTAATTACTAAATTAGATCTACGCACATGCAATAAATTAATGCAAAACTTGATTTTGAAGTTGACTGATCAATCCAATTTTTTACGTGTCACATTGCATAGGTGGGGTGAATATGTTGAGAATTAAACAATACATACATGAACGTAGGCTAAGCGCCTACACGTTGAACACACACGCGATCGAAATATAGCGCTGCTCGTAATATGCGTACGTACGTACGTGCAGGCCAGGGACTTTTTCCCCCACCACCGACCGTGCTTTCATGAAGACCAATCGGAACCGTTTCCCCACCCTGCGTCATGAATATTCATGAAAAAATGCGAAATCTGCCTAGGCTTGGTTACAAAAAAAAAGACGCATCCCGTTTGGGTCGTCAAGTTGAAAATGTACACAGGTATTACAAAAATCCTCGAGTTTGAGTATAAATTAACCGACATGTTTGAAAAGAGACAATGATTTATTGAGACAATTGGTAGCGTTTTCAAAATTTGAGTGGTTTATGTCATGCGATCCAAAAATGAAGCATTTTAGCACTCATTTTATTCATAAGCCGTAGTATTTCAATACGGACCGGAAGTGAAGTTAACGAAGATGCGGACCATTTCCATGCATAATATTGCCCTCCACGTCAAAAATTGCATATGTGAGGTAGCGAGAATTGAACAATAATTATAGACGGTGCATTCTGTCACAAGGGAAAATGCTTCAATGCTTCGACAATTGATCTGTGGATAATTTCCTGCCCTAATTGAATTCTTATCTTCGATCCTGGATTCAACACTACACCTAACCCTAAACCTAACCTTAAATCCAATTACAACCCCGCCTCTATCTTGAGGTTATTTATGAAACTTTGGCTGCCAATCCCAGTGTAAGAGCATTAAAGTCATTTTTACGTAATGTCATAATAATTTACTAAAGTAAACGCGGGAAATAATCTTATTTGAATTTTATAGCTGATTTACAAAATTTGTACAACTGTGGCTGGGCCGCGGAACGTTTTTCAAAGTGGGTGTGTGCGTGTGCATGTGATTTGGGGAAGGAGTGGGCGCTGATTTGATTTCACGTGAATAATGACAATTTAATACGAACCTTTTTTCGGGGATTTGGTGAAACATGTCTCCTCAAAAAAAGTGGGGCTGCATCCACCAGTCCCCCCGGTTCCGCGGCCCATCGTGGCGGCCATGGGGAGCCTACGAAACGGGACGGGACAACAACAGGACGGGGGAGAGTTAACCGACTGTGACGGTCCTCGCACACTCCCCGTCTTGTTTTTCAATCAAGTTATACGAAAAACTGGACGGCGACGCACTGCAGTGTTCGGCTTCCCGTCCCCATTTGAGACCGGACGCTATTTCGCCCGAGAACCGTCCTGAAATCAAAAGGGACGGAGAGCAACACCGAGTCGCGCAGGCGCGCACATCGATTTTTTTCGCTCGACTCCCCGTCGTCAAAGGCTCCGGTCCTGAAATCGTAAGCTCGTTTAGTGAGCTTTGGAATGTGTGGACTTGAACGCCGTCTTAGGTATTCCCAGCTACAATGGACTGCCTTGTGCAAGAACGGCCCATAAGTCCACTGGCTTCTCCCTCGTCCACTAGTGAGATCGAGAACGCGTCAAACATGGTTTTGCCGTCTTCTCTAAATCGCTTCACCCATTGTTATAGCTTCATGCTTCACCTACTTTGTATGCAGTCAACACAAAGCAGTCCATTGTCGCTGGGACGATCTAAGACGGCGTTCTAGTGACATATCCGAAAACTCCTTATTTAGTAGGGACTTTTAGAAGCAGTGGACTAGTACTTCGTCCCAGTCGACTATTAATTAAATTCGCGCATGTCAACGTCGTCGACTGCCCATGTTGACTACAGTTCTGATCATTTTAGATTTCACTCGACGTGTACGTACCGTCGACGTCAACCGGAAGTACACACTCAACGGATGAGCATAATAGTTGAGCTGTTCTGATGACGTCATATACGTGAACCTCGTCGAAGATTTCGGAGCACCGCAAAAACGAAGTGAACACGTTCTCGATTTTGCAAGTCAGGGAGGAGGACAGGGAGAGGGCGAGTGGCGCATGCGCAGTGGCGTAGAATGATGTCCTTGCGTACCAGTCGACTAAGTGGACGTGCAATTCTAAAAGTCCTTAATAATGTGTGGTGAGAGGACGGGGCGCAATTTCGTTTGCCCTTTGCGCCATAATTCCAAGATACCCCACTGCATCATTGTGACGCAAGCTAAACCTATACGCATAATTTCTGTAAGCGATAATAATGGTATCTATTCCACTTACACATAAAAAAAATTCAAGCGTCTGACATCACCACAAATTTAATATCTATGAATGTTTATGATAATCTCATGACTATCATTAGTCACTATATCCATTCATAATTTTCTTTGTCAGCGAGTGTCACTTCGACGCCATTTGTTTTTTTTACATTAAATTCTGTCGGTGAACAGATGACCATGATGATGAATAATCATCAGTTTGTTGGGCCCTTTAATTTTTATTATTTACATAAATGACTTTTGTAAATCATCCTATGTCCTTTCGTTTATACCTTTTGCAGACAATTTTATTCCCACAAGAATCCTAATACTTTAGTCAGTGTTGTTAGCTCTGTGCTTGAAAAAGTCACCCAATGGATAAGAGCCAATAAACTATCCATCAACCTCCAAAAAAACCAAGTATATGTTATTTAGTAATTCTATATAGACACACTGACCATGGATATTTTTTTGACGATACCCCTTTAGAAGTTGTCTCATTAATTAAATTTCTAGGCATAACTGTTGACGATAAACTTTCGTGGAAATATTATTTCACGGAATATTGGCATAACAAACAAACTTTAATTTCATTTTCCGATATCATCCCTATTGATGCTTTATTCATCTTTAATTTTACCTTGTCTGAATTATGGGAGTTGCTAGCTAGGCCGACTACGTTAATCAATATACGCGCAGCGCGTAAGAACTCAACATGAATCAATGAATCAATGAAAAGGATGAGGTATATAAAACGAATATGGACTGCTCTGTAATCGGATGGTGGTGGAAATTATCACTCCCAAGGTGGTGTTCATACTGGCCCTTCTATCACACCCTCGGCTTCGCCTCGGGCCGGTATGAACACCACCGGTATAAGTGATGACGTCATAAAAAGCTATTTTTTCATTTTGACATTTTTTATACCATATCTCAAAGGAACATGGTGAAAAACATCCAGATCCCAAATTTTATGGCAATTGGCTCATTGGGCCCCGAGATATGGCCGCATGAATACCTCCTTAGCCCCATTGAAGTCAGTGTTAAATTGGCCTGGTTCTAAACTGTTAAGAACCAGGCCAATTTACACTGACTTCAATGGGGCTAATTAGATATTCATATAGCCATACCTTGGGCCACCATGAACTGATTCATGTCAAATTTGATGTGTGAACGTTTTCCATCGTGCTCTACCTAAATATGGTCATAAAAATACTGAAATACAAAATCAAAATTTGATGACGTCACACTTCGGTACTCTATGAACACCATCCTCATGAGCAGTCAATAATACGGAGAGACTTCTTTTGTAATAATATACAAATATTGAATATTTGTATATTTATTACAAAAGAAGTCTCTCGGTATTATCTGCAATTCTGCTATACTCTCACACACAGACCCGTTATTTGTTGATAGCAGACTATTAGAAATAAATGACCTGTATCTATTTCATTTGGGACAAATTTATGTAATAACTATAATAGAAAGACCCTTCCATTTGATGCTATGTTCCCCCCAAATCGGCCATTTCACGACTACCCAACTAGACGGTCGAGTTTCACCTACCACTCTGTAGAACTTATTAGCGAATAAGTCATTTATGTATGACGGTCCTAGATTTTGGAACTTTTTAAGTGAAGATATTAAAAGTATTAAATTCTTTTAAGAAAAAACTAAAAATATGTTTGCTCAAATCTTATAATAATGTTATACAATAATAAACTGATAACAGCTGGTATCTTATTTTTTCCATTTAGGTCTTCATCATGGTTTATTGCCACTTCTAATGCCAACTGGTCTAATAGCCAACTGGTCTAACACCATTCGGTATAATATCAGTTGGTCTAATAACCAGTTGGTCTAATCATCATTTCGTCCAATTGCCATTTGGTCTAATTGCCATTTGGTCTATTTACCATTTGGTCTATAGTCAATTCGTCTAATAGCCATTTGGTCTAAAACCATTTGGTCTAATAGCCATTTGGTCTAATAGCCATCTGGTCTAATTACCATTTGGTCTAATCATCGTTTCGTCTAATGACCAACTGGGCTAATTTCTTGTTTGCCCTCTTATACGACTACGGACTACATTGCATTGAGGGAGATTATTAAACGGGTCCACGGAGAATGGCGGATGCTCATGAATATGAAATAGGGTTAGGATTGGTGTCAGGTTTCGCGTCCTCGCCCCCCCCCCCCGATGGTGCCAGTGCCCTCGACCAGAGCCCACAACAGCTGGACTATAGCTAAAAAAAAAAATGTTTTGCCAGCCCTCCCAAATTCTCTCAGGGGGGGGGGGAGGGGATATGGGGTCCAGTGTCCCTCCATAGCATAATTATCTGATAAGCCAAAAAGTTTTTTTGGGGGTCTCGCCAGCTGTCCAAAAGTCGGTCAGTTGGGGGGGGGGGGGGGGGGGAGGAGAAGGCGACAATTTTTTTCCAAGCCCTCCAAAATTCGCTCAGTGGGGGGGGGGGGGGGGGCGGCGAAGGGTTCGATTTTCCCTCCATAATCCTTTACAAGCCAAAAAAAGAAAAAAAAAAAGGTTTTCGTTAAAAAGGGGGCCGTAATGCATACTTCTCACCCAAAAGGGGGGGGGGGGGGGGAGGGTGTTGACAATTTTTTTTTACCAGTCTCCCTCCATAGCCTAATTATCTGATAAGCATAAAAAGGAGACCCGTATTTTGGGGGTCTGCGGGCATTTTCCAACACGCATTTAAATGGGTGCCCTGCATGTTATGCATATTAGACACAAAACTAGGATTCCCCCTAAATAGAACACTGTATGTAACAGGGGTTTTACCGGGAGTTTCCTCCTTCCTGCGCAAAGCGAGAAAACTTTGACGTTTTAGCAAATTTTGACAGAAAGAGAACTGAGAGAAAGATAACGGCCCGTAGCGTCTTTTCAGGGATTTATCTCCCAATCCCCCCCACCGCTTTTTCGTTCTCACTTTTTTTTTGCCCCCACCACCTCCTGGCTACGCGCCTAAAGGGGCTCCAGCCCTTTCCCCTTTTTCTTGTTCCTTTTTCTTTGATTTGTTTATCTTTTCCTTGTCGTTTCGTGTTGTTTGTTGTTCTGTTTGTGTTTTACAAGTCTTCGTAGGCACAATTTGAAACAATTTTATTTTCCCTGGGGGATCCACAAATTACAAGCACTGCCTTTTAGTGGATCCCCACATTTCCTGAGAAATTAAGAATTTATATTAATAATTCATTATAATAATTGATTTATATGTACAATGTACTTCTACACTTATCAAAGAAAAATGAATTTGTAGATATATTTTTCATATTTTCTGTAACAATATATGTAATGCCATTGTCTTTTCTTTCTGTTGGAAATGAAATAAATACGAATTTGAATTTGAATTTGAATAACGGTTCTCAGAAATAATGATGATGATGATGATGATGATACTACTACTACTACTAACAACAACAACACCACCACCAACAACAACAACAAGCATGGGGGCACAAGGGGGGCCATGGCAACCCTGTTCATCCGCAGAGGAAATGGTCAAGATCTTTACCAACGAACGTAGAGGGCGGCAACACTATGCAGTCTTGCTATGAGGAAGGTTCACTTCTTACGCGCAAGCAGTTGAAGTGCGCGCACATTTTGGTAGGCATGCCAACAAAACCATAAATCGAAGTAATACAATGACGAATTGATAGCGACATGAAGACAAAAGGAGATACTACGAATAGATGCAGATTTAAAAAAAAATATGTAATGCAAAGAATACATTATTTGAAACATTATTCCATTCATGATACCGTGTAAATTTCATTTCTATAATCTATAATCTTACCGTAAATAGGCATCTTTATGATCAGTGATTGTACCAGTGTGCTAAATTCCTGACGTTTTCGGCAAGCTGATTTGTGGCCACTCGCAATGCATTTCGGGATAGGGGTAACCTCTCTCCCGCTGCGGGCGTACTGCTGAAATTAAATAAAATCTATTCGCTGATCCATCAAAATGCAGTATCAATGAATGCGTCGTCTGCTGAGCTTGTTAACGGTATACAGTCTAGCTAGCGTCAGCGTAGGCAGCTGGGCAAAGGCGAGGGAAAGGTACCGAGCGTCATACCATCTCGCTGCACTGGACGTGCCCGAGGACGTAGCTGTGCTGTCAGGGTATGAATATTTCATAATTTATGATAACGGCTAAACACATCCATAAAAAATACCAGCAACAACAACAATGTTAAAGCAAACCAGTGATTCTTGCTGCAGGGAATTTAATTGGAAATCGGAAATTTCGACATGAATTAATTCAATTCATATTATCTTTTATTAAAAAGTTTTTCTATTCATTAATTTTTGGTTATTCATGATTTATTTTTTGTATTATTTTTTATTCATTTATTGAAATATCTATTTTTTTTTAAAATTAATCAATAATCAATGTTATTAATATTAGGTGTGTATTTATGTATGTATATATTCATTTATTAACCTATTTCATTGTTATTATTTTTAGAGGAGGGGTTAAGCTAAATTTAATTGGACATCGCCACGACTTCTATTCAGACCTCACCCAGGGGTGGATCAAGGATTGAGTATAAGAGGGGGCACACAAATGAAGGTTTGTCAAGGTAGACCCGTATTTTGTTGGTCTCGCCAGACCTTCAAAATTTGCTCAGTGGGGGGGGGGGGGGGGCGTTATGGGGGTCCAGTTTCCCCTCCATAATTTGCTTACAAGTAAAAAAAAAAAAAAAAAAAAAAAATGGTCTTCATTCTAAAAGGGGGCACAAAATGCATACTTTTCTTCCAAAGGGGGGGGGGGGGGGCAGGGGCCGGAAGTGCCCACTGGATCCGCCCCTTCTCTCTTTCTTTTTCGCCATATCTTCTCAGTTTCGCATTTTCTCATCTTTTTTGTCTTCCCTCTCTATCTCATACATACACCTTGATCACGTACACGTCCTGGTTCATTCACCCCTCCCCTATATGGTTCATTTCATTGATATAATGTGAAAGAACCTTTGTCATGTTCACAGAATAATTTTCAATTACATGTATATCTTTCTCACAATCAAGATTTAAGGTACAATAGTTTATACACGTCGATTCAGAAATACGTTTATATTTTTTTTACTTTTTAATGAATATTTTCTTGCATGCAGAAATGAGGACAGTTTTCAGAGAAGTTTAGACATTGTCTTACTTCTTAAATACACGTTTACTTCTTCTCCTTTAAAAAATCCAACATAATTTATATAATTCATCTGCAGTCATACACTTTTTTTCATATACTACAATACAATATAGTTCCATCACAGCCGACTTGTCAAGGTCAAATAATATTCTGTACAAATTATGTACATGCATTAAAAAAAAAAGAATTTCAATCTAAATGAATCATACGTTATTAATTTCAATCCCTTTCCAAGAAGTAAATTATTTGAATTACAATTTAAAGATTATTTACCCACTACACCCCTACAAAGAAGAAATGACATAAGAAATAAATGACCATCTAATTTCTGTTCAACACACACCAATGACAACAATTTTACTCCTAAAAACAAAGATAATTTTGACAGTTGTAAGAACTCTTTAAATGATCCATCTCCTTTTAGGTTGGTACATGTATATTGCATGTTACTATTATTATAAATTTAACTATAAAAAAGGGGCAGGAGGAACACACATAGAGATCTAATTAGATAGTTTCAAGTCAAATGAAGTGTTGAATAGTATGGATTTTCTCAGTAGATAATGAATAAAATAATAATTTACTTAATAATTTATAAATTCATAGAATCAGATTAGTTTGTGAGACACTCCGGGCAGATTTAATAAAGTAGTGGCCCTGGCAGTGCTTATCTTAATATCATTTAGGGGCCCCGTAATCTCACTATATAGGTCACACAGAAGAGGAAGACCTCACAATAACGAGCTACTATAACAAAATGGCTGCATGTGACTACAACATTTGAAATGGGGAGGGGGTGGGTAAAATGCTCAAGATATAATTGAAGAACTTTAAACTCCTGTTCAGTCATTCTAATTATAATAATATACATGTATGTCCATTTATATAGCGCAACTACTATACAAATATACTCTCTGCCCTTTAAATACCGCAGCTTTAGCCGAGCCGCCATGAAAGGCGCTAAGGCATTTAAGCAATTTCTCCCAACCGGTACCCATTTACTTCACCTGGGTGGAGAGTGACAAATGTAGATGACTGTTTTGCCATTAGCGCTGCGGCAGGATTCGAACCGTGAACCATATGATCCACAGTCTGGTGACGTATACACTAGACCACGACACCTCAACATGCATATTATACTTGAATCCAGATATGATTTTAATATGAAGAAATGGGGTAACCTCGCTATTCATAAGGACCGCTTATTCATAATGCGTGACTAAATGAATAGCGGTCCTTCTAAATAGACAAATTACCATTATTCATAACTATTCATAAGAACTGCTATTCATAACGTCTGTTAAATGTATATAGTGGTTTTCTATGAATAGCTGTCCTTTTGAATAGCGAGCGGACCCAGAAGAGATACATGTTGATCAAAGCAGGGGGCTATTTCACAGTAGAGCTGAAGTAGAAATCCATATCTGTTGAAAGAAAAGAGGAAAGATTTTAGAAAATAGCATCCATTGTGTATTTGATAATTAAACAAGCAACAATTAGAATTAAAATAAAACCCTGAAACTTTGAGCTTCCTATTAACACAGTTAGCATCAACTCTTTATATGAAATGGAATAATAAGTGTGAATTCTCAAAAGTACTTAAAGAGGAAAAAAGTTGGACACATAAAATTTTCAAGGCTATTCAAAAGCAACCAAATTAGTAAAGTCTCAAGAAAATTCAGTTGGGATGTTTATGTGAAAAAAAATATGTGTACCTAGATTGTATTGAGCTACTAATAACAACCAGGGGCGTCGATTATGCAATGGCAGTTGCCCCCCCCCCCCCCGATAATATTGAAAGGGCAAATAAATCATCCCCCCCTGTAACCGTGGATAAGCTGGTAATTAAGAGGTGTTGAAAAAAATCATGTAGAGTACTATTAGGGTGTCCCCCCTAATCCAAAAACGGATCGACACCCCTGATAGCAATCTTACTCTTACAGCATAGACCTACCATGCAAAACTGGAGCAGCTAAGTATTTATTTGTTCCTCTCAGAATTTGTCTTCATTCTCAGCGGTAAGCCTTCATCTTCATCATCTTTAAAATAGATGAAGGAGAGTCGTGTAGAGAAGCATTATTATTGTATTAAGAAAAAAAATGAGATACGCTCATCCTCACCCTCGTGATCTTTTCAAAGAGGATAAATACTAACTGCATGTACAATCCATCCTGAAATATTTGTGGATTTTAATAAAAGTGTAATGTATTCACACATCTTATTTTGTTTTGTTTCTGTTTGCATTAATTAATGAAATGTTTAATATAATAATTAAGGGGGACTAAATTTCTATTTATACTGACATCACACTGAACATTCCCTAAAGATCTCATAATTGATTTTGTTAAAGACACTAAAACAGCTAATTTAATATTACACTGAAGAAAACAGATCTCAGTGGTGGATAAAGGAAAAGGACAAATGAAATGTCCATTCTCTCAGAATTCTTTTGTTGTTGTTGCTGTTTTGGTTGGACAATGTAAACTAAAAACTCCCCCCTCCCCCAAGTAAACCGATTCTGGATCCACTACCATTACCAGACATATAATTTTTAGCTGTAATACCCTGTGGTAACTCCTTGGTATTAAGTCTAGGTCCAACTAGTTAGGTCTAGACCTACCTGTTTATTTCTCACGTCTCATCAAAGTCTTTTATATAGTAGGACTTTCCGCTTCATCCGGCACCTACAACAGTTGTTGAGTTATGTAGACCTCTAACATTAGGCTCTATTAGATCTTCAAGTAGATCAGCCACAAGTTAGTTCCTTGCCAAGTTTATCTGAGGGCAATCAAAGTCAACATGAGACTAATGAATGTGATTACTGAAAGTCACTGAGTGAAACAACAAAGGCCATCCATATGATATATTACTCTGTGGAGATGTATTATTACCTCTCATTAAAAGTGCTTTGATTCTGGTCTACAAATAGTACAACCAAGACTAAATATGAACCCCTCTCCCTCTCTCTCTCTTGAAATTAAAAAAAAATAAAAACATCATGATGCTTGCCTTTGAGTTTGTGAAAAGTTACAAGTTACAAATACAATTATCATTATGGTTAACGTTAGGGCCTAACTTTGTTAATGTTAGGCCTAATTAGTTAGACCTATTTTGATCTAACTTAGACGATATTAGGCAAACCCGGAGAATAGGGGCCGGTCTTGGCGTGCTGTATTCATTTGTGTGCAAGCAAAATTTTTAATGTAGCCCGGCGGCGGCGGCGGCGATGATCTTGTAGTTTGTACCAGATTCAGCGATGAAACATTTGCGAGTTTGACTCCATTTCTGGCCAAAATCGTTATGATTTTCATCAAACAGCTACAAATCTGAAAGCCAAGAGGACAATATGATTATCACAGCATTAATTACTTGATTTAAAATATATTTGGAAGTTAGTAAACGAAGAAGCTTGACTTGGGGAGGAATTTTTAATTTGTAAACAAATCTTTCGGCATATTACTCCCAGTGTTAAAGATCGTATGCTCGATCTGTAATGAAAAACACAAGTCAGAAAAAATTGGTGACCAGCGGGATTCGAACCTGTCATCTACTGCTTGCCGGGCAGCGACTTAACCACCAGGCTATTCTGGTTCACGGCCAAGTCACGACGAACTAGAATCAAATACCCACGGCGGACCGCTTGAATATTAATGAGTCAGAAAGAAGAGGATCTTGGGTATTTGATTCTAGTTCGTCGTGACTTGGCCGTGAACCAGAATAGCCTGGTGGTTAAGTCGCTGACAGATCGAGCATACGATCTTTAACACTGGGAGTAATATGCCGAAAGATTTGTTTACAAATTAAAAATTCCTCCCCAGTCAAGCTTCTTCGTTTACTAACCATTGTCTACGGCGGACCGTTTGAATATTAATGAGTCAGAAAGAAGAGGATCTTGGGTATTGGATCTTGGGTATTTGATTCTAGTTCGTCGTGACTTGGCCGTGAACCAGAATAGCCTGACTCTGAGTCTCGTCTTAGGCGGTCAGATCGAGAGAGAGAACTGTATAGGCCTATGTGTAGCAATAATGTACACGGTATATATGCACACTGTATGGACATGGATCGAAATCAAAATACAGCAGTAGCAGCGAAATATAGCAGGAACACGTTAGCAATCTCACAAATACATATTATTGTATCGTAAAGTAAAATGATAAATTTATATAACTATTTAAATCTTTTTTCTCTTGAAAATTATAAAAATCATTGACAAATATTATTGAACATAACATCTGATTTTAACATTTTAATTCAAAAGTTTTTGAAAGTATAAATTGAAAAAATAATCAAATCTACAATCTACCTAAAAACCTCTCTGAGAGAAAACGATGGTCACAGAAATTTAGCGAAGTGAACCTTCCTCATAGCAAGACTGCAAAGTGTTGCCGCCCTCTACGTTCGTTGATCTTTACCTTACCTCTATAATACGTCTATGCCTCTACCCCTGTTTGCGTGCGCGCGCGCATCTGGGGGTGTTTCCATAGGGTGTTTCACAAAGAGTTAAGTTTGACTTAAAGTCATAGCTTAAAGTATAATGCGTAAGTGCCAATGCGCATACGATATTCAACGTGTAATCTCATTGGAAGATTACCCAATTGCGCGCGTCCCGTGAGCATGAGTTGACCAATGCGGTGATGTGTCGTATACCGCACGCAACTAGGAATTTAAGTCAAACTTAACTCTTTGTGAATCACCCCCTGGCGTGTGAATGTAAGTACATGTATGTGACTTTTGTGATTTTGTGTGTCACCACCCCCCCCCCCCCTCATGTTAAAGAAATCTGAGCCTTAAGCCCGCCTCACACTGTGCGATTTCCTGCGATATCGCCTCGCATCGCAGGAAATCGCACGATATCGTGCAGTGTGAGAGGTCTTGCGACGCAACAGCTTGCGATTTTCCCAATATCGCAAGCAATCGCCTCGCATCGCAGGGTTTTGAACATGTTCAAAAATTTTGTTGCGATGCGATGCGATGCGATGCGATTTCCATCTAGTGGACAGAGGAACAACGGATAAAGGGCAGGAGGTTCTCCTTCAAATGTGGCAGGATAGCCGGATAGGCCATCATTATTTAACATCAGCCTGCCGGCCTATCACAATCGCGTGACAAAAGACAGAATGAAGACGGAAACATGTTACGAGATTGGATATATCACTGGATGGTACGTTAGCGGGACAGTGAACAATGAGGTTTATTCCGTCACAATACATTGCTGTACATTAGCAGGACACTCGCGGACATTAGCAGGACATTCAGACAATGCTCCTAACAAAGCACTGTCCTGCTAAGGTACCATATAGAGTTATATATATAACCGTAAGTAATCATCGAGTTTGATGAAATTGTGCACTATGCATTTTTTATCGCACAAATTTTTTGCATATGTAGTCCCGTACATAGGATTTAATTGGAGTGTGATTTCATCGTTTTGCGCAGTGCAGGAATGCAATGGGTCGAACTCGAAGATCTGACTTGAGTATGGCTGTCACTTTGGATGGGAATTTTACCCTGAAAATTTAACTTTATCGTTTTGGCGAACCTCATTTGGTCTGGGATTCTCATTGCCAAATCATACCAGAACTTGAAGTCTGATGCACACATTTGTACATTATAAATTATCTAGGCCTAGGCCTAAGATCATGAAGATTAACTAGGCTAGGGCCTAGGCCTAAGTAATTGTGGGACGCTTTGACTTACTACTTAGGCCTACTCTACTTTGTAACTCTAATTAAATCTAATTGAAATCTAAAAAGGAATCTAATTAACCTAAAACTATAATAGTAAAGTAAAACAAATTAAAGTAAAACAAAGAAAGTTACAAGGCACTAGATTTAAATTACTTACAGATAAATAAATGTAAAAACCCCATGCATATTACTGACCTCTAACAGTCTAAGTCTAACTTTTTTAGGGACTACTATTTGAAGGTCCTTATTCCCCCGAAATTCGGAGTCCTTTCATCTCAATTCTAACCCACAAAGTACACTCAACAGCGGCAGAAGCAGTGACAAGAGTAACCCTACACATCCCTGTCGCGCCGTCTGGTCGGGCTATGACATGAGTTGTACTAGGTCTATACTAGTAGTCTAGGTCTAGTCTACGTTGTGGGCACAAAAATAAATAATATGTAAGTTGTTCATAGTTGCCTCGTCTAACTCTAAGTTAGAAGAGAGAGAGTTGCAGCTGGCAGCTGGCCGAAGAAGTACGGTATGTACGGTTATTAAAATTATTTGGCCCTTAGGGCGCTGGACCGACGCTTGCCTCGTTTCGGTACCTCAACTTCCCTGAGATATGGGCTCGGCAGCCATGTCCATCAGTGCTTTATACATGCGTCGTAAACAGCATACAAATTTTAGGTAGCTGCTTTTCTCGGTATTTTTTTTCTCAATATATAGATGTATTAGATCTATAATATTTTTAAAAATTTCCCCTCTCTTCTACTGTAGGATTCTTTGGCATGCTGGATAAATGGATTTTATTTATATTAATTAATAGGCCGATATATATTGTGCCTCTCAGTTTTTGCACTCTACTAAGTACTATTATCCACAGCTCACCCAATACTAAGCTGAGTTGAGATGACAGGCAAATTTATTTCAGGTTTTTGCTCAAATTTATGATTAAGGATCAAAGAATTCTTCATTATTCAATTTGTTAGGACTGAAAGTGAGGTTTTGGGTATCATTTACCTTGTTCGCATAACAATAAGTGTTAAAATACTTTTATAGCTGCAATGTATTTTACTTCCCATTATTCAAACATAATCTCTTTTTCAGTTAACCCATTGCCTTCTTGAATCAGGTGGGTCCTGTATCAAGTTTTGAGCAAACTTTAGGGAATAAGAGAATTCAGCAGTCAACAGCTACATGTTAATACTTTGAAAGTTATTGTGAGATCTACTTTATATGATCATGATTATGTTGTACTATTTGTTTCAGAATATTCATATTGATAAGTTAAGAATGTATTTTAAAATGTCACTCATAAATCACAAGTAAGCTGGCTACTGATGTCAAGAATGTAAGAAAGTTTGTAACATGTTTCTGGCTTTTGTTCCCCCACTTATTTTTTTGCATAGCTCATTTTCTAATTGAAACTTATTTTACTATCTTTTCATAGGATTTTTCAAGCTGTCTCTTGGAAGCTGTTCTGCAAGCAGTATACCATCCATGAGAAACGCAGTGCTATCAACCCTCGATCTTTCCCACAATGCACGCACTGTAATGTCAAAGACATTGCCTTGGAAAAGTTACTGGTAAGAATTGTTTTTGAAAACAGACTTTTAAAGAAAATTATAACTTGTCATGCAGGTTCCTTTTTTTAACTTTTACCTTGTCTTTTTTCTTTTATTTTGATTGAATTTACTTGTTCAAAAAGATAGTCGTATAATTTGCAGAGAAATGACATGAACACAACAGATATCATAGGGACGACACTTTTCATTCAAATAAAATGCTTAATTTTGATTTAATCTGTCAAAACATATTTTTATAAATGAATAGATTTTCATTTTAATTGCAATTGCACAAAATTATTTTGAATGATTTGCATTCAGGCTGAGCGAAGCAAAGAAATCTCTTAATCAGTTTTTATTCTTTGTCAAACATCTATCCAGTAAAGTGTATTCAAGTACAGTATAATGCTGATAATTTGTTTGCTGTTTGATTTAAGCCGGGAAATGTAATTAACTCTTAGTTACATTTCCCTGATTTAAGCCAGTGAGAATGAGTTTGATTGTAGAGTAATCAAGGGTGTTACTAAACTGATGGATTTAGTTAATGTACCCTTTGTTTCTTTTTATTATTAGCTCTTTATTACTTATCATTGTACCTCTCATGTTTTATTAATGAAGCTGTAAACATCAGATGAAATCTACCAGATGACCATCCTATAGAAGCTATAAATGCCTCACCCAATATCCACCTTGCCAGAGAGTTTCTATGAACTGTCATCCCTATGAACTGTCATCCCTCAGAATTTTAGATTTGAGTGACAATGAAATCACAGGTATGTTCTCTTATTTCTCACTCATATGTCTGAATAAATATGAAATGTGAATACATGAATAATAAGGATTGAAAACCAGGAATGAATTCAGCTTGTGCTGGACTTTGCTGGATTTCTGTCTTGTATCGAGCAAAACAAAATTCCCTATTTATTCCCGGTAATTATGATTTTTGGAATCCAGCTGCCAGCCCTTCCCAGGTAAATTACATCCAGGGTTATAACATTATTTAGTCTGGGGGTGGGGGGGGGGGGGGGGGGGGGGGGTGGTTGGCCTCTTCAGTTTTCACTTCACCCCATGAATCTGCCTGCATGTATGTTTGAGTAATACTGGCATCCATAATTTCATGATTCACAAATTAAAATCCATATTTGAATATTAATAAGAACAAATGAAATGACAATACATTTGGTTTTTCTATCAATGAAAAATTAAATACCGTACATGAATTTCAAGCAAATGTGTTGATAAATAAGAACATCTATTTTGATCCCTCGATTACCTTGCAGATCTGGATGCAAGCAACTCTTTGGCATGTCTGTCATTGAAGAAATCAACTTGGAGCACAATCCCATACCTGGTGATACCTACTCAGAACTGTTACAACATCAAACCGTTAATATCTGAGCCGTCTCCTTCAGATCATATGGATTGAAGGTGGTATTTTCTTCGTTCAATCCCCCCCCCCCCCAATCACCCCCACACTTGGAAATTATGTTGTCTGCAAACACAGACCCTAATTTGACACTTAATCAGAAAATCATTGTCTTGAGAGAAGCCTAATTCAGCTACCTTCTGGTCATGTCAGGAGCAGCTATAGTACATGACATATGGTAGTCTTACAGCGCAGACACTCTTTTACAACTGACCAGGGTTTCAGCATGCAAACTATCAGTATAGGGGCATTCACAAACAGGGCAATGTTGATTTTCGAAAATCGGTACTAGTTTTTGAGACATTATTCAAAGCCTTTTATGTATGTGGACATGAAATCTCTGAAAATAGTGAGATTCTAGTTGTTATTCAAATTGTGATTACTAACTTTACAGTTAAATTACTTTGCAGGCACAAAACTTTGTCAATTAGCATAATTCAATATCCAGATTTGACCCCTCATAGTTCATAAGGCTTTCCTATACTAAAGGTTTTCTTGACACAGACAGTGACATAGCCAGCATATGGTGAAAGCCTATACCCCTTGGCTCAAACTATTTGGAGACGATTCCACTGTCCTGATCAACAGCCTCCAAACCAACTTTGACGGACCCTGGTTTAAAACTGAATCCTGTCTTTCAGATGGCATTTTTATTTCCCCCAAAGTAAATAATCATGTCTGAACAGTCTGATTAATATGTGTCTGTAAAAACCCACTTGTAAACATTGGTGCAATCATAGCTAACAGAAGCAGTGGCAGATTTAGGGGGGGGGGGGGCACATCTGGCCCGTACCCCCACCCTTTTTGGAAGAAAAATGTGCATTGTGCCTCCCTTTTTAGAACGGAAACCTTTCTATTATATGATAATTGTATTGTTTGTTATACAGTATACTATATATTGATGATTCAAGCAAAATTTGCATTTGAAAAATGTAGTTACTTGAAAATTGGGAGATGAAACGTTTTTATTTTCAACAAATCATGTGAACTACTGAGAATCCATGAAATAAATGTACAATCAGGAACAACATCTAATAGCACAACTCTCAGCTAGTTGTGATTCAAATGGAAAAAAAACAACAACACCAAATCCATGCATGAGCAGGGGAAAAATGATTGTCTTTCAATTACATGTATTTTTCTTTTGTTGGGGGGGGGGGGGGGGTAAACTATGGTTTCATTACATGTTACAGGTTTTTAATAATTACTGAATTTCTTTTCTGTTTGTATTGCTGAAAGAAGAAAAAAATATTCTAGTGTGCTTGCACTTCCTTTATACAATGACTGGAAGGCATTCTATGCAATGCATTTTGTTTAGCCTCTGCTATAAAAAGAAAGTGCGAATTGTAATTCTTTAGTTATCAGACAAGTATAATAATGATTAACAATTATTAACAAATCTTGTGAAATGAAATTTAAATTTGGGTTTATTGGAATCACTGTGACAAAATACAAAATTTGTATTTCATATTTAATAATAGGTTAACTATTATGTATGTATAAACTGTACTTCAAAAAAACATGTTTATAGACTTGATAAATAATTGTCGATTTTTTTTCTTCATTCATAACCAGAATATTTATATAAATAAGGATTCACAACTTCAACAAACAACTGAATATTTTTATACAACTTGTTAAATGTCATCAATTTCCAATTTGGTTTTTAGCAGAAAGAAAAAACAAAAAATCCACTCAGTATTATTCACCCGCTTGTACCTTATTTGGGTTATTTAGAGTTTCGCTCTAATAGAAGACCTCAAAAAAAGTGCTCTCCAAATGTCAACATAAGATATGATTGCTTATATCATGTTTGTGCAGAAATATAATTTGATATTTTTGCATCATTGATAATGAAAAAGGTGAGAATGAAAAAAGTGAGAGAGGGGGAAAAGGATACAGAAACATATGAAGGAATTTTATTTAATACTGGATCGACGATTATATATGGTGTGTTCTCATGAAAGTGAATATACATGTTATGTAAATTTTGATCAAGAAATTATATTATATTTGTATAGCTAATTTGTGTTAAGATACTATTTAAGATCATGATGTGCATAAAACAAGTAAAAAATGGTTGACAATGACAAATGTATTGAAATGGTCGCCCAGATAGACAATTATGTTACTATACATGTAATTTGTATACTAATATTTGTTATAATATTGGTAATGTTTTTTGAGGTATTGATTTGCTATTAAGCAGATATTCCACTAAATGTAATGCACATGGTTTGTTTGTTAAAATGTATACATACACAGAGGTGGGGTTGTGTCTTCATTTCAGGAAAATGGACCTTGTGTGTTTACTGGAACTATGCTTGACTCACTGTAAGCACATTCTCTCTCTCTCTCTCTCTCTCTCCCTTTCCCTCTTTCTTTCTGTCTTTTCTTTTCTTTTATCAAAATCATTTCATTTGTATTTCCCATAAAATAAAGTAACTTTTCTTTAACATGCAGCTTTCGTCTTTCTATTGTAAGGGATATTCAGCACGTCTCCAATAAAGATGCATGATACCTATGTCACGAACAGCTCGGTGTTTCACTCAGTCCTATGTGAATATTGTTTACTGAGAGGGGATGTGAGAGAGTTCCAGAGAGAGAGGGGGAGGGGGTGGAAATAATTATAGTTCTAATAGTCATTGAGAAATATTAAGAGAGCAATAGCGGGGGACAGGAGAGAGAAAGTGATGTGGAGATTTGAGAAAAGATAAGAGAAGCAAAGAAAGAATGATATAGATAGAGAACGGGGGAGGGGCAAAGATCAGGGCACATCCAAACTTTTAAAAGGGCGGGGCACACACAGAAAATACCTGACAATCAAACAGAAGAAAAATTAAAAAAAGATGAATGCTCGGAAACCATTACCCTATTAAACCCATACTTCTGATGAAATAACGCCCAGAGCAATTGTCACAGAAGCAAATGCCGGATCACCGCTTAATTAAAACAATGAACTGATTCTATTATTATATTCTATTATTGACCATAGACGATCCGCCCTTTTCTTACTGAGCGAATTTTGAAGGTTTGGCGAAAATTTGTCGCCTCCCCTCCACTGAGCAACTTTTCGAGAAGCTGGCGAGAACCAAAAAAATAGGGTCTACTTTTTGACAAACTTTCATTTGCGTGCCCCCTCTTTCTACTCAATCCTGGATCCGCCCCTGATTCATATTATCAATATTTCATTCTGCCAAGAAAAAACCAACAAATCGGTGAATCCAAAATAAACAGAGTTCAAGGGAAGTCAAATGGA
Source organism: Heliocidaris erythrogramma (assembly GCA_025617745.1). NCBI lineage: Eukaryota > Metazoa > Echinodermata > Echinoidea > Camarodonta > Echinometridae > Heliocidaris > Heliocidaris erythrogramma. Next base: position 32,015,348 of record CM046861.1, on the reverse strand, counting down.
TGTCGGGGAAAAAAATAACTTGATTAACTAAATAACTATAACCCGAAGTTCATCTTTTCTTTTCCAATCCATCTAACTTTACGTAGCATAAAAATGTATCTCTCCCTAAATGTTGGTTACCTCATTTATAATTATAAGTCTCTATACTAATTTCAATTACTACATAGGCTACACATTCGTTACACATGCGTTTCATTTCATTTTTATTTAAAAAACATAATTACCTTTCAAGTTTTGGGAATTTTGTTTACGTGTGTCAGTTAATACTACTACAAATCACGTTATCAGTAATAAAGTACGCATGCGCGAAATGCTAAAATCGCACAGTGTGAGACATGCATCGCAGATCCTGTGGTAGCCTGCGATGGCCTGCGATATCGCTTTGCATCGCATCGCATCGCATCGCAAGTGATCGCTTGAAAAATCGCACAGTGTGAGGCGGGCTTTACTGAACCCATTGTCATAGTGTACAGAATATGCCACTGAATGTTTGCTATATAGCTTACAGCATTAAATCAGTGAGCATGCATTAAAACCTATTTGCTTTATACAATTTCTTTTACAGGTGAAGATCGTTACGATTGCCAAAGTGTTGCAGGCTGCATACGGTATACCTCTTGCAACGTATTTGGGATGTAAAACTGTACCGGTAAGCAGGCTTACTTTTAAAGATAAGGGAAATGGTCGTGTAAATTGTTATAGAATTTCTTGAAATCTTCATGTTTTCAATAGATTTTTTTCCTTTAAAATTATTTTGATTTCATTGAGGTAATCGGTAATGCCATTAAGATGACTTATCGTAGATTTTAGAACAGGTGCCTATTTCTACAAACGCCGTAATTGAAAGGAACTCCAATAATAAAACGCAACTGATTCAGATTCAGATTGATTGAGCAATCAGATTCATGTGTTGTGGACGTTTTGGACTCAAAAAGAAGTTTTTAGAATTCCGTTTATACCACATTTTCTATGAAAGGGGTTCCTGGTTTTACGTAACATTGGCCATCTTTTGACGCAAGAACAACTGAATAACGTAAAGAAAATTTCTTCAAAATTAAAGTAAACAAGTTCCATGGATTACCACAAAATCGTTGGTCTAAAGGGAAAGGATTTCAGCCATGTTAGTTGCAAAGTAGACCTCTTACTTTAGAAATAATTATCAGTTAAAGATATAAATCATCTAACATTGACCCGATTGAAAAAAGTGTTTAAGCGTTTAGACATGTTAGATGTTACTGAATATTGCCTTTTTCTTTCTTCCTATATAGCAGTGGCGTATCCATCGGACCGGGGGGGGGGGCGCAACAGGCGCGCGCCCCCCTATTGGCCGTCGTAAAAAAAAAAAAATCCTCATACCAATTGAAAATATTGTTCATTAAATAGGCTTCAAAATTGGTCACATATATAGAACTGCCAAGTAGTACGTTTTTAACGTATTAATACGGTTTTTTGAGTAAAATACGTCCTTACGTTTTTCTGTGCGAAAATCCGTTTTTTGAAAATTCCGAGTATGGTTGTTCGAACTTACACTACGTAGATACCCTACAACTACCTTATCTTGTCTATGTGCACTGTTTGTGCTAACATGTACAGTGTATACGAAGCATGGTGTGAGAACAAACAGTGTACATTGACAAGATAACGTACTGTGCAGTGAATCCATGTTATGCATGATGGCAGTGCACGATTGTGCTATCGCGAGATAGGGAAATCACAGCCCCTAATAACCGGCATTTGTCCTCTGAGAACTGATTCTAAATTTTGCAAATGAGTCCAAATGGAATATCATCGCTATTTTTCATGATTCAGGTGAGAGATAATGTCTAATTTGTTGGTTAATCTGTTGAAATATTCTCTTGAAAAAATCCCTACTGGAAAGTGAATTCCAGCAGGGATTTTTTCAAGAGACTATGATCAAGGTACAAGGATACAGGTGCCAAGTCTTCCCCAGCACCAGCGGCCTAGATAATTGGTAGTGTGGTGGGTACAGTGCGTGCATATCGTGAATCGTTCTTCATGACCAGGCTTTTGTGGCTTGTTTTCTACTCTTCCCGCCCCCCCCCACTCAGTATTATTTAGGGTACGCGTATGCTTGTTCCCTCCCTTTGAAAGCACCCCCCTATCTCAGGGCTGCCAAAATTTCTGAACCCCCCTATCGCGGGCTTTGCGCGGGCTTTTCCTGCTTTGGAGACCCCCCTAAATTCAGAACACTGCTCAATGTACCCCCATATCTCAGGACAGACACCAACCCCCTCCCAAGTAAGCTGTCATTACAATACCTTGGAAGAGATGGGGGCCAGTGTTTCTACTTTTCAAAATGAAATAATCCTGGCTGAATGAGCTATCAAAACTAGCAGGAATTTCAGGAATTTGATCCTGGGATTTGATCGATTTTTCAAGATATTTCATACCCCCCCCCCTTTTTTTTAATTTCTCAGGTGTCGAAGAGAGAGAGAGAGAGAAAGAAAAACACCCCCCTTTTTAATGAAATCTCCGGGTGAAAGATAAAAAACACCCCCTTTTTTTACAATTCACGGGCCGGATTGTGTCGCCCAAAAAATACCCCTTTACCGCCGAGTGGGGGGGGGGGGGGGGGGGGGGGGGCGGGCTACTCTTTAACTTTATGTTGGGGTGTTTGAATTTAGCTGTGGTTAACTACATACGATCAGGGAATTCCTGGAATGTTATAGAATGAAGATAAAGTAAGTTTCCATGGAAAAAAAAATTTAGTTCCTGGTTTTGAGTTTAGATCTTACTAGGCAACTGGGCAAGGTGAATTTGCATGTGGTGTGGTAAAAAGCAGATCAATTTTCTAAAATATTAAGTTAATCATGTCAATATTTCTTTATAATGTACTGTAGATTAATGAATTTAGCCCTCTAAAGAACAAGAAAACGTATACCAGCTTCAGGGGGCTTCGCTCCCTGAACCCTCAAAAGAGGCTTTGCCCCTCGACCCCATCAGGGGCCCTGAGCGGGCCCCTGTACCTCCGGCTTGGGTTTTCAGGATTTTTTTGAGCTGAAGGAAGCAAACATTCAAACCCGAGTATGCAGCTCAGCAAAATGGAGCTGCTTCGAGACGAGACGAGTTCAGTGCCTGTTGCAAACTGTGCGGGGCACAATTTTGACCAGTATTTTTTATTTTTTAATGCATTCACATGAAACGACTTTATGCAACTGAAGGCGTTCTTATTAAAGAAATGTACAGTAGTCGCATTAGCATTTTTAAGGAAAATAGCGACAAACATATAAAACCGGCAAAATATGTTTTTTCACCTAAAAATATGTTTTTTCTAGCTGAATAATATGTTTTTTGAAAGTGACAGGTTGGCAGCTCTGCATATAGCACTATTTTGCATCTCAGCCCTTCTTCAGAAGCAAAAATTTTCCAAAGACCCCTCCCCCATGACGGCGATCAATAATTCCTGGCGCCCCCCCTATTAGGAAATCCTGGATACGACCCTGTATACAGAGCTGATTCTTATTCCGTGCCCGAGATTCTTGAGGCGAAAGTCGATCGACGTGAACAAGTCGGCAGCACCAGTCCAATCACTGAACAACACTTTAGTAAAGCATTAATTACTTGTAACTGGAAAGACGCTGTTTACTTAGTAGTATAATTGTTATTATCAGTAGTATTCGTAGTAGATTATCTACTACAAACATAATTACACCGTTTTCACACATTTCATATTTGAAGCACCATTTTTAATAATTCCAAGTCGCAACTGCTAAAAGTCATAGATGGCATTGCAAGGAGACGAAATAGGTTATCCAAACCCATTTAGCTTAAATAAGCACCAGATTCACTGTATACCTGTGAAACTGGTGATGGGTGTACTTAACTTACCAGAAGGACATCGACTAGCCAAAGTCTTCTTCACAATTACAACGTCGCAACCCGAACAAAGACTGAGTAAAGAATGTGCTTCTGTGCTTATGCATAGGCGTGACCCTACGATCACCATAGATGTCTCACGACATCACGTAGGTGCGTACACCAAAAAAGATGTAGTGGAATACGCCAGATTAATTCGAGAAAAGTTAGGTACACCGGTCTCTATTGAAGAGTTTCAAGGGTATGGTATTAGGCAGGTGAAAGGAAAGACCCAATGGGTGCATACAAGCGCCGAAAAATTGCTGAGATTGGATTCCGCAATCAAGCCCGGTAATGATATGGTTATGGTGATTAATAGTATTGATGGAAGGGGCGTTGGGGAAGAGAATCCACAGGGAGGAGCAGGAGCAGGAGCAGGAGCAGGAGGAGAGGGAAGAAGGGAAGAAATAAGAGTTGCAGATGGAAATAATGAGAGACAAAATGCAGGAAGGGAGGAGGTTAGAGATGGAGGAAGAAGAGCATTAGGTAGAAATAACGAGGAGCAAAACGAAGCGCGTCGAAACAGGCGTAGTAACAGGGATGTACATGAAAGAAATAGTAACAGAGAAGGAAATGGAAACAGAGAAAGACGCACGGACAGACATGTCAGAGAAAGACGTGATAGAAGTAGAAGCAGAGAGAGTGAAAGACGAAGTCTAAGTTATGAACCTAGCGATCGAGATAGATATGGTAGAGAAAGGCAAAGATACAGACATAGCTATACACGTAGAGATCATGGCACAAGACAACAAGACGTTGTGGAACCCGATATTAGGAAAAATATTGGTAAACGAAACAGATAATGTAGAACTTGCATGTGTGAAGATTCCTTGGATCTTCAAGAGAACTGTCATTGATGAAGCTAAATCTAACTGGGGTCAACTAAACACAGGAGTGCCACATGGATCTTTCTTACGTCCCCTTCTTTTTACTATCATGGTAAACGATATTCCAATATCTAAATGTCCACTATTGCTTCAAGGTTATGACGCAAGTAGTAGCCGAAACCCTTTGGGTACAGATATCGTTTTGAATACAGAATTAAAAGAAATACCAAATCAATGCACACTGACAAATTGGCTATAAATTCCTTTAAAACACAGTACATGCTTTTTTTTAAATTATCGTAGGAAATGGCAACACATATCCAACCTGCATGACGATCATTACCTTTCCCAAGTGCACACTGACAAATACATGGGTGTCTGGTTAGACCAAGCTCTAAATGGGACACAATATGTAAAAATACGGTGTAGATATGCGTCAAGAATTCAACTTTTCACTTGAGCCAAAAGATATTTACATTTTACATAGTATGAAGGAATGCAGTTAATTGTCATTTTTTTGATAATGCCCTTTTTTAGTACTGTTCAGTTACCTAGACAAATAAAAAAATACCACAGGTATACTGATAAGCCAACACAAAATATTGCAAGTATTAATGCTAGGGCAAATTCACCAACTCCCACTGTTCACATTTTCAACAGATTACACTGGGTTAGAGTCTAACAGAGGTGGATATTCCAAAGATATGAAAAGGTTTACCATGCACTGACTAATAGATACTGGTATATCGTAGATACCTATCAAACTTGTTCAGTAGATCTCAGAAACTCCACAATAATTCCAGAACAGGGCTATCAATTCATGTCTTGCTTTGCACCCGAACCTAAAAGGGGCAATTTTTTTTTCATGGAAGTGTCTCACTATGGAACCAGCTCCCATATTGTGTTTTACTAGCCCAATCGAAACACGCGCCTTTTTAAATCAGTACTGGACAACGTTATGAGTCTTGTAATATTATTGCACATATTGTACATGCCTATCAGATATTCATTTCCATATTTACTTTATGTTGTAAATAATTGTTGCATTATTAAGCATGTTCAATTCTCTTGTTTTTTCTTATCTTTGATTTGTACAGAGCCTCTCACTCAGAAGAACAGTTTAATTACTGATAGAGTTATACCTGTTTGAATAAAACTGTGAAAAATAATCACACTTGGCAAAAATAAGGGGGATAATGTTATATAGTACTACAGGAGTTATATACAGATGTGACTACTCATGTGAATAGTTAGATTGAGTGACATAAAGTAAAATATGTACATAATATATTAGTGATTCTTGTTTTTGTTCAATGATGACATTGTCTTTATCTGTATCTTAATCCAACTTAAAATCTAGACTGTTGGTCTACATGTACGTACTATTATATCTATAAGTAATGTTGCGAGTTATGATTATTTCCATGCTTTTATACAATTAAAATATTTTCAAATGGCTTTGTTCATTTTTTTAATGAGATTGAAAAGGTGTCCTATTGCAGTAAATACTTTTTTTCCTCAACTGGAAGCCTGTAAATAATAATTGTAAATATTTGGGTTTTTGGGTACAAAATTGGAATTTGAATGGGGTGGAATCACAAGCCCCGTGCTCCCTGGATCTGTCAATAAATGCCCGGATGCCCAAGTGGATTTAAAGGTACCATGAAATGGCTAATTTTACTTAAAAGGCACTTTTATGAGATTGGATAATACATGTAATAGTTCTTCTGTTGAGAGTAATATAGTTTGTGCCTAGAAATTGAAATGTGATTACATTAACTCCTGCAGCTGAAAAAAAAATACTTGAATGTTAGTTTAGTCATGATGGAAAGATGCGCTCTCCTAACCGCAAAGACCATTTCATTGATGAGGGAGAGTACTGGCTGAACAGGACATTTTCACTGAGGCCTAGGGAATATTTGTTTCCTTGTTGTATCGAAAGTCGTTTATTAATGTGGCAATCTTCAGTTGGTCACTACTCGTATATATAAAAATGCTTACATGATTCTATGACGTATAATGTGATAATAGGCCATTTTATGGAGAAATGTGCATAAACAGGCACAAGGTCCTTTGAAACAATTTGGATAAAGCACTGCTTGTGTAAATTATTTTCATTATCATTATTAAATATATTTTTATTGTATTTTGATGTTGTTTATCTATGGTAATGAATTAATATGTGTGAAATAAAATGTGTGAATATATGTACAGTGCATTAGAAAAACACATCTTGGAAAGTAAATAAAATAATATATTTTTAAGTAAACGAAGAAGCTTGACTGGGGAGGAATTTGTTAATTTGTAAACAAATCTTTAGGCATTTTACTCCTAGTGTTAAAGATCGTATGCTCGATCTGTAATGAAAAACACAAGTCAGAAAAAATTGGAACCAGCGGGATTCGAACCTGTCATCTACTGCTTGCCGGGCAGCGACTTAACCACCAGGGTATTCTGGTTCACGGCCAAGTCACGATGAAACTAGAATCAAATACCCAAGATCCTCTTGGGAAAGATTTGTTTACAAATTAAAAAATATATTTTTTTGTTCAAATTTTAAAGTTTGAAATAGGGCTAACAATAGTATTGTTTTGATTATAGAAAATGAGTACAAATTATTTCATGAAGCATAACAGATCTCGAGTCATCAACTCTTCATAAAGATTACTCTCATATTTTTTTGATAGTGATGATATGTAGCCTACAAGACGTAAGCTGAAAATGTGATCAATCATTTTTTTCCTAATTTGTTCTTGCAAAAAAAAAAAACATTTTTTGTATGTTTGCAAATGGTTGAGTATATATCTTTATTAAAGTCAAATTTAAGGAACATTTTTTTTCTCTGTGTTGATTTTCTATAAAATCTTTTAGTACAAACGTATGCGATGAATAGTGATACTTTTTTTTTTTACGAATCTTTTATTACTTCCTTTTTCAAAATAACATTTTCACAAAAGTCAACGTAAAATACAAGAAAAAAATATATTCACATGCCAGTATTATTGTTCCAAATTACATAATAATAATAAGTAACCATAATATTTTACATGCATGTATTAAATAGTAAATTGCGTTAGGTACCACACAAAATGGATTTTAGAATATTTATTTATTACCAAGAATACAAGAATACAACGAATATACAGTGCATAAATACAGATCGAAATACTTTGGTAAAATGAACTAACAAAATAGCATAATGCTAATCGAGGTTAGCCCATTATCACTATTATACATATTAATCATTTTACATTCAAACAAATTTACAATTTACAATTGATACATATATTTACAATTTACAATATTTACATGAAAAAGCATTAATACTAATTACTTTTTTGTTATTCATATATAGTTTAAATTCATTGACAGAGGATTATCTTTTTTAATTGTCTACTAAATGATCTTCTGGAATTTATACTTCTTAAACGTGTTGGCAGCTGATTCCAAGTAATAGGGCCTGAATATGAAATAGATTGTTTCCCCACATTTGTTCTAATTTTTATTACTTTGAGGTTACAATTTTCCCTACATCGTGTTTGATAAGAATGATTGATAAATGAAAAATAATCTGAAAATTTATGAGGCAGTCGATCATTTATGAGATCAAATATAAGCATTCCGATTACATATCTATATTGTTTAAATATATCTAGAATCTGTAAATTAATGAATAACTGAGCTGTGTGGTGCCATAAACCTTTGAAAGATATCATTCGTAGAATTCGTTTTTGAAGGATCAATAAAGGATTTAAAAATGTTTTGTTTGCAGCTCCCCAAACTTCTAATCCATAAATAATGTGAGGCAGAATAAAAGCATTATATAACATTGTTAATATTTTCTTTGAAACAAAATGGCGTATCCTATATAATATTCCAATTTTAATATGGCACGAAAAAGAGACATGATAACGAAGCTTTTCGACCTGCACTCATCAGGTTATCACGCAGGTATATAACAAATTACTTGAAATCAACTATATTATACTCGGTGAACCCGGACGCAACCTAGACGCCGTAATTTCAGAACAATCGCAAAGCTTCTTCCTCTTCTGTGCAGACAAAAGGAGTTCGTCCAAGCTTTGCGATTGTTCTGAAATTACGGCGTCTAGGTTGCGTCCGGGTTCACCGAGTATAATATAGTTGATTTCAAGTAATTTGTTATATACCTGCGTGATAACCTGATGAGTGCAGGTCGAAAAGCTTCGTTATCATGTCTCTTTTTCGTGCCATATTGAAATTTTGCAGTACCAAGAAATTATTCCAATTTTCTTGCTTATCGTTTTGCAGACGTTGCTTATGTGCTTTTTCCAATCTAGGTTTTGGTCAATGCAAATTCCAATAAAGGATGCAGAATCAACAGATTATATATGTTTTTGTCACCAATGGACAGATGACCAGATAATGTGTATTTTCTTCTTTTATTTCTAAATAAAATATAATTAGTTTTATCAATATTAATTGTCAATTTGTTTGTACTGCACCATGCTGAGATATCCATTAAGTTTCTACTGATTGCTGATAAATCAATACTGCTCTCTCCTGGATGGAAAGTGTGAAATAAATTTGAATCATCAGCAAACAAACGAAAGTTAAAATATGTCGAGGAATTCGGTAGGTCATTGATGTAAAGGAGAAATAAAGTCGGTCCCAGAACTGATCCTTGTGGAATTCCACATTCTATTTTCTTTCTGGTAGACTTTATACCATCATAACATACAAACTGATATCTATGTGATAAGTAATTCTTAAACCACTGTAAGCTTATTCCACGTATACCGTAATGATTTAATTTCTTCTCAAGTATAGAATGATCAATGGTATCAAAGGCTTTGGCAAAATCAATAAATACACCGACTGTAACTGAACCATTATCTGTATGCTGGGTAATTTGATTCAGCAAATTTACTAATGAAAGTTTAGTACTGTAACCATGTCTAAATCCATATTGATGCTGGTAGAGAATACCATTCTTTTCTAAGAATTTCATTAGTCGGCTATTCACTAATTTTTCAAATACCTTGCTAATAATTGGTAGGATAGAAATAGGTCTATAGTTGCCAGGTAAATTTTTTGTTCCTTTTTTGAAAATGGGAGTCACACTTGCTATCTTTAATCTATCCGGAAAGATACCGGATGTAAAAGATGTGTTTAAGATATAAGAAAGGGGTTCACTAACAAAATCAACAGCCGCAACTAAAAGCTTGGCTGGCAAATCGTCATATCCACATGCTTTGTTTTGGTCTAAATTTAGAATTGTATCCCTAATTTCTGAATTAGTAATTGGTGAAAAGAAAAACGTACTGCTTTGGCGGGTACCCAAGTAGTGGTCGTAACTAAGGTTAGAATCCTTAATTTTTTTTGCTAACTTTTGACCAACATTTACAAAAAAATCATTAAAGACATTGGTAATATCTGTTGGTTCAGTAACAGTGTTAATTGCACCATCGGAATCAACTTTACATAGTTCAAACACTTTAGTATCTTTTTTAGAAGTGTTTCTTTTGTCTAATAAATTATTTATGTGTTTCCAGGTCTTTTTAGAATTGGTTTTGTCCCTTTCAAACAATTCATTGAAATACATTTGTTTTGCACTTCTTAATACTGTGGTTAGGATATTCCTGTATCTTTTATACTTTTCTACAGATTCTTTCTCATAATGTGATTTCAAAACTTTGGAGTACAGTTTGTGTTTTTTTTAAATTGATTTTTTGATAGCTCGTGTGATCCACGGTTTTGAATTCTTTTTGCTTACTGCACTTTTAGTTTCAATCGGAGCATGTTTATCACAGATATTCAAAAAGAGCGTGAGAAATTTATTATATGCTTCATTTGGATCTGTGCATTCATATACATCTAGCCATTGGACATCATTTAATTCATCACGAAAAGATTCTAATGAAAATTTTCGATAGTTTCTGTAGGTAAAGGTTTTCTTCTTTGTTGTACTTGCAAAATTCTCAAATATACCATATACAGGTAAGTGGTCAGAGATACCAACTTCAATACATCCCGACTGGATATGATAAGAGGAAATGTTTGAATATATATGGTCAATAAGTGACGAGCTTGTGTTAGAAATTCTAGTTGGGCTAGAGATTAATTGGCGCATACCAAAACATTCTGTCATGTATAAAAAATCATTTGTTTTCTCATTACCAGTCAAGAGGTTAATGTTGAAATCTCCTAGAATTATACAACGATTTCTATCTAGATTCATATTCTGTAGTAATGAATTAAATTCAGCTTTGAAATCTTCAAAATTGCTATCGGGTTTTCTATAAATGACACCGACAGTTATTTTAGTATTTTGTATATACACTTGCATCCATAAAGATTCAGCATTATTCAAAGACAAAGTGGGAATCCTAGAATAAGTTAAAGAAGAATGGATATAAACTCCCACTCCTCCCCCTCTCTGATTAGTCCTACATTGTAACTCTAGATTATAACCGGTCATGTTGAATTGATTAGGTTCTCTTACGTTCCATACTTCTGATAAACCTATTATATTGAATTTGGATTTGAATTCGTCTTCATACAATTCTCTAAATGCATTATAATTTCTGTTTAAAGATCGTATATTTATGTGAGAAACATTCAAGGACGACAGAAACAGCTCTTCCATCGTAACATTAAAATTATTTGGAGAGATTTGTGAATTGGTTACAGTAAATGGGTCGTTGATTCCAATATCATCGATAGTCGTTCGTATTTGACTTACATCGGTATCATTTGAATTAGGGTCAAACATGAAAAAATTTGATATTTACAAAGGACATATTGACAACATTGAATATTTACTTGATCTTGGCAATGTCTGCCCTGGTGTGGACGATGACAGGAGACTCCTTTTCATTCTTTCGCAGATAGATCTTCCCATTATAAGTCCACAAGAACTTGAATCCGGCCTTCCTCCTTGCCACGTTCACCTCTCCTATCAGCGCCCGAGTCGCAGGAATGAGATTCTCATTGATGAAAATCTTTCCTGGTGCTCCATGAACTCCAACATCCTTGGTGGAGACACCCTTCAGCTTGCGCCTCCCCTCATAGACAGCATTCCTTGATCGTCGATTAGAGAACCTTACGATGATAGGCCTTGCTTGTCGGTTTTTCGGCGAGCCAATCCGGTGGGCGATGTCGATATCCCTTTCTGTGATTGCCGGGTCGACCCTCTTTGCCACCTGCAAGGCGATCACCTCAGGCTTCTCATCCTTCTGCTCTGGAATCCCAGCTATCTCAAGGTTTACTCGGCGGTGGTACTGGTCCAGGTCTCTGACTTCATTGTCGAGGTCGTCTACCTTCTGGTTTAGCTTCTTGTTATTTGCTTTGAGTTCCTCATTCTCCTTTTCAAGCCGTTCTGTTGTCTTCTTCAACTCCTCATATTTCTCGTCGAGGAAGGAGATTGATTCCACAATCCCTGCCTGGCCTTCTCGGACTTCGTTGATAATGGACTCCAGGAGAGACAGCTTGTTGTTTAGCGATGATGACAGCTTCGATATCTCGTCCTTCAGTACAGAGAGAGCATCGGGCCCAATCTGAGGACTTGTTTTCTTCGGCGGCATCTATAGTAGAGAGGCTTGCTTTGTTACGTAACAAGAAAGAGAGCGCACACAGATCCTGCAAGTACGTCCGCGTAGGGTTATGGTAGGGGCGCGTGCATAGGCGCGTGTCTATGGTGAGTGTTATTCGCGCTCTTGGACACGCGATATATTTCAACAAATTATTCAATTCTCCCAAAATTTCAACATTAATAAACTTATCAAAATTTTGTAGCATCATAATGAATAAGTTCAAACAATAAAGGACAACGTATTCTAATAACATTTGGGAAGATGAATTTAATGTATATATTACTTTTGGAAATTTATTTCCTGTGCCAAAATTTAGTATCAAAAATTCTACTTTCACTTTCACTTCCTATCATTGTTAATATTTTCCCTTTAATCGGTGCCTTTGCCATTGCAATTCCAGCTATTCAATCCAAGTCGATGTATCTATCCGCCTGATCATTTCTTTGCACTTTTTTGTTTTTGTTTTTGTTTTTTTTGTTTTTTTGTTGTTGTTTTGTTTACAGTTATATTTGTTTTCATTTATTTAAGTAATTTATGTAATCATTTATTTATCACTATAATATGATTAGTGATAATTATTATTATTATTATTATTACTATTATTCTTATTATCATCATTATTATTAAATATATCATTTTCTTTTTTTTATTATTAATATCATTACTATCATTATCATTATTATAATTAGGCCTACTATAATAATAATAATAATTATTATTATTGTTGTTGTTATCATCACCATCATTATTATTATTTGATGTATGTATATATGTTATCTATTTATCTATTCGTTATTTTCTTCTCTCTCGTTCTCTTTCCTTTTCTTTTTCTTTTCTTTTTCTTTTTCATCAATTTGCACACTTTATGTAATATTTATATTTCTTATCTCATTATTCTGTAAATAACTTATTGTAAATACCTTGTAAATACACTAACTTTATTGTGAAATGATATTGTATATGTTACGTTCTATGATTAGTGTCCCCAATACCCAAACGAGGGTGACATGGGTCCAATAAAATCATTGTCATCATGGTCATTCAAAATTTGAAGACCTTTTTCCTAAGCTGAAAGCCAGAAAAAATGTTAAAGAACCGACGATAATACACGAGTGTCTCCACAAAACGATAACACAGACATACAGTTACAATCCCTGACGAAAGCCAAATCCGATGGTATAAAATTTATCACCAGTTTCGAAGAAATAACGGCAAAAGACAGCAGAAAATCGGGAGCTCGCAAAAAACCACGTCCACTTTCAATCATTTCAAATGTTCAACGAAAGCCATTTTGTATGGCACGAAATGTATTTCGTGTACGGAATTGCGTTAGGTACCACACAAAATGGATTTCGTTCAACGAAAGCCATTTCGTATGGTACGAAATGTATTTCGTGTACGGAATTGATTTCGTGACCACGAAATGGATTTCGTCGCAACGGAATCCATTTCGTCACTACGAAATCCATTTCGTTTAGGTCGAAACAAATTTCGTGAACGGAATTGCATTTTGTACAAAACAAAGTGGATTTCGTACGAAAATGGTGTAAGCAAGGACGCACTTTACAAGCGAACACTCAGCGCCCCATATAGACCAATGTACTAAAAAAGTGGGCAACAATTTTTCCATATTCCACCCTTTCTTGTCAGTGCGCTTATAATCAAAGTGCATATGCGCAGTATTGTGTACGCGTTAAAGTGTACAAAGGTTTAAACCAACGAACGTAGAGGGCGGCAACACTTTGCAGTCTTGCTATGAGGAAGGTTCACTTCTTACGCGCTAGCAGTTGAAGTGCGCGCACATTTTGGTAGGCATGCCAACAAAACCATAAATCGAAGTAATACAATGACGGATTGATAGCAACATGAAGACAAAAGGAGATACTATGAATAGATGCAGATTTCAAAAGAAATATATAATGCAAGAATACATTATTTGAAACATTATTCTATTCATGATACCGTGTAAATTTTATTTCTATAATCTATAATCTTATCGTAAATTGGCACCTTTGTGATCAGTGATTGTACCAGTGTGCTAAATTCATGACGTTTTCGGCAAGCTGATTTTGTGACCACTCGCAATGCATTTCGGGATAGGGGTAACCTCTCTCCCGCTGCGGGCGTACTGCTGAAATTAAATAAAATCCATTCGCTGATCCATCAAAATGCGGAATCAATGAATGCGTCGTCTGCTGACCTCGTTAACGGTATACAGTCTAGCTAGCGTCAGCGTAGGCGGCTGCGCAAGGCGAGGGAAAGGTACCGAGCGTCATACCATCTCGCTGCACTGGACGTGCCCAAGGACGTGTATATATAGCTGTGCTGTCAGAGTATGAATATTTCATAATTTATGATCACGGCTAAACACATCCATAAAACAAAAAAAAAAAAAACAACAACAAAACAAAACAAACAGCAACAACAACAACATTAAAGGCAAAACCAGTGATTCTTGCTGAAGGGAATTAAATTGGAAATTGGAAATTTCGACATGAATTCAATTCATATTATCTTTTATTAAAAAGTTTTAAATAATTCTATTCATTAATTCTTGGTTATTCATGATTTATTTTTTGTATTATTTTTTATTCATTTATTCAAATATTTTTAAAAAATTAATAATCAATATTATTAATATTAGGTGTGTATTTATGTATGCATATATTGATTTATTAACCTATTTCATTATTATTTTTAGAGGAGGGGTTAAGCTAAATTTAATTTGACATCGCCACCACTTCTATTCAGACCTCACTCAGGGGCGGATCCAGGATTGAGTATAAGAGGGGCACACAAATGAAGGTTTGTCAAGGTAGACCCGTATTTTGTTAGTCTCGCCAGCTTCTCGAAAAGTCGCTCGGGGGGGGGGGGGGGGGGGTTATGGGGGTCCAGTTTCCCTTCCATAATTTGCTGACAAGCAAAAAAAAAAAAGAAAAGAAAAAAGGTCTTCATTCTAAAAGGGGGGCACAAAATGCATACTTTTCTTCCAAAGGGGGGGGGGGCAGGGGCCGGAAATGCCCCCCTGGATCCGCCCTTTCTCTCTTTCCTTTTCACCATATCTTCTCAGTTTCGCCTTTTCTCATCTTTTTTGTCTTCCCTCTCTATCTCATACATACACATTGATCACATGTCCTGGTTCATTCACCCCTCCCCTATATGGTTCATTTCATTGATATAATGTGAAAGGACCTTTATCATGTTCACAGAATAATTTTCAATTACATGTATATCTTTCTCACAATCAAGA
The DNA here is from genome assembly GCA_025617745.1 of Heliocidaris erythrogramma. NCBI lineage: Eukaryota > Metazoa > Echinodermata > Echinoidea > Camarodonta > Echinometridae > Heliocidaris > Heliocidaris erythrogramma. The sequence continues at coordinate 31,999,821 of CM046861.1, read as the reverse complement.
TTTAAGGTACAATAGTTTATACACGTCAATTCAGAAATACGTTTATATTTTTTTACTTTTTAATGAATATTTTCTTGCATGCAGAAATGAGGACAGTTTTTAGAGAAGTTTAGACATTGTCTTACTTCTTAAATACACGTTTACTTCTTCTCCTTTAAAAATTCCAACATAATTTATATAATTCATCTGCATACACTTTTTTCATATACTACAATACAATATAGTTCCATCACAGCCGACTTGTCAAATAATATTCTCTGAGTACAAATTATGTACATGCATTAAAAAAAAAAGTTCAATCTAAATGAATCATACGTTATTAATTTTAATCCCTTTCCAAGAAGTAAATTATTTGAATTACAATTTAAAGATTATTTACCCACTACACCCCTACAAAGAAGAAAAATAAATGACCATCTAATTTTTGTTCAACACACACCAATGACAACAATTGTACTCCTAAAAAACAAAGATAATTTTGACAGTTGTAAGAACTCTTTAAATGATCCATCTCCCTTTAGGTTGGTACATGTATATTGCATGTTACTATTATTATAAATCTAACTATAAAAAAAAGAGGCAGGAGAAACACACAATTAGATAGTTTCAAGTCAAATGAAGTGTTGAATAGTATGGATTTTCTCAGTAGATAATGAATAAAATAATAATTTACTTAATAATTTATAAATTCATAGAATCAGATAAGATTATTATTAATTTGTGATACACTGTGGGCAGATTTAATAAAGGAGTGGCCCTGGCAGTGCTTACTGGTATGGTAATATCATTTAGGGGCCCTGTAATCTCACTATATAGGCCACACAGAAGAGGAAGACCTCCTCACATTAACGAGCTACTGTAACAAAATGGCTGCATGTAACTACAACATTTGAAATGGGGAGGGGGTGGGTAAAATGGTCAAGATATAATTGAAGAACTTTAAACTCCTGTTCAGTCATTCTAATTATAATAATATACATGTATGTCCATTTATATAGCACAACTACTATACAAATATACTCTCTGCCCTTTAATTACTGCAGCTTTAGCCGAGCTGCAACGAAAGGCGGTTAAGCAAAGGCATTTAAGCAATTTCTCCCAACCGGTACCCATTTACTTCACCTGGGTGGAGAGTGACAAATGTAGTAGATGACTGTTTTATGATTTTAATATGAAGAAATGGGGTAACCTCGCTATTCATAAGGACCGCTTATTCATAATGCGTGACTAAATGAATAGCGGTCCTTCTAAATAGACAAATTACCATTATTCATAACTATTCATAAGAACTGCTCTTCATAACGTGTGTTAAATGAATATAGTGGTTTTCTATGAATAGATGTCCTTTTGAATAGCGAGCGGACCCAGAAGAGATACATGTTGATCAAAGCAGGGGGCTATTCCACAGAAGAGCTGAAGTAGAAATCCATATCTGTCGAAAGAAAAGAGGAAAGATTTTAGACAATAGCATCCATTGTGTATTTCATAATTAAACAAGCAACAGTTAGAATTAAAATAAAACCCTGAAACTTCGAGCTTCCTATTAACACAGTTAGCATCAACTCTTTTTATGAAATGGAATAATAAGTGTGAATTCTCAAAACTATTTAAAGAGGAAATAAGTTGGACACATAAAATTTCCAAGGCTATTCAAAAGCAACCAAATTAGTAAAGTCTCAAGAAAATTCAGTTGGTATGTTTATGTGAAGAAAAATATGTGTACCTAGATTGTATTGAGGTACTAATAACAACCAGGGGCGTCGATTATGCAATGGCAGTTGCCCCCCCCCCCCGATAATATTGAAAGGGCAAATATATCATTTTGCCCCCCCCCTCCCCTCAATCCAAAAACGGATTGACACCCCTGATGGCAATCTTACTCTTACAGCATAGACCTACCATGCAAAACTGGAGCAGCTAAATATTTGTTCCTCTCAGAATTTGTCTTCATTCTCAGCGGTAAGCCTTCATCTTCATCATCATCTGTAAAATAGATGAAGGAGAGTCGTGTAGAGAAGCATTATTATGTATTAAGAAAAAAAAATGAGATACGCTCATCCTCACCCTCGTGATCTTTTCAAAGAGGATAAATACTAACTGCATGTACAATCCATCCTAAAATATTTGTGGAATTTAATAAAAGTGTAATGTATTCAAACATCTTATTTTGTTTTGTTTCTGTTTGCATTAATTAATGAAATGTTTAATATAATAATTAAGGGGGACTAAAAATTATATTTATACTGACATCACCCTGAACATTCCCTAAAGATCTCATAATTGATTTTTAAAGACACTAAAACAGCTAATTTAATATTACACTGAAGAAAACAGATCTCAGTGGTGGATAAAGGAAAAGGACAAATGAAATGTCCATTCTCTCAGAATTCTTTTGTTGTTGTTGCTGTTTTGGTTGGACAATGTAAACTAAAAACTCCCCCCCCCCCCAAGTAAACCGATTTTGGATCCACTACCATTACCAGACCTATAATTTTTAGCTGTAATACCCTGTGGTAACTCCTTGGTATTATTAAGTCTAGGTCCAACTAGTTAGGTCTAGACCTACCTGTTTATTTCTCACGTCTCATCAAAGTCTTTTATAGTAGGATTTTCCGCTTCATCCGGCACCTCCAACAGTTGTTGAGTTATGTAGACCTCTAACATTAGGCTCTATTAGATCTTCAAGTAGATCAGCCACAAGTTAGTTCCTTGCCAAGTTTATCTGAGGGCAATCAAAGTCAACATGAGACTAATGAATGTGATTACTGAAAGTCAATGAGTGAAACAACAAAGGCCATCCATATGATATATTACTCTGTGGAGATGTATTATTACCTCTCATTAAAAGTGCTTTGATTCTGGTCTACAAATAGTAGAATCAAGACTAAATATGAACCCACTCTCTCTCTCTTGAAATTAAAAAAAAATAAAACATCATCATGCTTGCCTTTGAGTTTGACCTTGTCTCAAGTTTGTGAAAAGTTACAAGTTACAAATACAATTATCATTATGGTTAACGTTAGGGCCTAACTTTGTTAATGTTAGGCCTAAGTTAGACCTATTTTGATCTAACTTAGACGATATTATTAGGCAAACCCGGAGAATAGGGGCCGGTCTGCGCGTGCTGTATTCATTTGTGTGCAAGCAAATGTAGCCCAGGGCCCCAGCGGCGGCGGCGGCGGCGACGATCTTGTACCAGATTCAGCGATGAAACATTTGCGAGTTTGACTCCATTTCTGGCCAAAATCGTTATGATTTTCATCAAACAACTACAAATCTGAAAGTCAAGAGGACAATATGATTATCACAGCATTAATTACTTGATTTGGAATATATTTGGAAGTTGTTTTGAACTTGATTTTGAACTTGATTAGGCCTATGAACTTGTTACATGTGTAAAGTCATTTTTGCCTCTGCCGATCTCTGTAAAGCATATGGCACGCATACGCCGACCTGCCCCTATTTTGGGTTTGCCCGATATTATTTATAGAAAAATATATCGATGATGATTATCACGACAAGAATTCCTTATGTCCCAGCCCCCTTATTTTTTCATTTTTGTTAAGTGTCCAGTCATCCGAATCTGATCCCCCATCCATCATCATGATCATCATCGCTCCATCCAGCATCCGAACAATTTTTTTTAATTTTAATTGAACAAATTAACGTTACACTTACAGTAACAGTAACACTAATAACAGCTCTCTCTATTTCTAATTTTATTACCCTGGATTGCCAAATTTGTTTCATCATCATTTCAAATAAGTTAATCTAAATTAGTAAATTTATAACTAAAAACAAACCTTGATTGATCCATCGTCGAGCTCCGGCTCTGAGTCTACTTTCATTGGCGGTCAGATCGAGAGAGAGCTAGAGAACTGTATAATTATGTAGCAATAATGTACACGGTATGCACACGGTACGGACATGGATCGAAATCGAAATACAGTGCAGTAGCAGCGAAATATAGCAGGAAAACGTTAGCAACCTCAAAAATACATATTATTGTATAGTAAAGTAAAATGATAAATTTATAACCATTTTTATCTTTTTTCTCTTGAAAATTATAAAAATAATTCAAAAATATTATTGAACATAACATCTTATTTTAACATTTTAATTCAAATGTTTTTGAAAGTATAAATTGAAAAAAAATCAAATCTACAATCTACCTAAAAACCTCTCTGAGAGAAAACGATGGTCACAGAAATTTAGCGAAGTGAACCTTCCTCATAGCAAGACTGCAAAGTGTTGCCGCCCTCTACGTTCGTTGGTTTAAACAATGGATATGCGCGGTAACAATTTACGTCACAATTGCTTGGCCCAGATTTGTACAAAATTGCATTTTGTACAAAACAAAGTGGATTTCGTACGAAAATGGTGTAAACATGGACGGACTTTACAAGCGAGCACTTAGCGCCCCATAGGTCTACGGGGAAACCCCGGAAGAGGCAATATGGCACCGGTGACGAGTATAGCGTGTAAAATACGGCTTATTTTGCAGCTAAAAATGCCCTATATAGGTTATAATATGCCGTATTTTGTCTGGTCTGTTTGCATGCGCGCAAATAATGCAACACAATCATACACACATACGCGCATGACGTCATAAAGAGGTTAAGTCAAACTTGTGTGATCACAATGAAGTATGATGAGGGGCTCTATTAACTGAATGTGGTTGGTTAAAATGATTTTTATTAAGTTCTAAATCATTTCCCTGTAGGGTATAGATAATAATAATTATATTGGATGGCTTTATTTCATGGAATACCAGAAATATTCCACTCGTTAGGGCCAATACTGCACTCATCTTCGATTCGTGCAATATTGGCCCTAACTCGTGGAATATTCTCTGGTATCCCATTCAGAGCCATCCAATATAATATAATTATACAACACCTACTAAGATTCTTGCATCTCCAGTGGTCAATGCTTAATCACATGACATCCGATAAAAGTAATGTTGAACAGTATCATTCTGCAGGCGTGCAATTCGTTTGATCCATTTGCACCATTGCACGCTGACGTCACCAACGATGTACACAGTATTATTGCGAGGTAAGTGACATCACCGTACAATGGAACAAATGGATCAAACGAAATTGCACTCTGACGTCACAATAAACATTAAAGCATGGTACGCGCGGCGAAGTTTATTTATGCAACACAAATATCCGATGGTCACAATACTAGAGAGGTAGGTACCGTACCGGTAAGTTTGCGAAGAGCCGTTTGGAATCCAGTTGGCTTTGCAAAAATATCACAATGTACACAGTATATTGTGAACAATAAGATTTTGCATTCGGTGAAAGATGAGACACTCTATTCATCACCAGAAAAGATAGAAAGACAAAAAAGATAGAAGGAAATAAAACAAGGAATAGCATACTAGAAAGAAAGACAAGAAGACAGAGTGATAAAAATAATGAATAAAATAAGCAGAGATAAAGAGGAAATAAAAGAAGGATAACAAAGTTTAACATAAGAGAGAAAGAAAGAGGAAATGATAGTTTAAAACAAAGAATAACATAAGGAAAGATAGAAAGAAGAAGATAGAAGGAAAACAAAGAATAACATCATAAGAAAGAAGGATAAAAACAAAGAATAACATAAGGATAAAAACAAAGAATAACATAAGGAAACAAAGAAAGAGAAGAAGATACTGATAGAAGGAAACACAAGGAATAAAATAAGGAAGATAGAAAGAGGTAATGATAGGATAAACACAAAGAATAACATAAGGAAGATAGAAAAGGAAGATATAATGATAAAAGAAAGCAAAAGAAAAACATAAGGAAAGATTGAAAGAGAAGAAGATAGAAGAAAAACAAAGATTAACATAAGGAAGATAGAAAGAGAAAATGATAGAAGGTTAAAAACAAGGAATAACAAGAATGAACGAAAGAGGAAATGATATAGGTACCTTGAGCATACCCTGGGATGGATATGTGCGTAATATAACCCTGGGATGTAGCTATTATTGGTTATTTTTTATTCTTCTGTAGTCTGGGAGACGCCCACATATCACTCACACTATCGTGTTTCACCAAGGCTTGTTAAAGTTGTTTATAATAACATGTACACTTGTGTGGGCGTGTTTCCTTTTTACCAAACACCGATTGCAACATTGGTAACAACAGTCAACAGCTGTAATAAGTCCAAGGCGAGGGGCGGGCCGTACTGCTTCATTGTGTTCTGTCCGAACTGGGGAATTCCACCATTTGATTAAAAAAAGAAAAAGAAAAAGAAAAAAAAAGTAAAAGAATAAAAACATATTTGGCGCTATCGGACAGTAACATGTCCTTGGTGAGGGGCCGGGAGTACATCCTTGTATTCTGTCTGAACTGGGGAATTCCACCTGCTGAATAATATATAAAATAAAACAGAAGAAGAAGAAAAAAAAGAGTATTAATAATTAAAACAAAGGAATAAAATTATATTTAGCGCTAGACAGTAACAGGTGTAATAAGTTCATGGCTCTGGGCGGGCAGTACTGCTTCCTTGTATTTCGTCTGAACTGGGGAATTCCACCACCTGAATAACAACCCCCCCCAAAAAAAGTAAAAAGAGAGAGAGAAAAAAAAGAATGATAAATAAAAAGAATTAGACAAAAACCTATTTTACACTGGACAGTACAGTGTTCTCTACTCCAGTGAACATCAGGGTTATTGCCTCATTTTCTTTTTTTTTTGTAAAATAAATATAACTGCTCTTGTCATTTCGGTTAGTGCGCACTTTTTTCTGGGGATTAAAGAACTACATGTATCAATTCCGCTGTAGAGATAAATTAACTACGACACATTGCAGCTCATTTGGTATCAATAAAGGTAAGATTTGTCTTGTGAATACATATCGAATATAAAGTGACATTGTGGTAGGTGGAAAAATCAATATCAAGAATTCGGAAGATGTGATTTTACAACTCATTTTGAGATGCATACAATAATAAGTGTCAGGGGCACATCCAGGGGGCCCTCCCCTGGTAAAAATAAAAGACACCTCAAAACGCATATGACCCTTTTTCCGTGCTTGAGCAGGTCAGTATATTTGCTCTTTGTTCATCTCTCCTGATTGTGTATCTCAATATTCCTTCACCATCGATTGTAAAGAATCATCATGTGTAAAAAAAAGGATAAATAAATAAATTTATAACTAAATGAAAGTAATTTGGAGGTTCACAATGTATATTTCGCAGAAAAACTTGTACTCCACTAATTCTTACTCTTTCGATCTTCTCAAACATCTACACTGTAAAAAATAACTGTAGATTAACAGGTTTTTTGACTTGTAAAATTACAATTACAAATTAGCAATTTCCCTGCCATTTCACAAGAAAAATACCGTATTAACAGAAAAACGGCCAAAACTTGTAATTTTACAAGTCAAAAAACCTGTTAATCTACAGTTATTTTTTATAGTATAGATACAAATGTACATCTAATTTAGATCATAGATTAAAGCTCAAAAGAGACCTATTTTTAGCACCTCAAGTGGCAATTAGAGTGTCCATCTGGAGGCAGCACCTGCAAGGGCACGCATAGGGACTGCACAAATTGTGCTAAAGTAGCACTTGTACACGTGCTATAATTCAACACCAGTCCAAGTGCTACTTTAAACACTTTAAGTGTAAGCCTTTTACACTTCTGGTGCTATTAGACGCATGCAGCTCGCAAAAACAACACTTCTAGTGCATTAAATAACTAATTTTAGAGCCCCCAAAACGGCACTACTAGTGCTAACACTTTTGCACCCAATATAGTGCTAAAGAACACACACAAACAGTATGCACAAAATCACACCTGTAGTGCTGAAAACTCACTCTTCTATAGTCTGTTAAACAGCCCTACACTAAGGTCTAGATTTTGTTTTTAGATTGATATGAACTGGTTATATACATAGATGATATCGACTAAAACCATGGCATGTGGATTTAATCATCTGAGAATTACTTTAGACCAAGAAGTGGCAATTTCGGAGGTTTAATTGTTCCATTTCGGCAATCCACAATCGTGACGAAAAAAAGCACACACACTGCCTTCCCAGGCCCGGCCCCGGCCCGTGCGGTCGATCGCGCCCCATGCCTGGCTGATCAACAATTTTCATGTCAACGTCGACAACGCGTACCGTAGACGGTTGGCCACACGCTGAAACATGGCATTTCCACTTCATTGCTTTTCATCATGTTTCATATCCACCACCACAAAAATTAATGTAATTATCATATTATTTGATACCTTTATTCGCATAAAATTACAGAAGTTCTAAATTTAATGTCTTAAAGTTTAACTTACCACGCCATGCCTGTGCAGCAGATGATGGCTCTTGCACTACAGTTGCGTAATAAGCGATTTCGTAATAGACCTGTTTACTAATAAGTGATTCAAATTTTATACATACTTTTGAAACAAAGGTTGTTCTTGACAACCTGAAAGCTTGCCAGAAGCTTGTCCGACATAGCAACAAGTAATGTATGCAAACTCGATTCCAAGTATTCATTAATAACATTAATGGATACCTCGTTACTAGGTTCCCAGGAAAGAAACATCCATAAATTTGAATCACTGAGTAAACAGGTCTATTGGCCCATGAGCAACTTTTCGCAAATGACCTTTCCCTTTTTCATTAGGATAGGCATCTTTTCAAAGAAAGATAATACGATAAGATAATAAGATAAGCTTGCCCGGCATAGCAACCTAAAGAATTCGAACTCTATGAAAGAAAGACATGACATGCTATTTCTAACACCTCACGCGCCATTTGCGTCTGGGAGATGATAAGGTGCAGAAAATTGAGTGCTAAAAGTAAGTGCTGAATGTCAGGACGCTCGTTTTACACTTCAAGTGCTGACCAACGTCCCGTGATAGCACCTGCACAATTCTGTGCTAATAATTAGGATTTGCGCATGAGCAGATAAAGGTCATTTGACATAAACTGGCATGTTCGTTTAAAATTCACTGCGATAAGCATCGACAGTGTAATGATTATTCATATATTCATTTAATTATACTTTTCATTAAATCCACTGAAAAGCAACAAAGTGTTCATTGATGGTTGGTATTTGACAGTCTGCCAAATGATAGCCAACTTGCAAACAATGCGCTTTCCCAAGTGTTCATTGACGTGCTATTCTAGTCACCTGGTCTACGATGTCTTTCTTTCATAGAGTTCGAATTCTGTAGGTTGCTATGTCGGGCAAGCTTACGTATTATCTTTCTTTGAAAAGATGCCTATCCAAACGAAAAAAGGGAAAGGTCATTTGCGAAAAGTTGCTCATGGGCCAATTACGAAATTGCTTATTACGCAACTGTAGTGCAAGAGCGATCATCTGCTGCACAGGCATGGCGTGGTAAGTAAAAATTTAAGACATTAAATTTAGAACTTCTGTAATTTTATGCGAATAAATGTATCAAATAATATGATATTTACATTAATCTTTGTGGTGGTGGATATGGAACATGATGAAAAGCAATGAAGTGGAAATGCAAGCCTTTTTAGGTGTGCCTGTAAACCATTTTTACCTTGAACACAATTTAGGTTTATTTTACTTACGCAATTTATACTCATATTTATTTATCTATTTATGTATTGCTAATTTATATGTATTTTTTTAAAATATGAATTTGCATTTTCAATAATATTTACAATGTCTCACACTTATTGTTTGTGAAATATAGATGAAATGAAATGAAAATGAAATATTGTTCCATATTACTAAAGGGTACATTAGGTGGGCAGTTGAGCATAGAAATAAGACAAAAACTGTCGACCTAGTGTAGACTTTAGTGATATATCTAACTTAATATTTCAGATTATGTTGAAATGACCCCAAATGATTATTGGATTATCTTTGGCATTCATACTCTCCAAATCTTTATCCAAGTCATTTAAGATTTTTTCTTAAGTTTTTCTTTAAGTTTTTCCTCGAACGGGAAGTATACATTAGCTATAGTCAGTTTTAACCCTTGTATGATAACTCTATTATGATATATCTTCCGTCCCTATCAGTACTTGCATTGAGAATTTGAATGTCTAATTTTGAAGCAATGAAAACAAGGACACCTTTGATATGAATTGTTTCATGACGAAGTATGAACTCCAATCCTACACTAATCTCAATTCATCTTCAATTTCTTGTAACCCATCTGCCTGTTTGTCTTTTAGCCATGTAAATATACTTCCCTCCCTTTTCCCTATCCCTTATTCCTTTAACGTTAAAAAAAAACAACCAACTTTTTTTGGGTGGTGTGTGCGATTGTATCATACCCCCTATCGTACTTCCCCAGATGCCCAGCGAGGCTTTTCAAGGTAAAAGGCAGTTGAGTGTCAGCTCTATCATACTGCGTTTATTACGACATACCAGGAGTTATTGTGAAAGTTTAATACGATGTGACTTTTTACTATAGGTGTTAATGAAAATATGATGAATAAAATGCAATAGGCTGTTTAGTATCTTTTGGAAAGGGGGGGGGGGGGCACTCGAAGGTTCATAATTCTGAAACACAAAATTCTTAAAAATTTAAAAATGAAAAATGGTTCATAATTCCGAGCATTTGTTGCATTATTCCCAAGGTTCGTTATTCCGAAGATACATAATTCCGAAAATGAAAAAAGGGTTCATAATTACGAAAATGAAATACGTATGGTAATTCCGAAAATGAAATAGGGTTCGTAATTCCGAAAATGAAGTAAGGCTGAGCGTCCCCCCTCTCCATATATCAAGGGTCCAAAAAAAAAGGGGAGAGAGATTAAAGAGGGGAAAAAACAATTACAGAATAAGAACCAGTGAATTATCTGGCGGCTGCCGGATCAATTCTATTTTTCCTCATGTTATTCAATGTGTTTATCCTTCTTTCATTTCCTATTTCAGTATTTTCTTTGTTTTTCCTTCCATCTTCTTCTTTTTCTATCTTTCCTTATGTTATTCTTTGTTTTATGCTTATTAATAAAATAAGGAAAAATAGAATTATCTGGCGGCCGCCAGATAATTCTCTATTTCCTTATACATGTATTATGTTATTTTCCTTCTATCTTCCTGGCCCGTAACTAGGGGGGGGGGGGGGGGGTTTCAGGGAGTTCGAACGAACCCCCCCCCCCCCGTTGGCGAGCAGAGGTCCGCTTAAAAAAAAAAAAAAAAAAAAAAAAAAGCGAGGGGAGAGATGATGGAAAGGGAAAAATAAAGTGATAAAATATCGGTCTTTCCATCTATTTAATACATTTTATTTTGATTTTGTCCCGTAACTTCCTAATCTGGCAAATCTATAATTAATCAATGTCGTCTTTCACCATTCATTTTCTAATTTTGTACATTATGCCATGTTGCAATCGATTTTCTTTCAAAGCAAAGAATTATTCAAATTCGTTTGTAGTATCGCCCCCAAACTGGCGAGCAGAAATCTGCTTCAACAACAACAAAAAGAATCATTAGGCGAAAAAAATTATCCAAAGTGACATCAGAATAGTAATTTTTAGGTTAAATTATTAAAAACATTTCCATACCAACTGGCTTCGATAGGGGAGAGGCGCACAAGGGGGTCACGTGAAAGGGGAGAGAGGAAGGAAAGTGGAAAATAATGTGAGATAATAACGTTTCCAGCCGGGTTTCCTTCAATTTGAACACTTGCTATTGTCCTGCATCTTAATAACAAGGCCTAGACAATATACGTCTTTGGCCATTCATTTTCGGAATTTATTGTTCATTTTGCTATCGATTTTGTCAAAGACTGAAAGAGTATAAAGAGTTATTCAAATCGTCACCCGCTCGTTGTAAGGTCTTGTCTACGTGACGAATTTGAATGACAATTTCTTGAAATCGACTTCCCAAAGATGGATTTGATGATAAAATTTTACAGCGGATTGCCAGGTCGGACGAATTCGAATAAAATCTGACGAAAATGAATGAGATTTGGAAAAGAGAGAGGGGTATTTAATGTGTCTGTTCACTTTAAAATGAAAAAATTTCCCGCTCTCAAATTGCATGGAGTACTCCTGGCGGACCCGGTCTAGTCATTCAGGCCCTAAAATTATGGCCCTCTAATACAGCCTGTTAAACCGGAGTGCCATGAGAGTACTTTATAAACATCGACTTCTTGGAAACTATAATCAGAAATAACAAGATGCCCCAATATAACACTTGGGGTGTTTGGGAAACATTTGGGAAATAGTAAAGTGCGTTTTCGTCGCTCGCTTCGCTCATTCACCAAACTCTGATAGTTTCAGGCAGCGAGAATATTTCCATAGTATATGTTATTGTAATATGTCCATGAATATTCAATGTTATGTAATTTTCGGGCACGTCACTGCCTTATCTTCACCGCGCCCAGAAATTAGGGTTACCTTACTTTCTATATTGAAATGAGCAACAAATTAAAGTGCATTTTTCCTCGCTCGCTTCGCTCGCTCGCAAACCTTATAAACGAGATGTTTCATGCAGCGAGGTCCATAAATATTCAATGTTATGACAATTTTCGGCACGTCACTGCCCTATCACCATGGCGCCCAGATATTAGGGTTGATTTTCTATAAAAGAACAACAGCAAAGTGCCCCCCCCGTTCGCTTCACTTCCTAAAACTTTATTAATATGAATGATTCCTACATGTGGCAGCTAGATGACCGGAGATATAGCTTTACATTTCACCTATTGGTGACTAATGAAATAAAATTTTGCCATTTAAAAGTACATTTTATTTTTCTCTCGCTCGCTTTGCTCGCTCGCAGTATTTGGAATCCAACACAGTGGTAGTATATGTTCGGGCTTCACATTTGACCCACCCCCTGTCAAATTTTGACTACGCTCATGCCCATATCCTTGTAGGGGCACACCCCCTGACCCGACACCCCTACTCGGTCGCTTCGCTCCCTCAGAAAGGTCTACTTTTTCCTCATTCATTTTTCCTCGCTCGCTTCCCTCGTTCGCAAACCTTATAAACGAGATGTTTCATCCAGCGAGGTCCATAAATATTCAATGTTATGACAATTTTCGGCACGTCACTGCCCTATCACCATGGCGCCCAGATATTAGGGTTGATTTTCTATAAAAGAACAACAGCAAAGTGCCCCCCCCCCGTTCGCTTCACTTCCTAAAACTTTATTAATATGAATGATTCCTACATGTGGCAGCTAGATGACCGGAGATATAGCTTTACATTTCACCTATTGGTGACTAATGAAATAAAATTTTGCCATTTAAAAGTACATTTTATTTTTCTCTCGCTCGCTTTGCTCGCTCGCAGTATTTGGAATCCAACACAGTGGTAGTATATGTTCGGGCTTCACATTTGACCCACCCCCTGTCAAATTTTGACTACGCTCATGCCCATATCGTTGTAGGGGCACACCCCCTGACCCGACACCCCTACTAGGTCGCTTCGCTCCCTCAGAAAGGTCCACTTTTTCCAATGTTGAACCCCCCGCAAAAATCCTAGTTACGGGCCTGATCTTCTTCACTTTCTATCTTGCCTTATGATATTCTTTGTTTTATTCTTTATCTTTGCCTTCTATCTTTCCTTATGTTATTCTTTGTTTTTATCCTTCTATCATTCCCTCTTTCTATCTTCATTATGCTATTTTTTTTTAAATTCTATCATTTTCTCTCTCTATATTCATTATGTTAAAAATAGGAAACGATAAGATAAAAACAAAGAATAACAAAAGGAAAGATAGAAAGAGAGGAAGATAGAAGGATAAAAAACAAAGAATAACATAAGTAAAAGTTAGGAAGAGAAGATGATGGAAGGAAAACAACAAAACATTGGCGGCCGCCTTCTATTTTCTTCTCTTACTATCTTTCATTATGTTATTCTTTGCTTTATCCTTCTTTCATTTCCTCCTTCTCTCTTTCCCTATGTTATGTTGTTTTCCGTCCATCTTTTTTCTCTTTGTTTTTATCCTTCTATCTTCCTCTCTTTCTATCTTTCCTTTTGCTAGTCCTTGCTTTTATCTTATCATTTCCTATTTGTAACATAATGAACATAGACGGAGAAAATGATAGAATAAAAACAGAAAATAACATATAAGGAAAAATAGAAAGCAAAGATAAAAGAATAAAGCAAAGAATAACATAAGGAAAGGTGGAAAGTGAAGAAGGAGAAAAAGAAGATAATATAAGGAAAGAGAGAATTTTTCTGGTGGCCGCCTGATAATTCTGTCTTTCCTTATGGTATGGTGTAGATAGAGCAAATGAAAGAAGGATAAGAACAAAGAATAACATAATGAAAGATGGTAAGAGAAGAAGATAGAAGGAAGAACAAGGAATAACATAAGGAATATCCGGCGACCGCCAGATAATTCACTGGTTCTTATTCTATAACAGTTTTATTTTCTATTTTATCTCTCTCTTTGAACCCTTGATACAGAGAAGGGGGGGGGATCCCCTCCCTCCTTTTTAGGTTCTTAATTTCATTTTCGGAATTATGAACCCTATTTCATTTTCGGAATTACGGACCTTCGGAGTAACGAGCATTCGGAATTACGAACTTCGGAAATACGAACCTTCGGAAAAACGACATGTAACCAAAATTCCCATAGCAGGGAGTTCAAAATTCCGAAAATGAAATAGGGTTCATAATTTCGAATATTTGTTGCATTTCTCAGAAGATTCATTCATCAACGGAAAATGCAATAGGGTTCGTAACTCCGAAAATAAAATAGTTCCGAAGGTTCGTAAGTCCGAAAGTGATGTAGGCTTCTATTACATTTTTGGAAGTACGAACCATCGGAATTATGAAGCTTAGAGGTAACGAACGAAATTTTAAACTTCAAAGTCCGGACCAAACATAATACCTAACCCTGACCTAAAACCCAATTGCAACCACAATCCTAAATCTTTGACGACATAAAGCCCGTAGCTATATGATTGTCGACGGATTATATGTCGCAGCACCTCCCCAGCCAGCCATTGATTTTACCACATTATGTGGGGCGGGGTGGAGGGGTGGGGGTGGCAGTTGCCTCCCTAACAATGCCTTTCGAAGTTTCGTTAAAAGAAGTGAACCGAAAAATGCCATACAAATACCGACAAAACATGTGATATACTGACATTATTATTGGTACAATAAGTCACAGTTAACACGGTTAAAGTATGATTGTTCTCTAAACCGTCAGTCCACAAGTTGGCCGATATTTTTTTTTTATTTCAATATGAATTCAAAGAACTGCCTAAAATAGAAAACAAAACATACTACTATTTCAGGTCTGCGCTAGCTCGAACAAACTACGCAAAATCACTTAAAATTTGTCGGTCCATAATATGGTTGACAGAACTGCTGAAAAAACAACAACAAATATGACATGTTTTGTTGATCATGGGCACAATGTATGCCTCTGATCTCTGGAAATGAGAATTTTCCCCTTTCTTACCTGATGCGTCCTAACAGGAACACATTTTTATGGATTACCGAGAATTCGAAAGGGCAGGGGGGGGGGGGGGTCAGTTGTCTTTTAATGCACCCCTAAACGACGTCCATAATTTATTTGTTTATTATTACATGGACGAAGTAGGTCACTGATTATTATCACGAGAGGAAAGTCTGACACGGAACATGCTTCAAACCTGTCAAAAGGAGATACTTTCTATATTCAATACGTTGCACCGATATGGTTTTGTAAGTCAGATTGCATATTTTGTTTTAGTGACCAAACTTTATAAAAATCAAAAGAAATGTTGGTCAAATGGTTTATAGGTTCATATGTTAATTTTCATTTTCTATGCATTAATGGAAACAAACATACACATATATACATACATGCATTGATAATAATCATACACAATATATATATTTTCAACATTTCCCTTTACCTGAATGAGTTACCTTTTTTGGAGGTATCGGGACAATAACTTAATGCATATACTAATTCATTTCAATGCTAATGAATTATTGAATAGTTAATATATTAATTTTTTTTTTCGAAAAAAGTGAAATAATGTCTTCCTTACATAAATGGCTTTTGGTGCCTACTGATAAGGATTTTGGGTAAAAAATACAAAGGCTAATGGGATCATTATTAATTAAAACGTTAACTTTATCATGATGATAACCCGTTGTAAAACAAAGATTTTGAAATAATTATTCACTTAATAAGTAGTGCTTATTTACATTCTTACTCTATTTACTTTTATATGCTATTGTTCAATAAGCTTTTGATATATGAAATCAAAATACATTGATCGAAAGTATATATATTATAATGTACTTATATATTAAGTGTATACTTTTACATTAAAATGGGTATATATTTGACCAGTGTTGAACATAACACATCCTGTCCATATATAAGTGGCATTTTGTCGATTCACTTGTACGGACGACATTCCAAATTTAACAACTTACCACAAAAGTCTTTAGAGCAATTGTCCATCTGGTCCTCCCCTTAACTATGCTAGTAAAAATGATTAGATTATGTTAGTATGGTTTTTATGAACAGCTAATATGATAAATGATTATCTTGAGAAGAATTATTTTCATTTGTTAAATGTCAGTGAAGCTGTTTTTGCTTTTCATCTCCCTCAAAACTTTAGATTCAGCTCACAGTAAAGTAGTCCTTGGAGGTACTTCTGACACAAAGTTCTGGAGCATGCCTGAACACGAGTCTTCAGATGATTTCCTGATGGTGAGTAAATTCATGTAATTATTCACTCTGATTTGAAAAATAGTCGTCTACTTTTGCCTTTGGTTGATAGTAGTACCATGTTTGTGGACAAGATAACACTGTAACTGATTCGTTTGTCTAAGATTTGGTGATACTTAAACTATCTTCCACAATTTTTGAATAGCTCTTTCAGTGATAGCTTCCACAAAATGTTATCAATTTAAGCAA
This sequence comes from Heliocidaris erythrogramma, assembly GCA_025617745.1. NCBI lineage: Eukaryota > Metazoa > Echinodermata > Echinoidea > Camarodonta > Echinometridae > Heliocidaris > Heliocidaris erythrogramma. Next base: position 31,983,008 of record CM046861.1, on the reverse strand, counting down.
TTATATTTACAAGAACCCTTACAACAGTATTCGTGGTTGAAATTGACGAATCGTTTTCGAATGCAATACTCTATCAATGGTTCATTGTTCCCCCATTGGGTAGCAATACCACACTTTCTTTTCCCTTGTCACATGTTGTCGGTTATCTGATCATACACAGTATATTTAAACTAGAGAATATATCATTCTGAATTTTTTATTTTCTCAATTTGCGATCTATAGAGGAAATGGTTCTGAATTCAGCAGAAGAAATAAATTATTGTGTGTTTCTAGTGGGATACGTCCTCCTCCTAAACCTTTTTAAAGGAGGGTTTGTTATATAAGTTTTATTTGCTTTTCAAAACCGTTATATATTTCAGACAAGAAACAAGCAATTACGTCGAAAGCAGTCTTAACGGCTCCAGTAATCTTCAACCATGCCAATTCAAGATGTCAACAAAAGCTGGCCATTTTGTTCATATGATGATCGGTGTTGATTCCAATACACCAGTTATTGAAAGCAGAAATGAAACATTTTTTTCTGAATGTCAACCCAATAGAAATAAAAATTGTTAAGTGTACTGGTAAAGTTAACATAGAACATTGTAGTATGGCTGATAGAAAGACTTAAAGATCTGTTGTATTGCTCTTTACAAGAAAAATAAAAACTTTGAGAAAGATGGGAAGAAGGCACGGGTACACATCGCGAAGTAGTCTTGAATAAAGAAATATGTCGATCTAAATCAGGAACTATACGCAAAATAAGTGCATCTTCTTCTTATAAAGATAGACAAAGAAGTCAGACTGACGAAAGTACACCAGGCTGTTCTGGCAGTCAAAGTCATGAGAGACAAGAACACCGACACACGAAAAACAAAAATCATGAGCCTAGGTACGAGCAAACCCTGATGCTCCCGGAACCTAAGAGCCGCATCTCAGACCCCCAAATACCACGATGCCATGGAGATAAAACCAATCCGTACAAGAGGCCTAGAGTGAGACAATCTTCTGAGCAAACATCGAATTCTGCGAGGACTGAATTAATATGCAATGACAAGTCATTTCCCAACAGGAAAAGGAGTGCAATCTCACCAAACAAGGAGTCCGGAGTGGTCAAGAGAAAAAGAACCGAAGACAACGACGGAAGCAAACTAGTTGAAATGAATACACGTGGTCCTATAGAAGATGAATCAAATGGCGGAAAGATGGTAGAAAATCAAAATTCTCACGTGCCCTCTGAAGACCATGGTAGACAAAGCCAACATCCCGACACATCCAGAAGAAAACAGCAGAACCAACATCACAATATCCAGCAAAAAAGCTCAGGCAAGGCACGATCGAATGTGACCCTTTTGGCAGGTGACTCCATGCTGCAATATATCCAACCAGAGAAATTCTTCAAAGGTAAACATGTCGTCGTTAAGCCAGTTCCTGGACTCGGAGTCGATAACATCACTAGGTATGTCACGAGGTTTATACAAGAGGAAAATCCTAGCGAAGTGATTATACATATAGGCAAGAACGACCTGCATGAAGGCACTCTTCATATCACTGAAGGCATGGAATCATTCTGCAGACATATAACCGAGTCTTTTCCGAACGTGGAAAAAATCACGATTAGTAGCATCATTCAACAAAGGAAGGACAAAACAGCTACGGTGAGTGCCAAGATAAGTAAAATTAACGAGACCTTGAAGAGCTTTCAGTTGAAACACAGATGGGCTTACATCAGCAACGAAAATCTTGATCCAGAAGTTCACTTTGACTCTGGTGGCACCTTTAATGCCATCGGTATTGAGGCTTTTGCAGCGAATATCGGCAAGCACTTGGGATTGGTTGAAAGTGGGCTGCAATGTGAAACCAACAGTTCGACGCTCGAATCGAAAGACCAATTTGCTGTTTCTGCAACATCCAAAGGCACTAATTCTGCTACATCTTGTATGAAGAATAGTGGGGAGGTAATCTCCAGCAGAAAGAATGTTACTAACAAGAAGTCTATCACACTCTTGGTCGGGGACTGAATGCTGGAGTGTATCAAATTGCAAGATGATTCTGGCAACAAGCGAGTCAAACGTGTAGTCCCATATGCTAGAGTGGAGACCTTTAGTGATACGGTCATAGACCTTGCAAAGCGTCAGCAATTTGATGAAGTAATTCTCCACGTAGGTAGCAATGACTTGAATGACAAAGTGTTTACCCCAAAGGAGATCGTTTTACAAATCGAACAAATCGGTGTGGACCTTAAGAAGACTTGTCCAGGCATTTCCAAGATTACGATCAGTGGAACCATCAGTAGAAACCGACGGGATGCTGATGATGTGAATGTCTTGTTGAAATCATTTCAGTCCAAGCACGGGTGGGCATACATCTGTAACGACAATGTAGATCCCATATTTCACTATCAACAATTCGATGTCAAACTCAAAGACTCCAGTGCAAAGATCCTTGAAGAGAATATCATCAAGTACTTGCGACCTCTAAATCTTACAGACATACGCAGTACTGATCTACAAGTTGCAATAACACAACAAAAGAGTTCCTCACTGGTCGGCACTCCCAGGGAAAAAGACGTCCCATTTGCAACTAGCAACAAGTACTTGGGCTTTAATGGTTCGCCGCGTAGAAATAGCAATCACCCGCTCGTTCAGGAAAACCGCCCAGTTGTCATTGCTGAAGCAGCATTCGAACACACTATTAATGCAGCTACATTACACTCCGAGATACGTCCAGAGATTTCTCTTTCCAGAAACGCAAATGTATTTCGGGGAAATGTCACCCTCCTGATTGGGGACTCGATGCTGGAATCAATCATCCCTCACAAACTCTCTCGTACAAAGCAAACGGAACTGGTGGTGGTTCCTGATGCAAGGGTCTGTAGCATTCGTGAAACGACTTCAAAACATGCAAGGAATTGTAAATTTGATGAGGTAATTCTGCATGTAGGCGGTAACGATCTCAAGGATGATGTCTACAGCCAAATGGAAATTGCGAGAATGATTGAGGAAATCGGTATGACCCTGCATAGAACTTGTCCACACGTTGGTGCTTTCACAGTAAGCGGAGTCATAAACACTGTGAAGTATAATTCTAGAAATCTGAATAACCTCTTGAAATCCTTCACGTTAGACCATGGTTGGGCGTATATCTGCAACGACAATTTAATTCCCGAATTTCACATGAAACCATGTGATACATTGGATACCAAGCTTAACATCAGGGGTACAAAACGTTTCGCAGCGAACATCATCGGACATTTGCGATCTGTCAAATTGGACGGGCAAATAACTGCGTCGAAAGCTTTGAAGGTACAAGGAAATCGTGACCATAGTTCTTCCAAAGGTATGAGACAGCACAAAAGTCAAGAGTTCGGACATTTGCGATCTGTCAAATCGGACAGGCAAGTAACTGCGTCGAAAGCTTTGAAGGTACAAGGTTATCGTGACCATAGTTCTTCCAAAGGTATGAGACAGCACAAAAGTCAAGAGTTCGGACATTTGCGATCTGTCAAATCGGACAGGCAAGTAACTGCGTCGAAAGCTTTGAAGGTACAAGGAAATCGTGACCATAGTTCTTCCAAAGGTATGAGACAGCACAAAAGTCAAGAGTTCGGACATTTGCGATCTGTCAAATCGGACAGGCAAGTAACTGCGTCGAAAGCTTTGAAGGTACAAGGTTATCGTGACCATAGTTCTTCCAAAGGTATGAGACAGCACAAAAGTCAAGAGTTCGGACATTTGCGATCTGTCAAATCGGACAGGCAAATAACTGCGTCGAAAGCTTTGAAGGTACAAGGAAATCGTGACCATAGTTCTTCCAAAGGTATGAGACAGCACAAAAGTCAAGAGTTCGGACATTTGCGATCTGTCAAATCGGACAGGCAAGTAACTGCGTCGAAAGCTTTGAAGGTACAAGGTTATCGTGACCATAGTTCTTCCAAAGGTATGAGACAGCACAAAAGTCAAGAGTTCGGACATTTGCGATCTGTCAAATCGGACAGGCAAATAACTGCGTCGAAAGCTTTGAAGGTACAAGGAAATCGTGACCATAGTTCTTCCAAAGGTATGAGACAACACAAAAGTCAAGAGTTCGTCGTCCATGGGAAATCAGATGAAGTTTCCCCGAAAGATCCAAGCCGCAAGAAATCAAATGATAATGGAGCTTGTAGTTATTCTGGAGCGAGGAGAATGCAGCTTGATGATGAAAATGGCTGCTTTGATCGAAATCAAGGACAGTCTCAAACGTTCGACGAAACACACTTGAAATCATCCAGACGTAAGAAAGACAAACGGCATGAGAAGAGCAGAAAAATTGCTTTCTCCAGCTCAGTTGTTACCCATCGAAGGAGAGTTGATAAGTCCAGGGAAAGACACTACTCCACGGAGTCCTGGGCACATGGATCAAACCGAAATCGACATGACCCCAGGTATTCCTTTGCTCGGTACTCGCGGGGTCGCAAAGAAAAAAACCTCTTTCCCAGCTATCCAGGATGTCATCGTTGTGGACGATACGATCATATGATTAAATATTGTCCTTATTGAAAGGATTATCAAATAAGACTGACTTTTGAAAGGTTTTGTTTAGATTTTACATACGTATCAGATCCTTACAAGTATCCATGCTGCAATGAATACGAAGTGTCATCGAATATATACAACGTTTCTTTAACCTTAAGCATAATCTTTAATGTCAAGGGAGCAATTTTGCACACAGCTTCATGCACCATATGCTTAAAACGAGGACATTATCTTCACCATGTTTATATAATATATATTGGTAAAAAAGGAAAATTGCTATTTTTATTAGTCGAAATTCATTGTCTTACAATTGAATATGAGCGTTTGTTGATAATTGAACAAAGAAAGACTATTTAGAAAAGGTCTTAATGCAAAAGATTATGAACGCTTATGGACTACTGGTTCTTAATCATAATTTGTCGTGAGGGCATAGGCGCGGGCTGACGTATCTTGCCCGAATAAAAAAAAAATACATAACTTCAATAGAAATCTCTTACTGCCCTGTAATGAGGTAGCGGGTGCCCGAATACGGTAATTTCTTAAGAGTAATTGTATCAACAATCTCATAAAATTTCGAGCTAGAGCAATGTATTTTTTTACAAAAAATGCGCCGGTGTGCATAATTATTTTTGAAATAATGTGAATTACCGACAATTTCAGGATTTCCTGAGTGATGTTATATTTCACCGAGGCCGAGTTTGGCGGTGAATATAATATAGAAACGATATGTATTCAATATTTGTTACATAAAATTAAGATTATTTACTATCTCATACTCTGTTATTTTTTCCTCGAGCCATCCTCCCCATTCATGTAGCATTTCGCATCAGATATGAATGGCTAAGACATTACAGGCGATAGGAACGTGCAGGGTTGCTTGTATGCGGTATGACACGCGATAGACAAAAATAAATAGATAAATAACAAAAAAATAACGGGATATATGTTATTGAGCATCATGTTGGCTGAAATGGTGTCACGTTACACCCAAAAATTCGTTGTATGTACACGATAGTGCACATATTTATATCGGTGCATATAACTACTTTTTTCATGGTAAATCGCGTACAAAAATGTATAGTCAAACAACCCTGCGCGTAGCCATTGTTTGCAATATTTATGTCAGAAAAAAAATTTGTTTCATTGTAGTATTTCTTTGATTTTGAATGTATACTTGTAATACGTAATTTGCTTGATTTTCTTCAATGCCCGAATAAGGGTTAGCCTACGTGAGAAAATTAAAAAATCCATTGTCATTTTCATTGTCCATTATCATACATTGTCATAGCTGTGTGCATTTGACGCGAATGCAATCTGAAGAAGCAATGTATGAGATCAAGAACATCCTCAGTTATATAACAAATATTGTTTGTAATTGTTGTTCAATTTAACATAATTTATATGCACCTCCAAGTTAAGTGTTTCCCTCGTGCCATTACTCTGTCTGCGGCCTTGGCAAAAAACAACACTCGGGAAATTCTGAATTTGTCGGTCCATACATTTTATTATACTGAACGCATGAGCATACATATTGCATTAGGCCAGGCTATGGCCATTTGATGTAGGAGAATTAAACAGTTATTTAATTATTTTCTAAAACTTTTTACATTTTCTCTGTTTATAAGGAGAAAAGGTATTCATGATATTTCCTTTTCTACTTCATTTATAATCAGTTGAAATACGATGATATCGATAATCTAGGCAGAGAATCGGGACATTATTGAATTGAATCATATTATTGAATCATATAAATTCAGGTATACGTATAGCTGTACCATCATGACTTTAGATTACATAACGTTATCATTATTATTGTTATTATTATTTTCATGATCATTATTTGATGATAAAAACGAACACAAGATATTCGTACAGAGTAATAGATAAAACATATTGAGGACAAGACAAGACAGAATGGCGTGTGTGTTCACAAAAGAGAAATCCGTCTCTGTTGCCCGTAGTCATATGATCCCGCACATGCCATTCCGAGAAATATAATGAATATTGCATCATATACATACTGTATATAATTATATATATGAAAACAAATGATCATCCAAGAAATTATACTGTAACATTAAAATCTACCAAATGTAAATTTCATCGGATTGTATAAAACTGCTTGTCAAGTTGTCATCAAGATTGATTAATTCATTTTGTCTTGTAGAGGTGTTGTGGTATGGTGGATACGTCACCGGACTGTGGATTTCGCGGTTCGAGTCCTGCCGCGGCACTAATGTCCCTTGGCAAGACATTAGTATACACTTGCCACTCTCCACCCAGGTGTAGTAAATTGGTACCCGGTAGGAATTTATTCCTTGAATGATGTGAGCACCGAATTCGGTAGCCTAGCTAGAGCCGGGGTAATAATACTTCAGCGCTTAGAAACATTTGTATTAAGCGCAATATAAATGTTATCTATTACATGTATTATTATTCTTATTATTGATTTAGGAAATTGTCTGCTTGATTGGAACCTTGAAAAGAAAGTGAAGAAAACAAAATGAAATATGACATATTATTCAAATTCAAAAGGTTAAATCTCACCAGCACATCATAACAAATATCTTGAATGTAGCACTAAACTAATGTACATTATGATTTGAATTTGAATTGCAATAGATTGAAAAATACATGGGGACGGCAGACATAGAGGAGGCAAAAACATTGTTTAGAGGCTAGATAATTACCAAATTGCATTAATACATATGAAATGTGAATTATCGTGTACCACTATAATGCTGCAGATCAATAAAATATTCAGTTCATTCTGGCTTGAAAGTGGATTAGAAGACTTTAGAAAATAGTATAGACAATTTTATCATGTATATTGCTGTTTAGGGCTGTATGCATGTACAAGTGGAACATAATTGCAGAATGATAAGTTATGGCATATGACAGTTCAAATGCTTTTTAACAGATGAGTAATAATATATTACGGTACGTGTATAGTACTGTTGTTTAACATGTAAGAGATTTTTTGAATCACATTCGAATATCAGTAAAATGAGTCGATGCACTGACTACAAGTATGTCAAACTCTAGTCCTCGGTAATTTTACAGTAATTGTTTTTAAAACATAAAGCAAGTGTAGCCTGGTGGTACATTATGCCAGGATCTCGCTCGTCATGCGAGCTTGCCCTTGTGTTACATACATATACATGTATATATTCCAGGGTTGACTTTCTGCCGCGTGCGACCCTTGCACTGACCGGTGAGCTCAGGTCAGATAGTTTGAATCATTCAACCGCTTATCTACCATATCTATATCTATCTATATATATTACTAAAAAATGGATTCTGTCTGTCTGTCCGGCTATGCGTTTCGCCATCTGTTGACGCATTGAGTTGAAAGTTGGTATAGGGATAGGTGTTGGGTCCACGAGGTTTGTGGCGCACTTTTCGTGTTGATCCGAGAGGTCAAAGGTCATCTAGGGGTCAAATAGGGTCAAATCTTAACCGAAAGTGCTATGGAGTTGAAAGTTGGTATAGGGATAGGTGTTGGGTCCACGAGGTTTGTGGCGCACTTTTCGTGTTGATCCGAGAGGTCAAAGGTCATCTAGGGGTCAAATAGGATCAAATCTTAACCGAAAGTGCTATGGAGTTGAAAGTTGGTATAGGGATAGGTGTTGGGTCCACAAGGTTTGTGGCGCACTTTTCGTGTTGATCCGAGAGGTCAAAGGTCATCTAGGGGTCAAATAGGGTCAAATCTTAACCGAAAGTGCTATGGGGACCAAAGTTGGCATGTGGGGTGAAGTTAGGTTAGCGAAAATTTTGGCGCCGATTACAAGGTCATTCGAGGTCATTTCAAGGTCAAATGGTAGGGAATGTCCTATGGGGACCAAGGATGAGATTTGTTTATTTGCAAAGTCTGAGAACCGCGTACGTCCGAGAACCGCGTATGTCCAAGCACCACGATCCCCCGGGTAATCGGCTAGTACACTTAATGAATAGAACGGGGGGGGGGGGGGGATCAGTCATCAAATCTATAAAAAACCGTGCAACGTGAAAATTGATCTAGAATTTGTACAATACCATATATAGACACAAACTACTATTCTCTTAAAATGTGCATTTAATTTTCAGTGTATACTCAGAATTACGCAAATCTTTATATCAATATATTATGAGTTACTTTGTGAAAATTACAGCAATAGTGCTTGGACTATCGCATTGTTTATTTTTTATTTTATATTATATTATATTATATTAATAAACCGAAATAAGACTGGATTGGATTGAAATTACTGAAATGATAATTCTTTTTGATAGTTAACTTGAGCTGTTGACTGAGTGAAAGCTACTGGATATAGCGAAATTAGTGAGCGAGACAGACAGAGAAATGGATGAAGAAATTACACATGAAGAGTGAATAAGACGTAGTTGAATTACACTACTTTATTATGGAATTGCAATGGAATCACGAACATGAACTAAAATAAACCATCATTTTACTTGATGTCTGATCCAATGACAAATCTGCTCTCAGCCAATCAGATTCAATGATTTCAGTAGCTTATAACAATTATGGTAACTTGTTATTAATAATAAGTTTTATGAAACGGGGCCGAGACGTACTAAAATCTTATAAGTAGTTGGTAACGTATGGGACAAAGCAGCTTGGACTTTTCCATGATTATGAAGAGATGCATTTTGTATCTAAGAACATCAAACATAGGCAACACAATGCATATTTCGGAACTGATTATAACTCAATATATGCCCCGTCAGAATGGGATACAGACTCTGTCCCCTCTCTCTGTCCCCTCCCTCTCCCCCCTCTCTCTCTGTACTCTTTTTATCTCCTCTCTTTCTCTCTCCTCTCTGTCCTCTGTATCTGTCTCTCTCTATCTCCTCTATCTCTCTCCCATCGATAAATGAAGAGAAAGAGAAGAAGAAGAAGGAGAGGAGAAGATGGTAAAGCGGTGAATTGGTACACTCTATAAACTAAAGTGTTAAATCAGCAATAAAATTGGCCCAGGAGTGACCACTTTTTCGAAATGGTATATTAAAGTAGAACTTTAATGATTTTAAATATTGGCTTAATACTTATTATTGCATAGATGGCATAAATTAAACAAGGTTATCCAAATTCAACGCTTGGAAACATTTGGAGTAATGATTATTATCAATTATAAAACGGTAAAATACAGCCCCCGATATAGCAGCTGAAGAGCTCCTCGAACGCTGCTGAGATATGTGACGACACACCATGGACCAGTCCTGTCTAAGCAGACGATGTCCCATAACATCTTACACATTTTTCAGAGCCTATTTTGTCATCTCCTCTTCACTTATTTCTCTTCCTTCACTAGCGTCAGTCTTAATGTTAGTCTGTTGCCTCACTCTTAACTTCGTGTATGGTATTATTTTGATGAAAAATGCAGCGTTAAAAAAATAAAGGAATCAGTCACTTGTAAACAAAATATTGTATTTTCAGCTGCTTGCACCGGGGCATGTTCGGCGTTTCAAGAGGGAACGAATACCATCCTGCTATTATTCGGAGGGCTTTTCAATTTGAAAGTGGGGTTTATTTCATTGATCATTGACCCTTCTCCTGTGTATTTACAATCAAACGGTTTTAGCTATCAGAATCAGTTTCACTTTCCCTTTATAATGGTGTTAAATAAGGTCATGTTTAAATACACCAAACTCTTTATAATTTGATAAATAATTGCATTGCAATTACGTTCATTCATTATAGGACGTCGTCTGCTTAAGCAGGATCGATCCCGAGTGTGACGACATCAAAACATCGCTATATTTCTGGCGAATCCTCGGATATTCCAGATGCTGAGAAGAGCTTTTATTTGTGTTGTTTTTATAATCATCAGATACGCAGTTGACATAAAACTTATACGATTGCCATCTGTAAGCTTCCCAGTTTCTAGTGATACATTAATTGCCATATTTGTGATTTTCTTTGAATACCTACTTTAACACTTTTAACATGTTGGATACAACACTATAAATAAAACTTAAATCATATACAACACGGCAAGAGTCTCATAAGTATATACAGTGTGATCTGATCCTATACATCTATCGGATATGAATGAAGAGGCAAATTTCGAAAAAGCTGCGTGCATGCACGTGAACTCCACTCTCCCAATAATATGAACGAAAGTACAAACAATAGAAACCAAAATGTAATTAATAACTTTGCCAAGAAGTGGTTCACTGTTCGGGAATTTCGACGTGACTGGCCAACTCAGCCAACGACCCTCGGACAACAAATCGACAGGCCCTCGAGCCAAATCATGGAGCGCTCCATGGGGAAAACTTCCCTAATTCCCCATGGCCATTTCGCCCCCGAATGTGAGAACTCACAGTTCTTTGACAGAGACCGAGGAGCAAGCTCTGGACATCGTTCTATTCCGGTATAGAAAGGCAGTTTTTGCACATGAACTTTGACCAAAGGGCAAGTAGTGTGAAAGTACACGACCAATTTCCCAAACAGACACACAAATCATCACCAGATGTCACTGTTCCAGGAAAAGTTAGAACATCAGAAAAAACTGCATTCCCTACGGCAGTCGAAGTCTGGAAACACCAAGAGAAAAGCATCAATCGACCATGATTCATCTTCAAGGCCTATGCAGGATACCCCAGAAGCCCTCAACGTATAAAATACTAAAACGTAATTCAACAACTAACATACCCATGGATAAAAATGAATCTGTCCCATTTGATGGGACCCCGATAAGTAGAAACGAAAGCAGTGCAGGTTCTGAAAAAAATGTGTAAGCTCTGTATCTAAGAAGCAAATATCAGATCCGACGTCAACTAAAGTTGTTAGGAAAGGCATTTTCCGTTATCCGTAAAGATAATGTAGCCCCCAAATCAAAGTATGACAAAGGTTCAAAGAATAAAGAAACACGAACAGATGTAGCAAAGGACACCTTTAGTGGTGAAGATGAGAAAAGTTCGGACCGAGTTGTGAAATTGGCCGACACATCCTCGACAGACTATGGGTCAACACAAACCACAAGCACGCATGACGATATAGTGTCACCCACTCTGGAGGCAAAGGACCCGCCTCACTCAATGAAAATGAAAAGAGTAAGAACAGTCGGGACAAGTCCAGAAGCCCCACCATCCGAGATTATCCGTGCTAGAGTTCGACCTATCATCTTGATTGGTGACTGCCATCTTGAGGACATTAATTTAAACAAGGAAAACTCTGTACAATAAAGCCAACCATAGTTTTATCAGTTCCTGGTGCCAGAGTCGACTCTATTGGGGATAAGATCGTAGGAGATCTTGCTCATGAACTAAAGGCTGAAGAGGTGATATTACATGTTAGCAGTGAAAATCTAAATGACAGGAACGAGGACTACAAAGCCATCAATGCATAGATCGAAGCCGTTTGCATACACATAAACGAGCAATGTCCAAACACCAAATTAACGATCAGTGGACTCATTTAGCATGGCAATTGGAAGGATGGATCAAGACCGCGTATAAATGCGGATGATGTCAACGAGATGTTGAAGACATAATTAGGACAAACATAAGTGGTCTAACAACAACAATGTAATTCCTACATAATATATCTTGATGGTATGCCTCTGAAACAGCGTGGCATATGAATTTTCGCATCAAATATAATTAAACATATCCGATCTCGAGATATGTCTAACTGTTCTAGGCATCTTTCGGTTTAATAGTGACCCCCTTCAAGGCTACTATCGTGAAATCGCAACGGGTAACGAACCCAGACCTAGCTCCATCTTGGTGCAACCAGTAAGAGGGAATCCCATCCTTGATTCAACATGCGACGGAGCAATCTAGCAACCTAGGTGGTTTAGGCCATTACAGACTTTCAGGAAGACCACCTCGGAGTCCTCTTCACGTCAAATATCCTCGCTGCAATAGGTGTGGACAGCGGCATGACTATTACCGAAACTGCCCGTATCGCTAATAGACATGCTTAATTTTTGGTTGTACAAAATCACATGCATTCAAATTTGCTCAAGCCATATTGGTATTGGCCAACCGAGGGTAACTTGAGGAAAAATACTTATAGTAAATTTGACTCGACGTAAAAGAATTCTCACCACCACACAATCATGATATTACATTGTAATTATAATACCTTAGGCATGTCAGTCACAATCTGGCAACAAATTATTTAGTTCTTTAATTCTGCTTAAATACCGGTCACATTGCGTATATTTAGGTCCAAGCTATTTTGCCAAATAAGTTACGAATTTAGTATATTTCATGACTGTATCAAGCTGATGGCCCTCCTACATCTTGGATCAGACAAAATATCAAGTAGAATGATATTTTCTTGTCAATTCATGTTCACAATTCCATGATGTAATTCCAAACTACTTGATAACGTATGGGACATACCTTGGACTTGCCCATGGCTTAGACAATTGTGAGCTTTCGAATGAGTCGACTTGACCGCCGTCCTAGATCCTCCCAGCTGTAATGGACTGCTTTGTGATAGCTGCATACCGCGCTTTGTGCAAGAACGGCTCACCCGTCCACTGGCTTCTCCCTCGTCCACAAGTCAGATCGAGAACGCGTCAAACATGGTTTTTCCGTCTTCTCTAAAACGTGAACTTCGCTTCAGCTATTGTTAGCTTCATGCTTCACCTTCTTTGTAAGCAGTCAACACAAATCAGTCCATTTAATATTAGAGGACACATACATGTAAGTAAAATTGTATTGTGAAACATGTTCAGAAGGACTTCAATTTCCGTTTTACATTGTTGATAGATTTCACTGTTATAATTCTGTGAGCGTTCGTAATAAACAAAATCACAATCATAGCTAATTATTTTTGTGGTTGATCTCGGTGAATATGCTTTGTATTAGGTAGTGAGAAAAGTGGTGATGTTATTTTGTTTTAATCGGAACACAAAGACGACTGATTATGATGTATTGCAGAAAAGTTCAAGTATAATGTCTTTGCTGTGTGATCGATGTAAAAAAGGTGAATAGAAAAGCAAATAATGACCAGGGAAACAACTCCACAACTACCCAAGAAGACAATCAAACTTTTTCCATCTTCCCCGCACGAGAACACTCTGAGGGTGCTCTCACACGAGAGCTACGGCCGACCTACGGTTATGACGGTTGAAGTCGGTTACATGACCGTCTCGGATATTGACGGTCGGGTGTTTGTAACGGTTATACAACGATCCAGCAACGGCCTGTTATGGTCCTTTACTACGGTCTGTAACGGTTTGTAACGGTCGTTACTACGGTCAACAACGGTCTACGACAGTCTCATACGACTTTTTCGAAGAGACGATACGCACTCTACGCTTTTGCCAAACCTTCAGCACAACTTTCAGATCATATTCCTGTTTTTTTAATGTTTAATATTCCTTCCCCTTTTAGAGAGAAAGAAACGAAATATACACGGAAGTTATCCCCAGAAAATATATATAGGTTAAACGAACACTTGCAGAGTGAAGAATGGGAAGATGTTTTAATGTGCAATGACACTGAAAGAGCATATCATTTATTTTGGTCAAAATTTGAGTCATATTTTAATATTAATATTCCTAAAGTTAAAGTTGGGGGGAAACGCAATAAACCTATCAAACCGTGGATTACAAGAGGAATTCTGAAATCTATTAATAAAAGAAATACTCTATATAAAATAAGCCTCTCTGAACCAAACCCTATTAATGTGCGTAATTACAAAATATATCGAAATAAATTAACAAGTGTAATAAGATTATCAAAACGGATGTACTTTTCTAATAAAATAGATAATGCTCAAGGTAATATTTCAACCACATGGAAAATAATTAACGAAATCCTTCATAAGAGCAAATCACATATTAATTCCCAAGTATTTAATAGAGATGGTAATTCTATCAAAAATCCCCCTGAAATAGCAAACATGTTCAACGAATATTTTGTTAATGTAGGTCCAAACCAAGCTGCTAAAGTTGATGATAGTAATTGTAACTTTGTAGAATTTTTATCACAATCAATAGATACATCCATATTCTTCATCCCCACTGACTTTATTGAAATATTAAGAATCGTCCGCACCCTCAAATGTAGTCACTCCTCTAGTCATGATGAAATTAGTACTCACTTATTGAAACAGATTATAAATAATATTTTGTCACCTCTAATCCATATTTTTAATATCTCACTCTCCTCTGGTGTCTTCCCGACCCCCTTTAAAATTGCAAAGGTTATACCAATTTATAAGAAAGACGATCCTTCCTGTATATGTAATTATCGACCTGTTTCTATTTTGTCAAGTTTCTCAAAGATTCTTGAGAGGATTGTCTATAATAGGTTATATGGATTTTTGTCTGAAAATAGTTTTTTTAATCCTAATCAATTTGGTTTCCGTAAGAATCATTCTACCGATTTAGCCTTAATGCAGTTATTTGACAGAGTATCAGATGCCTTGGCAAATCATGAACATGTAATTGGTATATTTATGGATCTTAGCAAGGCATTTGATACTCTTGATCACAAAATTTTACTATATAAGTTACAACATTACGGGATTCGGGGTACTGCACTTCATTGGTTTGAGAATTATTTATCACACAGACAACAATTTGTTTCCTTTGAATCCGCTCATTCGAATATGTTACCAACAACATGCGGAGTCCCACAAGGCTCAATTTTAGGCCACTTATTATTTCTAATTTATGTTAATGATATTTCAAATGCTTCACCTATGTTACAGTATATTTTATTTGCTGATGATACAAATGTCTTTTGTTCACACTCTGACTTACACCGTTTAATTACTATTTTGAATAATGAATTACCGAAGTTATCTACATGGTTTAAAAGTAATATCTTGTCACTCAATTTAAGGAAAACCAACTATATTTATTTCAGAGGTAAAAGAAAAGTTGACTTGCAAAATCATGATTTATATATTGATGGTAATCTTCTTGAAAACAAAATAATGACTAAATTTCTTGGTGTGTATATTAATGAAAATTTAAAATGGAATGATCATGTAAAACACATAATTTTACCTATCTCTCGTAATGTTGGTCTGTTAACTAAGCTAAAATATTTTTTACCTACTTCTGTACTATTTACGCTGTATAATACGCTTGTCTTGCCATACATATCATATTGTAATATTATCTGGGCAACTCATAAATGTTATACAAATCCCATATTAATTCTCCAGAAAAAAGCCATCCGGGCGTGTAGTGGGGCAAGTTTTTGCTCTCACACTGACCCTCTGTTTTTTCGTCTTAAGTCCCTCAAGGTCAAAGATATTAATTTCCTACAAAAAGCTCTATTCATGTTTAAGTATAACTCCAAACTTTTACCCCCAGTATTTGCAACATTATTTCAATCGAACACACAAATTCACGCATATCCCACCAGACAATCAAAAAATGTGCATTTATTTAACCCCAGGACTGCTCTTGCACATAATTCTATTAGGCACTCTGGCCCTGATGTATGGAATTCCCTTCCTCCCGAAATAAAAAAACATGACTTTAATGTACTCTTTCAAGCGAGCAGCAAAAAATCACCTAATTAAGCAATATTCCCCACAATAATGATTGTGTAGTACACCCATAATATATCTTGTATAATTATGTAAATAGGACCCATGACTTGGCACATTTTCACCTCTTTGGGAGGCAGATATGATATTAGTTTACAAAACGAGTTTACCACTTGCTATTATGTTAATATCATGTCTGCCTCTCAAACCGGATGATTAACTCTCTATTGTTAATACAGTTGTTATTTAAAATATTTGGAAAGGTACAATTGCCTCATTTTATCCTCCTCTCTTCATCCCTATTTCTCTCTGTATCCTCTTCCCATTCTCTCTCTCATTACTTTTTTAATTATATTTTATCTCAAAGGGCTTTCATGCTGTCAAGCCTCGGCTTATTATGAAAACCCTCTTGTTTGATTTCTCTTTCTATAATCCTACTGTTAGCCTTGTAGTTTAAGATATATTAATGTCATGATGTTCCATTGTATTGTATATCGCATAATTTGTATAACGTATGCATTATTTGATGAATTGAGAAATCAAGCAGAAATAAATAAATCAAATCAAATCAAATCAAACTTTAATGTTTAATCATGCCTTTTGAAGCCCATATCCTCCTGCTTGGTTATTTTATTAGGCTCCCAAACTTGTCTTCCAGAAGTTGAGAAGCTGTTTGACTGTGCACGTCTTATAATGTTGCAGCCTTCTTCAATAAACACATAGATTGTTCAACTCGGTTTCAGCTGGACACACCCTGGTGCACGTACAAAAGCTTTGGCATTAAGGAATAAGGGGAAATACCCTATCTTGGTTTAAAAGTTACATTTCCAATAGATCCCAATTTGTTCAATATAATAATAGTAGATCACAAACATCCACTATAAAATGTGGCGTTCCCCAAGGATCAATTTTGGGTCCACTCCTCTTTCTAATTTATGTTAACGACATTGTTCATTCTGCGCCATCATTATCATATATATTATTTGCAGATGACACTAATGTATTTCATTCCCATAAGGATTTAAATGAACTAATTGAAACAATTAATACACAATTAATCAATATATCACATTGGTTTAAATGCAATAAACTTTCGTTAAATATAAGCAAAACTAACTTCATACACTTTAAGACTGCGAGTTCAGCAAATTTTTTCCACGACGATATAATAATTGACGATGTTACCCTTACTAGTAAAGATTCAACAAAATTCTTGGGGTGTTAATAGATTCCAATTTAACGTGGAAAATCACATTGATAATATATCATCTAACATGTCAAGAGGAGTAGGTTTATTAAACAAACTAAAAGACAGTTTACCTCAAAAATCCTTAATTATATTGTATAATGCGCTAGTTTATCCGTATTTATATTACTGTAACCTGGCATGGGGAAATTCCTACAAAACAAGAATCAATTCATTACTTTTACTCCAGAAAAAAAATCGCTGCGCATTTGTACGTCTTCGCACTATTTAGCAAACACAGATCCGTTATTTTACAAACTCAAAACACTTAAAATAAATGACATTCATGTATTCCAAACGGCTATTTTTATGTTTAAATTCTCGAAACAATCTCTACTCTTCAAAATGCTTTCACTCAAAACTCCAGCATTCATTCCTATCCAACTCGTCATTCTTCTGATATTCACTTGAACAATCCCAGACTATTCATAGCGAAAAAAACTATTAGACACAATGGTCCTGATATATGGAACTCACTACCTGGAAAAATTGCCTTTTCTCATTTTTCTTTTAAAGCTCTAATGAAGAAACATCTGCTGCCAAATTACAACCATGAATGATTGCTTTGAATATCGACCCCTGATTGTCCTGTATCCCTTGTTATCCTTAAACCAAACTCAATTTCCCTCCATACAATTACATTCTCTGCAAAACCATAATCCCCAGCTATATGCACTTTGCACCTGCGCACTCACGGCACAGATATACGCAATTCCCTTAAAATTACAATATGGCGAGTTATAAGTGAATCTCAATGTATGCAATTTTCTTGAATTTATAATATGGCAAATGATTTCTATATATATTTCCTGAATCCTCATCTATACGCATGCAATTCTGGGCTGCTATCGTCTTAAGCATTTGCTTATGATAGTTTTGCCCTCTGCATTTTGTAAATAATTGTACCTACATCATCAAATGTTTTATATAGAATTATATCCATACTTACTGTATTATTGGTACGTGTATATAATATTATTATCACTGTAAGATGGTTTGCATTCATGATGTAACACTCAATTATTTCTATGTAAGTTTATCGCCTCATCCATTATATGTTACGTTTGAAAGCAACTGTTGTTTACATTGATTATGAAATAAATGCAGAAAAGCATCTGCAAACAAACAAGCAAACAAACATTCTTTAGTTGTGTGTTTCCCAACAAAACAACATGTGCCGCATTGTGCCGAGTTGGCCGAACTATTATGTCTATACATCTCCATGATTCTGAGCAACAGCTTTCAAGGACGCCCTCTGATTACAGCAAATAACTATATTTCGAAATGTATGATGACTGTCATGTAAGATGGAAATAATGACATTGCGTAATTATGAGCAGAGAAGAGAGAATGAGAGAGAGAGAGAGAGAGAGAGAGAAAGACGACGAAAGGGGGAGAGAAATAGAGATGAAGAAATAAAGAGAGAGAGAGAAAGGGGTAGTGGCAAGAGGGGAAGAGTTAGTAAAATTTAAGAATATTAATTAGTAGTACAAGGCTCCACGCGGAAACTTCATTTTTTTAAATGTGTACTTTCATAATTATGAGTAAAGGGTACACTAATCATAGAAAAGTAGTGGTTATATTGATTTCATTTTTCTTCAGATAATTTCATTGGGGGAACCCTGTCTTGCAACCAGGGATTATTCATATAAATTTTCGGAAGGTAGATTGAATATGATATGGCGTATTTCAAGGAGCATATACATCGTTATTACATGTATTAGTAATAACTTCTTGTTTATTTTCAAAAGGGCATTTTCCTTATAAAAAAAAAGAAAGAAGATATATGCGGCAGTGGAACACAAAAATGGAAATACGTCTTGAAGGTTTGGAAATAAACAAACCCCGGGCACTTGCTGTCTTACACTCTAAATTTTTAATTGTGAAAATCAACATTTAAAAGGGCTGAGAACTGAGACAATGTTTTGAACATTCTGAATGTAACATTTGTAGTGTTAGATACAGCAATAGAAATAGTTTGGTACATCATGTTATAAACGATATCATCCCTTTAAATATTGATGTAACACTTTTACAATGTATTGTAATTAAAGAGGAGAGTGTTAGATACAGCAATGGAAATAGTGTGATACATCATATTAAAAACAATATCATCCCTGTAAATATTGATTTAACACTTTTACATTATTTTGTAATTCAAGAGGGTGGCAAACTAATGATCGTGGTACAGCACGTCTATTTTGCCGTCAGTGATTATAAAGGTGTCTTTGCTCCCACCAGAAGCTTATTAATTTTTTTTTACAACCAAATAATTTAATTAAATTAATTTGTAGCCTATTTTTCATTTTTAAGAAATCAGAGTTGTTGGACTGTATTGTTGTAACAAATCGGACAGGTTTTACTACCTTGTTGTCATTGTCATTATCATTGCCGAGTAATACTAGTCTAAAAGTGATTACTGTTAATCTAAATTAGAAATTAATAAGAAGGCTATATTTCAGGTGATTCGTTAATCAATAATCGTTTTTATATGATATTACTTACCAATGCAGCCATATATGTAATTTATGTAATTTAGCGGCAATATGTGCAATTCGGTAGCATTGCTGGAGCCGGGGTAATAATACTTCAGCGCTTAGAAACATTTGTATTAAGCGCAATATAAATGTTATATATTATTATTATTATTATTGTTGCTTTAAAAACAGTTCAGGAATCAGGAGACTACAAGTTTGTGTTTATTGAGGGAGCGGGGGCGCGGAGTGCCCGAGAGGGGGAGAGTCTGGGAAGGGTTGTCCCCCTTCTGAGGGTAGGGGAAATGTTTGCATTTTTCTATCTGAAAATCAAGTTTTAGGTGCATTTCAGGTACAATTTTGAAGACCAAAAAGAGGGGTATTTTTGTCAAGCAGACCTCTAGTCGATAGCAGGGGGGGGGGGGGGGGTGCGCTCGCAACATCATCCCTCCCCTGATTACTCATATGGAGTGGAAGTGTGCACGTGCCCCCTCTCATCGAACGGCCTATAACGAATATGGCGAAAAAAGAGAGAATATTGTGCAAAGAGAAGAGAGAATAAAGAGACAGAAATAAAAAAAAAGGAGAGGGGCACAAGGAATATAAAAAGAAAATATTAAGACCGCTCCCACACCCTCCCCTGTCCATTCTCTTTGCTCCGCACTTCATCCACCTGGTATTAAGACCCATGCCTCCTCCGAATGACAGCCAGTGCTCCCTCAATGACTGGACCCAAACACCACTGATTATTAGCGCACATAAAGTTTTACATGGATAGTAGAGTAAACACTGTTAAAAATATAATTTTCACCCCTTGTATTTCTTAGGACTTTTTATATGCTATAAAGGAGAACTTTACTGGTAATAAACAGGTGCCAGGAAAATATGCCAGAGGAAAAAATGCCAGAGGTAAAATTGCCAGAGGGAAAAATGCCAGAGGTAAATATGCCAGAGGAAAAATGCCAGAGGTAAGTTAGTATCATGATGCGGGGCATCTCGTTTTTCCGAAGGTTCGTATTTCCGATAGTTCAGAAGGAAGTGGATTGGTTCGCAAGAGAGCTTAGCCCTCAACATTGACTTGTATTTAGTTAATTAGTTTTCAGTTTGTTGTTAGTTTCTAAATTTTTACGTTAGTTCAAAAAGTATTTACGTACGTTTTTCAACAATTTAAACATTGTTTAATAATATTGTTTTTGTTCTTTTTCTATTGCTTCAATTTCTTTTACTTTCGAAATTTAACGTTAGTTTACAAAATATAGCTTCATTACAAAAAAGTTTATGGGTTTCAGTATGTCCTATATAGTTTCAGAAATTAAACGTTAGTTTCAGGAGAAGTATGTCCGTTCACAAATTATAGCTTTGTTACAAAGACAAGTTCGTTAATTTTGTTAATATTATTGATTGATTGTTCATATTATTGATTAATTATTAACATTATTGATTGATTGTTTATATTAAGGATTAATTATTAATGTAAAATGATAGTTTTTACAATTATTAATTTATTCTAAAAATTCTTAATTATGACCTTATTGTCGCCCCATAACCTGGCTCCCTCCCTTCCCTCTCTCTCCCTCGATTTACTCCTCTTATAGTATATACCTATAATATCTACCCCTATCTAAATCTACGTGTCCTTCTTCTCTGTTCCTCTTAATTTTCTCTTATCTTCTCTCTCTTTCTCTCTCGCTCTTTCCTTTTTTGCTCTTAAAATGCTTATCTTCTATTTCTCTTTCCTCTCAAATTATCCTTCCTAATTCTAATTTGATATTTTTTCAGAACTTTAGCACATGCCTATTTTCTCCGGGCAATATCTACATTTTGTTTTAATATCGCCTACATTCTCTCTCTTTTCGTAATCTATTCATTATGCTGTTCTAGGTAATCACCATTTCTGTCACAAGCATATCACACGATTGGTCGAAATCATGCCTAAGCATGATATACGTGATAGCATGGCATTCAGTGAATATTGCAGGTGGTAACAAGGATTGGGGGGGGGGGGGGGGGGTGTTCTGAATCGTTATATTCTGTGGGGAATTCCACCTGTTATATCGCACTGTATTTGATTAACAGGAACAAAAATCATATCCGACGCTAGACATTGTATGGTGGGTTCTGGTCTGGTGAACATCAATTTTTATTTCCTCATTTGGTGATTTGTTTTAAATGTTGCTTTTTATACCCACCATGATAGATTGGAATGCAAAAAAACTTAAGTCTCTTGATCTTGACAATAGTCAGTTGTGAGTTGGTCTAAGCCATGGTCTAGCTGGACTGTCAGCGGCACACGGTTAGCTCTCTGTCTTCACTTTTTTTCGGACCCCGGTTCAAAACGGAATCACGTCTTTCGTTGGTGCCCATGCACGTAAATACTCGTACGTTATTGGTCTGATGCCCTGTCTGTAAAAATCGCACACATTGATCTTGTCATTTCAGTTGAAAAGTGCACTTGTAAGTTTTGAAGGACTGTAGTTTCTTTTCCGGTGGAGATAGAAAGACTGCTATACATCGGGACCCTTGGTATATCATTTAAGGTAAGATTTGTCATGTGAATACACTCTAATATTGGAGAATATGAAATGATAAATAGCAAGAGAAGACTTTCAATTTGCATTGGGATTTTACATATAAGTCTGCTATGCATTGCAATTGGACGCTTGCAATGCAGACGGTATTTTATTGTTGCCGTAAAATCTAACCACGAAAGAAAACATTCGATCGATCTGCGTACTTCCATTTGCAATCCCAGATTCTATGGGCTCTTGGGTGCTCAAGAATTCAAAGTTTCTGTGTTAAACATGAAAAATCTTTCTCAGGCGCTCCGACCCCTCGCAAAGTAATAATAGCATTTTATATTTCACGCTAAGCTAATAATTATGATTACTCTTAATCTTATGGATCGCGATTTTTAAAGAAAACGTTGAGTTCTAGGAAGGGTAAAAAATAATTAGTGAGCTTTCTTATTCTTCTTATGTCAGTTTAGAAGGACATCATAGTAGAAATTTACCCTGAAAAGGATTGCTTTTCAAACGCCCTCATATTATAAATATGACGAAAAATAGCTGAAGTGTTCGGGCCGAACGTTCATGCTGCATATGTGTGCAGTCCCATATACCCATTTCTGTGTGCAGCGCATGTGCTTTTCAGCGAGATTGGGTCAATTTCTTATCATTTTTGATAATTCCAAAACCTGACATGTAGGCATGATCAACATTTCCAAATTGCTTTGAGACAGTTTTTCTCACGATGTAATTTCATGACCAGAACTCAACTTTATAATAACACAGAGACAGACATTACTGTGTGAAATGAAAATTTTCAATGGACTCTACAGGCCAACTTGGCCTACACTACAAAATGAAGGCTTGGCGATCCAGTTGGGAACGGGGGGGGGGGGGGGGGGGGGGGGTGGGGGGGGGGGGGGGGGGGAGGAGGTGTCCCTGTAAAATCTTCAGAAATGGTTTTAATGAGATTTCAATGCTGACTTGCCCAATAACAGAACTATAGAGTGTAGACATGGTTTGTCTGGGTGGATGATACTTTCTCTCAAATGTAAAGTTCCTAATTAACTATAAAATCTTCTCGCTTAGATCAGTCGCGTCATTATCATCATTAATCAGTATAATTTACCCAAGGCGTCAATGAAATTCAAAGTTGTGACATTGCGAAATGCAAAATATTCTTCTTCGGGAAAGGTGTGTTTGTGTGTGTCTGTGGGGGGGGGGGGGGGTACTTTTACAACCCATTCTCCATCCGTTTCCTGAGCTTCCTCGAATATCGCGTTATAGGCCAGTAGCCTGTCCAGAAATAGTCACCCCATTTCACATATGAGATTTTTAACCTCGAAACCGCCGGGTTTAGCCACAGAACTCCTAAAGACGTAGAAGGCTCGTGCGGGTGCGAATTTGTAGCCATCGTTCGTACGTGATCACGTGATATCCGCCATCTTGGTTAGTCCTTCGCTCTCCGGATTCATGCAGCTCGTCGCGTCAACGGCATTCATTCAGTATAAATTGTTTATCAACACTAGGGTTATATGAAATCTTACTGAAATTGCTAGATTTTGTTAATGCTAGTATCGAAATGAACCAAAAAAAAAAACCAGAGGGAAGTTTCTCTCGAAATACAATAAATTGCCAGTGTTATCAAATGTTGCTTTTGCCATTTTCATGCTTATTTGTTATTATAGAAATGCAGTCATCATCCACTCTTGTTGCTCATTTTGATAATTTTACTGCACTACATTTACTTACCATTTCAAACAACTTTGATCACTGAAATGACAAGAAAATCAGATTTTGTGGCCATTTGCTTAACTGCTAATTGTCCTCGCCGTTCTCATGGTTCTGGCAAATGAAAGTGGTTATTGTATTCATATCCTGATGCAAGACGTCATGCTTGTAAGAGTTTGATTATGAGTTGTGCTCATTTCAGTACGTTGCCTTATAGCCCTCAAGAAAATTCTTTGTCTTTACAGATCACTGTTATGATCCAGACATCTGTGTTTTGTTAAAGGTTGCCACTCTAAATAAGAACATTAAAAATACATCAAGTCCAAAGAAGTGTCACAAGCCACAACTGCCAAATTGGAAACAAGGTAGCTTTCGGAGAGGACTACAACTTAATCATTTTGTTTCCCCAGCCGATCAAATTCGAGAGCCATGAATTACCTGCAAACAATAAAGTCATTTCAATTCTAATTTTATGCAAACGGAATTCATCCGCTAAGGATTTCGAAAAATCAACTTTCGGGCAATTTCAGTACCCTGTTCAAATTACCTAATACTTCGTTGTAATGTTCGCTCATATCAATAGGCTATTGGACATGGCTACTGAAATTGTCTTAGGTTGGTTTTCGATTTAGAGAAAAACATAGTACTAAACTCTCATTGATAAGTCTCATTAATCAGTTAGTCCAATACCAAGATGAGGGCTGTGTTACAGTTGGTCTTTTTGTTGATTTTGCAAAGGCATTTGACACGATAGATCGTGATATTCTTTTAGGCAAATTACAAAATTATGGTATACGAGATCTTCCGTTAGATTGGTTTCGTGATTACTTAACCAACCGATATCAATTTGTACAACATAACGGATCAAAGTCTCCATTATCACAAATAGTCTGTGGGGTGCCACAGGGATCTGTATTAGGTCCAACGTTGTTTTATTATATATTAATGATTTGCCCCGTTCATCTGATTACTTCAATTTCAGGCTATTTGCGGATGACTCCAATATTTTTCATTCTTTTCCTCCTGGGAAATCAACCATTGATTTGCTAGAAGTATCTGAAAATATGATGAATATTCTTCGATGGTGTGATGTAAATAAAATAACTATTAATGTAAAAAAGAATAAATTCATGATCATTAAGCCGAGAACGAAAAGAATAAATGTCAATGGCTTAGTTCATCTAAAAGATGTTCCAGTTGATGAAGTGAACACTGCGCTTTTTGTTGGAATATATATCGACAGACATTTGAGTTGGGGTGAACATATTAATAATCTTTGCATCATGCTTCGTAAAAAAGTAGGAATTTTATTCAGACTAAGACACTTTGTACCGAAAAGAGTACTCCTATTACTTTACCATTCCTTTTTACAATCCCATATATCTTATGGCCTTGAAGTCTGGGGATCTGCGCCTACAAGGTTAATTAACAAAATCGTCATCTTACAAAAGATGGCGATACGAGCAATAACCTTTAGTAGCAGATTGACCCCTTCATCACCCTTGTTTCATTCTTTGGCTGTTTTAAGCTGTACAAACATTTGGTAGTAACTTTTATTTTCAAATTAATAAGAAGGCAGTTACCACACTCAGTGTATGAATACTTCAAGTGTTTTGAAAATTGTTATGATACGAGACAAAAAGGAAACAAGTTTCTTATTCCTAAAGTAAGGACTGAACATGGTAAGACATCAATTGCATTTATGGGGTCTAAAATATGGAATGCCTTACCCCTAGAAATGAAAAGTATCAATACTGTAAAGCATTTTAAGTACATACATAACAACTACTTGTTATGTAATTATGTGTAGATTTTATTTTTAATACACGTACAGTAGGTAATAGTTTCGATTAGAACTTTTTTGTGTTTGATTGCACTTGAGTCTTGACATGTAATTATAAGATTTTTTGTTTGATTACAATTAAGTCTTGACATACTATATATATCATATTTAGCTTGATGTATACGCAAACAATCTATAGTACTTATTTTGTATAAAGGGTCCTACGCCCTACTAGCTTTCTTGCTATTTCTGTAGGGTCCTTTTACCAACCTAGTTATGTCATATTATTGTATGTTGTAACTTGTTACTCTATTGTAACCTTGTTTGTTGTTGGTAATAAAGTCATTCATTCATTCATTCATTCAAAATGGTACTTAACACGAGAAATTTCTTATTGTACATATAAAACACTAAAATTCACAATTTATTGCACAAGTGCTAAACAGTACTTGTATTCAAAATCACCGGCAGTCCCCAAAATCATGGTAGAAGTTGAGGTTCTATGATGATTATGCTTTTGATGCCTTTGCTGCATGTGCCAATGTCCAGTTTTATGCCAAAGTTATTTGCATAGTTGCAGATACATCTATCTTTTATTATTATACATGTAAAACAAACAGCATATAGTCATGGGTATTGATGATATTTTTTTCCCATGTAGGTTACTAAATTATAGAAATTACAAACATTGTCAAATAGTATTCCATGGATGGTAAGGACCAACTTTAAAGGGGAATTAACCTCATAATTTAAATGTGCTTATATTCAAGGATTTAATCTATTCCTTCTTGTTGCCCTGCGTAGTTTTGAATAAAAATATACGAGATGGGTATAAATCAAGATTTTATCTGCAAGATTTATCGTCTGCTAGCGATACCCGGGGGCTGCCATTTTTTTGATGCGTACATAAAGATATTTTTAATCCGAATGCAAAATTGTTTTTCTTTCTGATAAATAATTTCAAATGAGATTTAAAATATTTAATAGATATATACATATATCTAAAAACGAAAATGTGTTTTATATTTCTGTGAAAATTACGATTTTACTAAATATAAATCTATTTTCTTGATACTATGACGTACGTGACGGAGCAAATTAATTCAAATTTATGCCACATGACTATCCCGAGCGTCAATAGTGACAAACTTTGCATTCACCTGCTTTGAGATAATGGACTTCAAAAGTCAGAATGCGCGTTGTATAAATTATGTTCTGCTCTGCCAGGCAAGCCCAAGAAAAGGATATCTATAGTTAGCAAAACCAGAAAATTTAAAAAGAATTCTATAAATTTCAAATCTTAGAATATATGTATACACCTGTTATGTATTTTCCATCATATATGGGGATTTTTTGTAATGAAGAGAAGCAATTTAGCTCCAGGATTAAAAATATATTCCTGACCGGAACGGTTTCCAATGGTTCATGTACAAAATCCATGTCATCAAGAAAATGGCAGCCCCCATGTAAAGTGTTAGCAGATGATACCGTGAGCTAGAATGTCTTGATTTAAATCCTTTTCTGAAATTGTATTTCTAAAGTGATACAGGTCAATGATTAAGAATATATTACACCTTTGAACATTCTAGTGTTAATTCTCCTTTAATTGAGATGATCAGGGAGCAGTGAATTCTGACTGTACACAATAAGCACATCATCGTATTCATCTGTTTCTTAATATCGATTAGACACACTCAAAATCTGCTTGATTTTATCTCGACACTCTATAGTGAAGGGGCATGAATAAAAAAAAAGAGATACAAAGAAAGGAGAATCTTGAGCCTGGCTTGTAAAAATACAAACGTTTCTTCAATGTTAAAAAAACCCAGTTGAATAAAAATTGATTCAAGCGGCGCTGACCAATGTGTCTACTCAGAAATGGGAGGAGGGCTACAGACTTACCCCCCCCCGTTCCCCTGCCAATCTGATTAATCCACATTTTTAAATAGTTCATCGATATAAGTCCTGAATTATATAAGGATTATCATCAAAGATAAAAAAAAACATGGTAGAGTATGTTGAACACATCCTTGATTCAAAACAAAGTTGTAGACCTTTTTATATCAGATGAAACTGTACAAAAAGTATAACGTTTTACAAGTCATGCACATGGTAACAAAAAAGCAAGTATGTTTTTTGTTGCAATTTCGGAGGGGGTGTCAAGAAGGATGAAGGTGAACAAACGAACTCAGGCTGCTTTCTGGAAAGAGAACTAAAAATGATAATAGTGATAGAAAAAAACAACTGTTTGATATTATCTCGAACTTGAGAGAGTACAATTTTAACCTTTGTGTCCGAAAGAGACCCCCCTCCTAAAATGTACATCATATTAGTTGACGTTACTTATGTATGAAAGAGCAGCTGAACTTCAGTGGAAAAGCCAACTTCAAAATTTCAAGTGATGAAGGCACAAGGCCCTTTATTTCGATAAAGAAGATCCGATATAATATAAATAGGCATTGAGAAACATAGGTCTGGTGGGTTAGTTGAAAAGATCGAGGACTAAGCAATATGGCGGCGTGTGCACTCGAGCGAATCCTACACCGGGTTTGACGGCTATACCGCGATCTGTGCATTGGGAATGGGTATGAGCCTTCTACGTCTTTAGGAGCTCTGTGGGTTTAGCCCCCAGAGCCCCCCCCCCCAAAGTGGAGCCAAAGTCGGGTCGATTTCAACCCATCTAACATTATGCGCCAAACTTTGCCAGAATGAAACACCAAAACTGACAAAATTTTCCGTCGGGATGGGTTGTCAGACCGCCCCTAAATATTGGGGCAAACTTTTCCCCTTAAGGACCCATGGAACAAATTTTGTCAGAAGGAAGAGTTATGGGTACAAAAATATAAAAACTGACAAAAATTTCCATCGGGAAGGGGGTGTAAAAATTGTACTGCTTTCTCAAAAGTAGCCAAATGATATTGTCAGGATTATGTAAACACACCCATTGTCCATCTGCGCGTGTTTGGCTGGGCATAATAGAAGGCTTGCAAGGTATTTGTGCAATCAACACATGAATGGTAGATTTCAGCATGGCAGTCACATAGCCGAGATACTTAACATTCTCCTCTATTATGTCTTGTCAAACAGGTGCAGATGGAACATGGGTGTGTTTACATAATCCTCACAATATCATTTGACTACTTTTGAAAAAGCAATACAATTTTCACAATTCAATAAATTATTATTGAAATGATCATTTGACACTAAATTTCAATCCAAGAAAGTTACAATACTCAAGATTGTACTATGTAAATTTGACATGAATTGAATGAGACACTTTGGAGTTATTAAGGTTGTAATGCATAAAAATGGGTTTTCTCTACATCCAGAGCATTTTGGGCATCAAAGCTGCATGAGCGACTTTAGAGGGCTGGATCTCCCTCCAAGCAGTTTCCCAAAGTTGACAATCCTGCATTTGTGTGGCCCTCTTATACAAAATGCTGGATCCGCCCCTGGTTTTAATTTTTGATTAATTTTGATTTGTACCATCTCAGCATTCTCAGTGAAACTTTGTTTGATTTTCCTCTCCCTGAAAACTAGAGTCAAAGTACCTACAGATTAAGTTCTGGAGCATGCCCGAACACTAGTCTCCAGTGATGACTTTCTGTTGGTGAGTAAATTCTTAGGATCATACATACGTATTTAAGAAACAGTCAATACCTTTCAATATGGTACGTCTACAATCAGAATTTGGGACAGACCTATGGAATCTCTCCTTTTATATATAATCTGTCTTGCAGCCATTAAGCTGAATTGTACAAAAAAGAAGAAGATAAAAAGAAGACGCATACATGCACACATAATAAGAGTCTAACAACGTAATATAAGGTAATAGAAGTGATAAGCAATGATAAAGGTCTCATTTTACGTCCGAAAAAAATATAGAAAAGAAGCGAAGAAAGAGGTCTTTGAAAAGAGAAGGATAAAAATAATGAATCATAATCATAACAGCTAGGAACCACTTTGACCAGGATTTGGGTTCTATCCGAAAATATGTAACAATTTGATCAGTTATTTTGCCAAAGATCCACCTACAAACATGACAAATAGAGTATTCATTGTTGGAATTGTCGAGTCATATTAGAATATAACATTGTTCATTTACCACATAATCTACATATCCAGTGCTCCGTTACATGCCCGGGGGCGAAATTTTTTCCCTGTACCTTTGGGGCTATCCAATATGAATATTCATGAATGAGACTACAAGTATCGGACTTGTATTTTCTTACTCAGTCTTACCTTTTTTTTAAATCAGCAAAAGAAAATTTCGTAATATATTCCTCTGCCGAAATTCGACCTCGCGGTCTTTTCATCGATAGCGCACCAGATTATCCGATTGCGCCACACTGAACAGCTGTTTAATGGCCTTGCTCGTTTTACCATATCCCTACAGTTCGTTTTCATGAATATTCATGCCGACTAGTCTTGACGGAATAAACCGTATTACTTGCTATGCGCATGCGTACTCTCATCTCTAAGACCCAAGTCATGAATATTCATATTGTAGAGCCACAAAAAATTACAGGAAAAAAGAAATCGCGTCCCGGCGATAATTATTGTTCAGGGCTTCATTTCGTCAAAATAGGGTTAGGTTTAAAGTTGCATTTCGGTTTTCAGGTTAGGGTTAGGGTTTGGGTTAGGTATAGTGTTCGGTGAGTACATTTTCTTAAAATTTTTGTTAATAATACATATTATTTTGTTCATTTATTACACTGTATACTTGGAAAATTGGAAATAAATGTCTTTAAATTGAAATTAAATTGAATTGGTCTGTTGGTGAAGTTGATAATTCGGTTAGTCAGGGAAATTGTCCGTAGAGCAATTGTTTATGGAACATTTGTCGTAGAGCCTATGGGGTGTCTATGTTATGGTATGGATGAAAGGCCACATTTTACCTTGGTATGTCACCTATGATTACAGCTCAAAGCATTGCAGTTATCATTTTCTTAACGCAATTTTACAAGGAAACTATAATTTTACGTTAAGCACTAGAACAGAAATATGGTATTTTGTGTTAAAGTGCTTGGTATTGAGAATCAATGGTTAAAATAGAGAATTTTAGTTTTCTAAAGTATAGGCAAGACAAAGATAATCAATTGTATGTCAACGATATAATTAATACGTCATCATTATTATCCTTTATCTTATTTGCAGACGACATTAACATTTTTATTCTCATAAGAACCTAAATGGTTTAAGTGTAATAAGCTTTCTCTCAATATTAAAAGAAAACTCAATTTATGCATTTCAAACACAATAATGTAGCTAATACTCCTATTAATATTAAGATTGATAACATTTCTGACGAACAAAAGAGGAGTTCTAAGTTTGATGAAAATTTAACATGGAACGATCACATTAATCATATTACATTATGCATTTCCCGAGGTGTGGGAATCATTTATAAGTTAAAAATTTATGTTGCCACGAACAACTTTGTTTTTATTGTATAACACATTGATACTTCCTTATATAACATATCGTAATATTGTTTGGGCTAACTATGGTATTACCAAACTCAATCCCATTCTTTCCCTACAAAAGCGGGAACTTCGTACTTGTACAGGATCGTCTTACTTTTCTCATTCTGATCCACTATTTATTTCAGCTCAAAACATTGAAGGTCACTGATTTAAATTAATTTTCAAGTTTCAGTTTTTATGTTTAAATATAAAAATAACCATCTTCCGTCCTCATTTCAATATTTACTTAATCTAAACAGTACAATTCACACATACCCTACCCGTATTTCAGAAAATTTTCATCTAACAAACCCAAAATTATTAATAACGCATTAATCAATAAGACACCATGGCCCTGAGTTGTGGAATAATCTACCCACAACAGTTAAAATGTGCTCCACAATGTACTCTTTTAAAGCGACAATGAAGCGTAATCTAATATCCTTATACATGTACTCAAATCCACCACACTGACCATCTATGTAAAATTATAGTATTTTACTGATTATTGATCAATACAACAACTCATGAATACATCTTGACCCCACTGCTAATGCACTTGCACTGCACTGCACTTGCACTTGCTCTGCACCTCCTCACGACCTCTTTTCTCAGTTTTGTTTTAAAAGTTCTATGTCGCTTTTTTACTTTGAGGCCGCCATCGACATCGAGCAAATCGCTCATGATGACGGTCTCCTGCGTTCACAAATCCTGTTAATTGTAAAATGTTCATTTCCCACACTGTTAAAAAATATGTGGGTATTTTTACAGGAAATTTCCTGGCAGTCGAAACGCCAGGAGTGCACGTTATTTTACAGCCTCATGTAAAACTACAGTCTGTAAAAAATATTTCCGTTTTTTTACAGGAAAGAGACTTTTAAAATAATATGTAGTCAGTCTCAAGGAAAGCTAGAAAGTCTGTAGTTTTACAGTTATTAGTGTATAGCCATGCTTTATGTTATCCTATTCTCTACCTTAATCTATCTTATCCTAAACATATCCTATCTAGTTAATTCAATTTAATGCAATCTTTTATATTCACCTTATAGTTTTTTATTTCTTTTGTGACAATTACTAAATCGGGCAACCCCAAACCATACGCTTACTAAAAATTCATGAATATTTACATAAGTGTTTTCCCACATATTTGGTAATTTAACAGCGTAACTTGTTAAAATATGAGAAAATGTTTTTTTAACGGTGTTTTTTATCGGGCGATTGAAAATAAATGCTGTTGTTTTACAGGAAAAAGCCTGTAAAATTGAAATGACGGCAATAACTTGTAATTTCAAGGGCCAGGAAACCTGTAGTTTTACAGTTATTTTTTACAGTGCATATTGTATACATATTTTCTTTGTATTTAAGAAGTAAATTGTTAATGTCTGACAATATGTTTATATACATTTTTATCTGTAATACATTTACTACTATATTTTGTATCATGCTATTGAACGCAGAAATAAAATCAATCAATTTTTCATATATCCAATCGTTATTGCTTCTATTCAACCCTCCTAGAAACAGAGAATCGCTTCGATTATGTGTTGATTAAAAATGGTAACAAACATAATTATTCCATTTCCTGATTGTTTTCAGTAATTAACTTTGTCATTGATATTGACAACATATGTTTAGTATAGCTTCCTTTTTTTCATATCCGTAATTCAGATAAGAAACAAGCAAGCACGTTGGAAGCAGTCACAATGGTTCCAGTTATCTTCAGGCATGACACTTCAAGAGGTCTACAGGAGCTGGCCATTTTGTTATATTGATCGGTGATTGATTCCAACAAATAGATTGTTCTGACGATAAACCAGTTACTGAAAGTAGACCTATTGTAATAATCTTAAAGATTACCATTTTTTGTTTACATTGTAAGTATATTTATATAGCAATTAACATAGAATATTAGTATGGCTATCAAAAATACTTATAAAATATATTGCATGGTTCTTAACAAAAGGCAAGACAACTTTGAGAAAGATGGGAAGAAATGGAAATTGTGTAAGGTCTTCCATTCCCTAGGGAAAAGAGAAAAGGTAAAGAGAGAAAAGGCATCAATTAAAACTTTCAAACAAAAACAAATTTTGTTCAAAATTCGATATCCACCAGGCACGAAGATAACCCAAGTAATCGAGGATAAGCGTGTAATATTGAAAAAAATAGGACTTCCCATGAACAGCTACACCTTGGAAGAACTTCTTTGTAAAAGTAATCCAAGCAAGCAATGGGTACTTGCCCCAGAGGATCTCTTAAACCCCCTCTCTTCGCGAAAAGACTTGACATGGGAAACGTTTTTCGAGAGGGTAAAAACATTCGATAGGTCGCAGTGGAAACACTTGCTGCCAAATATGTTCAGGCTAAGGAGAGGCACAGGTAATCTTCGAGAAGTAGTCTTGGACAAAAGACAACGTTCAGCTAAGATCAGGAATGAATCAACGAAAACAGAAACAGGAGTTGAACATGAAACAAATGGACTTTCTTCTTGTAATAAAGCAGAACAAAGGAGACAGAATGACGAGTGTACACCAGGCTGTTCTACCAGCAACGAGGACAAGTCAGCCACGAGTGGAATAATGGAAGAAGATTTGCAAGATGTCCTGGAAAATGAAGTATCTACCCGTACAGTTAGCCCATCAGACGAAGATGATGTCATATTTCTCTGGAAACATTCACCGCGGAATATGGACAAAAATCGTTCCGGGGAAAGACGGACAAAATTGGAAGAGAGAAGATCAAGTGGAGAACAAATCAGAACTATACATGATCCATCCGAATCACCTAAACTTGGAGATACTATTGCAAGCAACGCGTGCAATCTTCAGGTGTCAAAGAAACTTATTCAAATCTATGACAGGGTGGATGTAGAAAGGACAGGCAAGAAATCAGTGGAGAGTCAATCATGTAAGAATGGTGATATTCAAACTCCAACGAAACCAGGAACTGACAGTTCAACAACTGCTACAAAGGATGCACAAGAAAATGACAGGAATGGATCTACGATCATTAAAGGAAACCAACTCAACTACATTAGCAAGCAACATGGAGGTGGCATGCTAATGACAATTTCACCGAAAATAAAAGATGCTGACCAAACTACAATTCAAGATGTGGGATCAATTTCTACACCGATTACGTCTTCTATGACTCAAGGACATATTCCTCCAGTGATGATCAAAAAATCTACACCGGGACAAAATTGTGTTCACAAGAAATCAAGAAATTATGACAAGGAAAGAGAAGGCAATGACAACCAAAAAAGATCTTTAGATGAAATGTCAAAAGCTGCGAAAGTTGGTTTCACGGCAGGTGAAACTTCACAATCTACAATCAAGAGACTTGCTACAGATTCAGTCAAAGATTTGAAACGGGGCAAATCAAATGAGAGAAGAAATTCAGAGCACGACAAATATTCAA
Source organism: Heliocidaris erythrogramma (assembly GCA_025617745.1). Classification (NCBI taxonomy): domain Eukaryota; kingdom Metazoa; phylum Echinodermata; class Echinoidea; order Camarodonta; family Echinometridae; genus Heliocidaris; species Heliocidaris erythrogramma. The sequence goes on along the minus strand of CM046861.1, from coordinate 31,948,419 downwards.
CCGGCGAGAGAAGCACATCATGTAAGGCACAATACGGTTCCGAAGAGAAGGGCGTCATACGGCTGTTAGATCGAGGTTCCAAAAAGAGAACTGACATCATGGAAAAACAACATGAAAAATTGCATCAACAAGAAGGAATTCTTTCAAAGACAATCCGGCTTCATGGCAAAGAAGAAAATGTCAAACGAACAAAAGGAGAGCAATGTAAAGGGCCTACCGCAAGTCAGATCTCAAGAAAGAGTAAGTCATTGGTTCATACGAGCAGAGTTTCGCAAAATCAGGAGAAGAACCCCAATAAACAGTCAAAAGTCGAGTCAAAATACATGGAAGACGACAGCACTAACAATTCTGCCGCAAGAGAAAATCACAAGGACAAGGACTGCCAGTCTGTGACAGAACAAAAGATCAGTGCAATTTCAACAGAGCATGGTCTGTTGAGCCCAGGCACAAAATTGATAGAAAGCAAAGACATGGAGGAGAGTACTCGTTTACAACATTGTTATGAAGAAAATGAAAGAACCAGACCTCAGATTCGAAAACTCCATACCAATTCTGAAGGTAGCAGAAACATCACAAACAAATGTAATGCTTTACAAAAGAGTCTGGAAAGACCAATTTCTGCTGCAGAAATACATTGTGCCTCGAACAAAGACACAGAAAATGCGTCAAAACAAGTGCATCATGGAGCCGGCACACAATCAAAAGTTCCTTCTGAAGGTAAGAATGGAACCAGAAACGAAGTCACTGGTAGACAGAGACACCCGAGTAAAGAGGAACATTATAAACGTTCGTGTATGGGACATGGACCATGTAGACCAAGTTCAGATTCAGAAAAACGTGGGTCAACGTGCATACAGAAAACGTCAGTATCGCAAAACATTGGAGACACCAACGAATCACGATCTTGTGTCGGAGGTAGTGAAAGCAAAAGTAAGGACGACCATCGCAGACATAGACCTCAGGATGCAGAAATACATGGCGTTGTAAGCAAGAAGGAGAAAGGAGACACTTGTAAAGCGGGAACGTCTTCTGAGGTTAGCAGAATGATCAGAAACAATAGCCACGATTCCCAAAGACAAAGATTTCATGGGGTTGAAGACAAACCACACAAGAGGCTTAGAGTGAGCCCAGCTTCTGAGGAAGCTTCAAATTCTGCAACGACTGAATCGACATCCAGTGACACGTCGTTTTCCAACCTAAATAGGAACGCAGTCTCCTCAAACATGGAGTCACGGTATGGAGGCATCAAAAGACAAAGAACTGTATACCAAGACACAGGTAAACTACCGGAAATTAATAAATATGGTTCCGGAAAAGGTGAATCAAATGGCGAAAAGAGGGTAAAGAAACAAGGTTCTTATGTGCCCTTTGAAGACGCTGGACGACGAAGCGAACATTCCAACATACCAAGAGGAAAGCAGAACGAAAACCGATGTTTCCAGCAGAAAATCTCATGCAAGGCACGGTCAAATGTGACCCTTTTGGTTGGTGACTCCATGCTACAGCATATCCAACCAGAAAAATTCTTCAAAGGTAAACATGTCGTCGTTAAAACAGTTGCTGGACTCGGGATTGATAACATTTCTGAGTACGTCACCAAGTTTGTACAACAGGAAAATCCCAGTGAAGTGATTTTGCATGCTGGCACCAACGACTTACAAAAAGAGACTCGTTATATCGCAGAAAAAATCGAATCAGTCGGCAGATTGATAACTGTGGCGAAATTCACGATTAGCAGCATCATTCAACGGAGAGATGACATGACAGGTGCGATGTGTGCCAAAGTCAGTGAGGTCAACAAGATGTTGAAAAACGTGCAGTCGGAGCATGGATGGGCATACATCGACAACGGAAACATTTACCCGGAAGTTCATGTCGGCCCTGACGGCATACATCTGAATGCCACTGGTATTGAAGTTTTTGCAGAGAATATCAGCAAGCACTTGAGATTGGTTGACAGTAGCTTGTTCCACAATCGTTCTCCCAGTTTCAGGGCTTATGAAATGGAGCAAAATCAACATGATGGTGTGACCAGTTACTCTGAACAAGAACATGGACAGTCAAAAAGATATCAAGATCACTTTCAACCACACGTACGGATGAAAGACAAGGGGTTTAAGAGAGCAACAGGGGGTCGGTCATTCACCTGGGATGTTCCCCCTATAATGGGAGATAATGGATTCAAGAAAAGACCTAACTTCAAGAGGGAGTGGTCATCTGAAGCGGACCATCGTGATCAACCCCGTTATAACTCGGAATATTCCTCTGCTTGCCACTCGCCTGATGACAGACGTGGTCGTCCATCACGCCCTCGCCATCCAAATATTCTCTTTCCGGGATATTCGGGATGTTATGATTGTGGAGAACGCGATCATAAGAGGATAGATTGTCCCAGGGGCAGATCCAGGATTTTGTAAAAGTGTAGAATATTGAATCATACTACCATGCGCGCCGGAAGGGTTCCAGCTCGGGGGGGGGGGGGGGGGGGGTGGGGCACGTTAAACGAATATGGGGGCCCACCTCAAACGCTTAATTCCTGTTTATAGCCCTGACCCCCCCCCTCCCTCCTCGATCAAGCACACTCGCTTTTTCTTACATATTTTATCATAATTATATTATATAGCACCATGTGAGAAATCTAGGTGTTGGAATTTTAAAAACTCGCCTTTTAGAGCACTATAAAAAAAAAAATCGCAATACCGCAAATTTTATTTACTGTTTTGCCCTCTTCCCCCAAAAGACGGAAACAAGGATCTGCCCTCTTTCTCCTGACGCCTATAGACAGGGCTTCTAAATGTTAAGAAACATTGCGTCTGTTGATATACGATGGAGCGTAGCGATCGAGTGAAAAAAAATAATTCTGGAAGTTTGCATTTTAGAGCACTAACAAGCTTTTGCATCGTTGTATCGAAATAATTACATATAATTTCTCAGTTTTTTCTTGAGAAAAAACACCAAAATCGATTTTGCCCCCCAATCAATGAGGGGGGGGGGGGGTGGGTGGGGCCAACTGCCCCTCTGCCCCCTGCTTCCGGCGCCTATACATACTGCATATCCAATCAACCCTGCACGTATCCACAATTTGCATTGTCTTAGTTGTGCACATTATTTTGACGAGATGGCAACCTGAATGTAATCGACAGGAAAAGAAGCAATACATGAGATCGAAAACATTACTTGGGAAATTCTGAATTTATCGGTTCGTATATTTATACAGTGAAACCTGTCTATAAAGACCACTCAAGGGAGACGAGAGGACTTTATGAGCAGGTGGTCTTTATGTACAGGTTCCTTTAATACACGTTTCAATGAGAAACACTTTTCAAGTGAAACGAAAATTATGGTCTTTATAGACAGGTGGTCTTTCTATACAGGTGGTCGCTAAAGCAGGTTTCACTGTATATTGGATGGCCTTGACGGTTATATCAAAATACATTAGTTAGGTACACAGACGGCTCCTCATGGAAAATAGTAGGTACGTTCACACGTAGAGCGATAGCATCGATGCTATCGAGGTGTCGATGCTATTTTGGTGAAGACCAGATAGTGTCGAGACCAAACGCTGTCTGAACGCAGATAGTCACGAGATAGAAGCGAGTTTCCAAACTATTCTTGCAGCGAGTTTAGCAGGAGTAAATCTCAGGATCCAGCGACATAGCATCGACACTTTGCGGTAGACCACCCACCGCGCTTGTGACTATTTGTCGTGTGAGCGCAATCGCTGTTATCTTCACTCGCTGCTATTATAATTCTATCTGTTTCATGTGGTGCTATAATATAATGCAATGTATGTATTCATGTGATGTACCCTCTTCCCTACTTTTTTTTCCTATTATTCTGTCTGTTTCATCTGGTACTGTAATGTAATGTATGTATTCATGTGATGTATATAGGGGTATAGTAGGGTAATGTGTATACTGTGTGGTAAGGAAGGTTTTTTTTTTTTTTTTTTTTGGGGGGGGGGGGGTCCTTCTTTTTATCTTTTTCTTTGTTATATATGTGACCAGGCACCACAAAACCACCCAAAAGTCGCACTGTGTGATTTTTCAGTTACAGATCAATGTGTTTTGGTTGGCATGCATGGTCAAATTTAAGTTGTGGGTATTTCCTGAAAGAGTATACTTTTTTCTAAGTAATGTAAAATGTGGAGGCACCAAACAATCTAGAAGTGGTATTTTTGCCAGCTTTTTATCAGACTTATGTGTGTCTTCTCTGGATTTTGTTGTATTACTCTTCTTTTTCACGACCCTGAATACTTGTCTCATTTTAATCTCCCATAAATCTTCCGGAGTAAGTTCTTGCATTGATACTTGCGCACTATGATAAACAGGATATGTCTATGTAGTACGCCAAGTTTAAGGACAATCTGATAATCCCTTCATAGAAATTTTCATTGAGTTCTAATCCTCCATTTGTCACCTTAGCACAACACTTTGCAAGTCAGAGTGCTTCAATAGACTGCAAACTTTAAACCCTTATTAAGAAGTAACATTATGAGGGACTGTGCATTATTCTCTTTGTACATTGAGTTATGAATATCCAATGAGTTATATATCATTTTAAAGCTGAGAATCTGCTCTTTCAGAATCAGACCTTAACTAAAGTATGATGTGGTCTTTAGATATTGATTTACATGTGCTTACTAGAGAAGTGTGCATGCATGTGTTTTATTTTGGCATAAGATTGGAGTTCAGTCAATTTTGACATGTACAAGGTTTATTTAAAATTAAGTATTATAATACATGTATTTGCTACTTGATTGTATTATCGATATTACAAATGAATTGTTATTGTGTTATTATGTTGATTTATGAAGACATATAACTTCCGCGCGTTTGAACATGCTTACCAATTATACTCGGGTTACTCTGTGTGGCGCAGTAATTATTGTTTTGGCAGCGGGTGAGCGATGAATAGTCACGAGTGGGTGATAGAAGCAAGTCGATCACGGCCTGTCTGAACGTACTGGAAATATTTTTGAAACTTACATAGCATCGATGCTAACATAGCATCGATGCTATGTACTACGTGTGAACATAACTAGTGTTCACTGTTTTCAACATGGATTCCAATGTTAAATTTGTTTGAGCTGAAAACGATGGCTTATCTCGAAAGGGTGCGGTGCGGTGTATCTCTTGCCAGCTTGCAGCAAAGTGTATTCGTTATTGTTTGTATGTACTCGCATACCCCAGGAGTGTGATTGAGTTTAATAAACTAAAATAAACTGAACTACTAAAGATTGTAATAAAATGATGACGCAACTAGCTTTCTACCATATCAGTTTTTAAAACTTTTGAAATTGCTTACTAGCACTTTGATTTATAGATACATATACGTATAGTTTGTATACATTTTTCAAGATGTAGGTTTTGTTATTTATCCATTCTTATTTATGAGTTTCTTATGACTGAGTTCCAGCAATACTTATTAAACTAATATCAAAGCTAAATCAAACGGGGTATCAAAACAGCAATAATATGAATCGACAAGTGAAAATTTTCACTCTGGATTTGAACAGATGTAAAAGCTTCTGCGCTCCGCTAGGGAGAGGGACCCCCGCCCCCAAGGGCGTAATCCGACCGCCCTCCCCCAATAAAATCCTTGCTACAAGGGTGTAAATAGAAAGCTAACAACTTTGAATTTACATCAATCTTCGCCCTTTTTCGTTATGGGAGCACACAAAAAGCTACTCACTGGACTCTTTAACAAATCCTGTCATATTCGCTAACGAGTTGTTTTCAAACTTTGATTTTAGCACTCTAAGTTTGTCGTGGAATGCTGACATTTCGATCTATGGTAGTTTGTACATACTTCTTTGTACGGAGACCCGTCTTGAGAACAATATTCTTAAAGATCATTGCATTATTTGAGCAAGACTATGGTCCCTTTGATGTGCCCTTATTTACAAAAATGGGCCTGAAACCTTTTTAGTTGAAGCTGTAGGTGCCCACCGTGTTTTATCCATTATATATATGACTATCACCAATAAGTTCGGCACATCATGTGCATATGTTTTGATATGTTAGTCAGTGAAATAATATGATTTTTGATGCAATTGCTATTGCAATAGGGCCGTAATGAAACGATTCAGGGCTCCCGCATGTCCTATCACGTGCCCCAAATGACGTAATCTTGATTGATTTGATAAATACTATTTGCAGAGCACATTTTCAAAAAATTATGTCATGCCACTATAGTTTAATGCTCTACAATCACTTATTGTACATTTGGCACTCGAAAATCAGAATTTGGCCACCTGACACATATTTTGACCACCATATTATCATACCCACAATGTATCATTGTATTTTGATATCAAAATAACCATTTACTGAGTTGCCTCGAGAAAAGCATTCAAAGCATCTTTTCGACTCTGGTGAGAAGCTGGTCCTTTGAGCCCTTTTTGAACAAATGCCGGGTCCCTGTGGTTTTTCGTAGGTCTTAACCATTACCATATTTCATTATACTGTTTATTGTGGGTTTCCAAAACCAAACGAACGTTTCTAGCCCCAAGGTTGGCTTTGAAATGCATTAAACAACGGCGGGCCACTAAAACATAAAATTTGGGCTTTTGGGCACTTTTTATCAAAAATCAGTTGATACCATCATTTTCAACATTAAATTTTACATAGGAATCTGTTGAAAAAAAAGTGAACACTATTTCCCATGAGGAGCCGTCTGTGTACCTAACTACATAGCCCGCAACAGAATCATGTACGTGAAATAGGTGAAATATCTAATGGTTACTGTATCATCTAATACAAGAACAATACTTAACTATGTATTTACATATATATATATATATATATATATACATATATACAATAAATCATGTGTACAGTTAACATAGCTTGACTAAATCGTATATTAACAATGTATTTAATGTGATTATACAGAAGGATTGATTTGCTAGCAGCCCCAAAACATTAAGTTCATAACAATGTAGTAAAGAGGGGTTGACTTGCAGGAGGAAAAGGAAGTGGCGATATGGAGGGTTGAGTTCAGTTGGGGACTTCCAGCTATCTATTTATGTTTAAGAACCATATGATAATTGATACTGTATTTAGCAGATGCAGGGCTTATTGGTTCAAATAAGAACAGCATGTTGGCTATGGAAGATCATTGTTAATCATTTTACAATATTGAAAGAACTAAGACAATGTACAGGTATAAAGTAAGTACGTTATTTATCACAATGTAAAGAGTTATGCAATGACGACAGTACTGAGTATTTGCTTAGGAACATTGATTTCACAGATTTCTTGAAAGAATATAAGGATTTTTGAAAATACGAATGTCAAGAGAAAGTTATAGTTCCAGATGTCTGGACCGGAGTGTCTAATTGATTTCATAACCATTGCGGTTCTAGGATTACCTGAGTTATATTTATTTTGATTGCTTTGTATGGTAAGCATCGATATATCTATTTAAACAAAATAATGATGGGAACTAAGGTGGCAGCAACTCATTATATAAACGGAACATAAAATACGCTTTTTGTCAAAAAAAAGTTGATGTCAGCTACTTTGAGTACTTTCAATTTCGCAAACAGTGGGTCAGAATGTTCACGTTATGCAGCATTCGTGCATACACGAATTGCTTTCTTTTGTATAAACAGAAGAATCTTATTAGTATGCAACTTTTAGTCTGCCCATAGTATATTGCAATTAGAAATGAAAGGAAGACTTGTATAGCATATATACTGACCCACAATAAAAAGTACCCACGACTTTATAATGGTATATCATATTTATATTGACAGACACAGAATGACAATGAACCAGGGTGGAAAGATCTTTTATTGAAACATTTCACTAATTTCCGAAGACAATGCTGTCTCTTGTCAGCGCGCATTACAGCGCAGAACACAACAAGTTGAAAAAGTCACAGATCAATAGTGTGTGTGGCCACCATTTGTTTGCAAACAGGCATTGCATCTGCGACGCATACGCGCACCAGTCTTTGAATGAAATCTTGTGGAATCCTGTTCCATTCATCTTGCAAAGTCTGGATCAGTTTTGCACGAGTCCTGACCCTGCCAGCAATGCGCCTCCCAAGCTCATCCCACAGATGCTCAATGGGATTGAGGTCAGGGGACATCGCCGGCCACTCCATGGTGTTAATATTCTCACCCCTCAGGAATGCAGTGGTTAGCCGTGCAGCATGAGGTCGGGCATTATCATGCTGAAAGATGCGCAGTCCTCGGCTGTTCTGCAGGAATGGCACCAGGTGTGGTCTCAGGATATCTTCCACATAGCGCTGTGCAGTGATGTTGCCATCCACAAACACCAGGGGTGATCTGTGACTTTCATTTTTCAACTTGTTGTGTTCTGCGCTGTAATGCGCGCTGACAAGAGACAGCATTGTCTTCCGAAATTAGTGAAATGTTTCAATAAAAGGTCAATCTTTCCACCCTGGTTCATTGTCATTCTGTGTCTGTCAATATAAATATGATATACCATTATAAAGTCGTGGGTACTTTTTATTGTGGGTCAGTATATAATATATTCAGAGGCACATAATGCTTTAGCTCACACAATATGCCAACAGTACGTGATACTCTGTTCAAGATAAAATTTACATGATTACTCCATTACGGATTTTCATTGACGATAGTTCCAAGAAGTGCTTTCCTTCTTCTCTAAACATTCATCATCTACACTGTAAATAAACTGTCTGTAATTTTACAGCAAATCTGGTGTCAGCAGAGTCGCCATAACTTCTGATGTAAAAATACAGATTAGTTGTAGCTTTTTCCTATGACATTGATGTACAAATAAGATTAGCTATTATGAGTAAATACAGAACTAATCTATATTTTTCCCCCTGTAAAAATACAGATATTTTTACAGTGTATAATTATTTCGGGTTGTAGGTGATCATAATTTTTCTCTGAAAATGGATGAAATTCTTCAGGTTCAGAGATAATTTTTCGAAGACGAGGGCAATATAGTTCTCTTAAGTGCTATATTTTCCATATTCCCCAAAAGTAGAGCCAGTCAATCTAGCCCGCTGTCAGCATATTTAAAGGTGGGTCACTAAAATAAAAAAATAATTGCCCATTTTTCGGAGGAAGGTGTCATCAGGAGCCAAAAAATATCTGTCACACAATTTTTTATGCATTCAGTCATATTTTATAATCATTTGAAAAGTACATTTTTGCTGATTTACACAGTCATAAGCCCCGCCCCTAAAAAAACCCATTGAAGCGACATCGTGATCACGTGATCTGTGACGCATGAAAAGTAAGGGAAAATATTCCACTAACCTATACCGTGCGCGCCCGGAGGCCCCCGGCAGGCCCAGCCCGGTGCCGAGCATGATATTCACCGCATCGACCATTTGCATTGCGTATTTTCGTGTGTTTAATTCCTCACAATAAATTTGATTTTGGGACACAGTTTCATCAATAATGCCTAATAGGTGTATAGTTGCGGGCTGTAGAAAGACCCCTAAAGATGGTGTAAGCCTACATCATTTTCCTAAAGATGAAAATCTACGGAAATTGTGGGTCGCAAAATAATGTAAAGCTCACGCGGGCAGAGTGGCAAGGGCCGGCCAAGTGAGTGGAGTACAATCTGCAGCGATCACTTTGCCGAAGATGATTTTGAGGATCCTGGCCTGTATTCCGAATTTGGCATGAAGAGAAGGATAAGCTACACTGCAAAAACCAGGGTGTTAATTTAACACCATCTCGGTATCCATATTGAGCTACACCAGATAAATGTCAAAACAACACCAGTTAGTGTTAAAACAACACCAGTTTGATATTGGTCTACACCAGATAAGTGGCAAAACAACACCAGTTAGTGTTAAAACAACGCCAGTTTGATTCGAAACTGGTGTTGTTTTAACACTTATCTGGTGTAGCCCAATATAGATACCGAGATGGTGTTAAATTAACACCCTGGTTTTTGCAGTGTAGCTAAAATAAAAGATTCAGCTATTCCAAAGATCAGACTTGGAGTCAAGTCTTCCAATCTGTTTTTCAACGACAGCAGCTGCAGCAGCTTCACCCGTAGACCGAAAATTCTGTCTCTCGTTCGTTAGCTAAGACGACCTAACGAACGAGAGACAGCATTTTCGGTCTACTTCACCCGTAACTCCAGGGAGCTCCAACGCGTTGGAGCTCCCTGGAGTTACTTCACCCACGGCCCTTCACCGTATTCTGCGAGGGGTTCAAACATATAATATGGTCGAATTTCCCCTTGCCACTCGAGCTTCTTTGCCTTCGGGGTCTGATAAATCATCTGATAAATCAGAGTTCGTATCTGCATGGCTCAGAAAAGTCCTCCAACTCGGAATCGCGGGCACTTTTCCTCTCTCTATATAAGTTACTCGAATTCAGCCAAAATCTAAGCGAAGTAAACAAAAAAAAAGCCGTAAGTGAAATAAACAAAACAAAAGCGTTCACCAGTCGCTATGTACGAGGGGAACATAGTCACTGCCGTACTTTGTGTAGGACATAGTACATAAAGACGCATAAAACGGCTGTGCACGCGTTTATGACCAATGCAAAATTTTCGTTCGGCAAGCTCAGATGGATGAGAACATTGTTCAAAAGAAAAGCTAAAAAACAAAACAAGAGCTGTATATTTGGGCAAAAGCGTTTTCTGATCTTGTAGAAAATATATTGCTAATGATTATTCACTCCTAAGATTATATTGATTAATTTCCCTTTTTCATAAATTGTCCGTTGAACAGAGGGGTCAAATACCGCATTCTGTGTACAATATTATATGCTGCAGCCTGCAGATCTTGTGCCTCTTACTTTTCATACGTCACTTGGGGGTTAGCCAATCAGCTCACGAGTTTTAAGGAACGGTCCCAAAACCTCTACTTTTCCCCCTTTTTCGCCAAAACGAGACATAATTTGGACAATCGATTGGCAGATTCGTGATTAGAAGGCCAAACTACATGGAAAGAGCACCCATTTTCTCTCTAATTTAGTCAACCTTTAATTGCACAGCTTATAAGGCGTGGGCCCTGCTGCATAAAACTTGTTATCAATGACAACTGCCCCATTTCTATAACAAATTTGTTGTCAGCCAAGGATTTCAGTAGATTATAACAATTAATGTAACTTGTTATTGCTAGCAAGTTTTTATGAAACAGGGCCCTGGTATAAATAATAATTTGTTATATTAATCACAGGAGCATGCATGTAACATTTGTATAATATTGCACACTCGTGCAGATAAAACAAATTGTTGAGTGTCCTGTGATAAAAAGCCGAATATTATGTTAGGTTGTGTTCCTGTTGTTATTGTTTTTTCTTATTCCACTTTAATCGAAATAAATAAACCTCACTTTTCTTCTGAAGTATACATGTATATTTGGCGTGAAAATTGAAATAGCATAAATTTCTGACGTGCTAGCAATTCATCTAATAAAATAAAGTATTGATACATACAAATCTATATTGTATATAATAACTGTATGCACAGTATGTTAGGTTTTGGTTTGTATGTTCTATCCTTCCTTCATGGGTATGTTTGCAATCCACTGACTTGGATTGTATATAGGCTATGGCTTTTTCATATAGTAAAATTAATTAGTTATTCAATACTTTTTTTATAAAGGTGTTTGCATTTTCTTTGTTTATAATGAGTAATGGTGTGCATAATTTACTTTTCTACTTCGTTTATAATCAGTTCAGGTATATTTGAATATCGATAACAGCAAAAAATCAAGATAAATATTCATACTAGTTCGTGATAGCAGAGCCATCATGACTATTTAATACATAAAGTTGGTTACCATGTAGGAGATTATTTGAATCCTATTGGAATATAACTCATTATTGTATAACTCGTATGTTTCTGTATAAGTTTATGTGCTGACTACTAGTATGTAAAAATTCTAAAGTAAGTCCTCGGTACTTTTTTTGGACCTCGAGCAAGTGTATACGCTATAGCTTATTATGCGAGGAAGCTGATGTCAGATGTCCTCAGTTCAGTCAGCTTGAGATCAGGTTTGTGCCCTTACTCGAAAGTCGGTCTTTTTGGAAAAAGTCCCTCTGATACTGGGGTGAAACAAGAAACGAGACAGTTCCCTACAAGGACTACACTACATTATTACGTTGCATCTCATAATTATATTCATGTATTATTTTGGCCTACAACTATAATGTGTTTAATACAGTTTGACACAAACTCTATCATTTTGTTAAATTCTGTGCTTAATTTGAAATATGTAATTTTATAATTATGCAAATATTTTTGTCGATATCCCTAATGTCAGTTTTACTTTGTAAAAAATTACACCATTAGTGACTATCGAATTGTACATTTTATATTAATAAACCGAAAATGGATTGCATTGGATTGAAATCTCGACTAATCCTTTTTGATAGTTAAGTTTAGCTGTTGACTGAGTGAAATTAAGCTACTGCATATAGCGAAATTAGTGAGAGAGACAGAGAAATGGATGAAGAAATTAGACATGAAGATTGAAATTAACCGCGCGGTTAGAATAAGCCAGTTCGTAATTGCAGTTTGCGCATGTGCAGATTTTGTACGCACCGCGATGCGCGCACATGTATGGTGGTGTGACTGTATTTCGAGCATGACGTAAGTTCGCGCACAGGGCAATATCTCAAAAAGGAGAAAAGCTTTCAAAAATCTGATAGCACTATTGGACAGAGAAAGCTTGAATATTTTCTTTTGAATTGGGTGAGAAATTATCAAGATATTGGCACTAAAATTGGCAAAGTTTGCTACTTTTTGAGTCATAGTTTCCGACAAGGGTCTAGAAATTCTCCTTTTGAGAAAAGATGTCATCAAACTTGTAAGTTAAACGTGATATCAAATGATTGCATGATATTTTGTCTTACAAATGATGCAATTATCTTACCTTTGATGGATTGCTATGTTGGATAACTTAGATGTAAACTCACATGCGCGAAATTAGGTCTCGTAGTTTCAGTATGCCCCTTTTTCAGTTACAGCGCGTTGCGATCCGACATCGGATTTTGAGATCGCGATATCTCCGAAGTTCTTTGTCGATTAATTTTTCTTGTTGGAACCATTTTTAGTCCAGAACTTTGCTCTCGGTTTGGAATAAATTTATCTCAATACATTATTGTAGAATATGAGAAATCATGGATCGAATATCACATTCCGAAAAAAAATAAAATGCGCGAAATATAGTCGCCCCATCATATGATTTCACTTGTTAAACAAGCGCGTCCACAGTACTTACGAACTGACTAATTACGCGAAACTATGTTTAAACAATCAATATACATGAAGGCCTATTATTTCGCACTGAGAATAAATAAACATCTACACATTATATCTATTACAAAGCCCATTTTTATTCTGCTCAGACCTATAAAATGATGCATAAGACAACACCATACGCAATCTGCTATGAATTCAATAGTACCCCAAATGCATGACATAGTGATTACATCTCAAGGCACCTTTTCTCTGGTGGGCAAAAGCTACATATATTATATTGTCACATTTGTTCTAATATTTCTCTTGAATTCCTTCATTAATTTTGTTCATGAAATGGTAAAACCGAGCATTTTCTTATCAATGATATTTCTCTGTACTCCCTCTCTGGCTTTTATCTATACCTGTCTACATTTCTTTCTCTCTCTCTCTACTCCATCGCTCTGTGTGCCTATTCCTCGTCTCTCTCTCTAAATTCTATTTCCTACCAGCTCTCCCTTTCCTTTCGAATTACCCTCTTATCTCTTAATATCAAAATCGTAGTCTTAATCTCAAAATATTGAGTATTCTTTTCTTCCAACTATATATACGGTTTGAACATTAAGCTCTCTCCCCTTCTCAATCAATTTCACTATGCTGTTCTAAGTACCCAACATATCCGTCACCTTCAAATATCATGGATTCCCAGAATGATTGAAATCAGTATAAGATTCTTCCAGTGCATGATACATGCATTAGCATATATCATTCATTAACTGTAATACAGGTGGTAACAATGATGGAGGGGGTTCTTGTCCATTGTATTGCTTGTGAGCTGGGGAATTCCACCCAGGTTATATTATACAATATACTATAACTTGTGTGGACCCCACAGATTGCACTAGATTCCCCAGGGCCCTGGGAAATCTAGTGCAATGTATGGGTTCGGTCGAGGCGGGGTCGAGGTGAGTAAAAATACAGTCGTCTATTTCCTCGAGGAGCGAGAGCCCCGAGGGAAAAAGACGATTGACTGATAGTCGCCGCGACCCACCCCATAGATCGAATTAGATTTCCGAATAAAGGCCCTGTTTGTTTTATATCCCTCATCAAAAACTAAAGAGATCTGACCTAGGTATGATAATTAATGTTAGTCTAAATCCAGCGATGTCGTTCCTTGGACCATTATAGCTGACCCCAAAGATCGAAGTAGATTTCCGAATAAGTATACAGTGCGTATAAAAAAGATATACCCAATTCTGCTAGCTTCTAATTAAAAAGTTATAACCTCCATTGGCTTAAAATTTATTTCATAGCAACTTATAGCAAGAGCAACTTATATTCTGTCCTCTGATTATACCTTATTCATAACCGTGCTCCGAAGGATGACGGAGCAGCAGGCATTTCAAAATGTATTGTCAAAATCCTCTTGTACCAAAGTTTGGGCTGAAGCAACGAATGTGGGTCACTAACCAATAATGCATTTGTTATTCAAGTTTGAAGAAAAAATGCTTCGTTATTTCAATTGATTTTGTGCAAATGAATAGAAAAGGTGTTGATGTCAACTCAAACTCAAGAATAGGCTTATTACAAGCATAATTTATCATATTTTTTTACCATGCTGACACCATCTCGGTTTCATCCGCACCCCTTACTTAGAGAAAACCAAACTTCATTTGGGATGATCTTTTTTTTTAAATGAATGAATAAATGAATGAATTACTTTATTACCAACAACAAACAAGGTTACAATAGAGTAACAAGTTACAACATACAATACTATGACATAACTAGGTTGGTAAAAGGACCCTACAGAAATAGCAAGAAAGCTAGTAGGGCGTAGGACCCTTTATACAAAATAAGTACTATAGATTGTTTGCGTATACATCAAGCTAAATATGATATATAAAGTATGTCAAGACTTAATTGAAATCAAACAAAAAATCTTATAATTACATGTCAAGACTCAAGTCCAATCACACACAAAAAATTTCTAATCGAAACTATTACCTACTGTACGTGTATTAAAATGAGGCTACTTCACACCTATACTAAATAATCGATGAATTAGGATATTTATAGCAGACTGAGAACTTAAACAGCATAAAAGAAACAAAGGTAAACAAACAAGTGGCAAATCAATATAAAGATAAAATCTACACATAATTACATAACAAGTATTTGTTATGCATGTACTTAAAATGCTTTACAGTATTGATACTTTTCATTTCTAGGGGTAAGGCATTCCATATTTTAGACCCCATAAATGCAATTGATGTCTTACCATGTTCAGTCCTTACTTTAGGAATAAGAAGCTTGTTTTTCTTTTTGTCTCGTATCATAACAATTTTCAAAACACTTGAAGTATTCATACACTGAGTGTGGTAACTGTCTTCTTATTAATTTGAAAATGAAAGTTGCTACCAAATGTTTGTACAGCTTAAAAACATCTAAAACAGCCAAAGAATGAAACAAGGGTGATGAAGGGGTCAATCTGCTACTAAAAGTTATTGCTCGTATCGCCATCTTTTGTAAGATGACAATTTTGTTAATTAACCTTGTAGGCGCAGATCCCCAGACTTCAAGGCCATAAGATATATGGGATTGTAAAAAGGAATGGTAAAGTAATAGGAGTACTCTTTTCGGTACAAAGTGTCTTAGTCTGAATAAAATTCCTACATCTTTTAGATGAACTAAGCCATTGACATTTATTCTTTTCCTTCTCGGCTTAATGATCATGAATTTAGTCTTTTTTACATTAATAGTTATTTTATTTACATCACACCATCGAAGAATATTCATCATATTTTCAGATACTTCTAGCAAATCAATGGTTGATTTCCCAGGAGGAAAAGAATGAAAAATATTGGAGTCATCCGCAAATAGCCTGAAATTGAAGTAATCAGATGAACGGGGCAAATCATTAATATATAATAAAAACAACGTTGGACCTAATACAGATCCCTGTGGCACCCCACAGACTATTTGTGATAATGGAGACTTTGATCCGTTATGTTGTACAAATTGATATCGGTTGGTTAAGTAATCACGAAACCAAACTAACGGAAGATCTCGTATACCATAATTTTGAAAAAAAAAAAATGAAATGAAAGTCTACTATCAGTTACTTTGGTAATTCTCAGCACACGTATCCTTCCTTGTATTTTTCAGTCTTTAAAATCAGTAAACATTTTAGTTCATGCGCTAAAACAGACTCCGATATTGGAAGTTTATTAATTCCGTCTTAAAGGATGAGGAATATGTTCAAACGGTAAAGGATAAAATAAAATGAATTACTTTAACTTATATTGATAAAAATTAACACAGAGAAATGAGGTTTAAGAACAGTGACAAAAACAATTCTAAATTTATTCTTAGTGACCAAGCATGTTTTGAAATTCTCTTAATGGAACTGAGAGCATGTACAATTATATATGGAGTAAGCAAGAAAAAAGAAATTGACAAGATAGAAGACAACTAGAGGATAAGATTAAACTGTTGGAATTGAAGTTAAATTTGGGCGCTAGTAATAAAGATAGTATATTAGAACGAGATCTTTGAAAGAAGATTTGGAAACGAAAAGAAAGAAAAAGCTCAAAAGAAAAGAGGAAAGTATTTTACTACAAGAATTACAATATGTGAAATACTCTACACATATTTGTATAATCTTATGAAAAAAAGGAGTGTTGAAAAGAGAACTATTAAACTTATTGTTAGAAACGACAAAATGTTGAATACGGAGGATGATATAAGAAAAGAGGTTGAAATATTTTACAAGGACCTTTATGGATTTCGAGAGGTGTTGGATTTTCAAGATATTTTACAGGACCTTAGAGAAATAGATTACAACAGAATTTCAAATGAAAAGTAGAGGAGCTGGATAATTTCTATACAGAAATTCGTAAAGTTGTTCGTAACTTGAAACTTGGTTAATCACTTGGACAGGATGGGTTTACTGCAGAGTTTTTCAAGTTTTTTTTTAAATTAAAGATATAGGAATTTCTTTAATGAGGAGTTTAAACGCAGCATCTGTTTGTGGAAAATTTTCACATTTTCAAAATTTAGGAATTATAACTTTATTTCCTAAAGGAAACAACGTATGAATTTGTTAAAAAACTGGCGTCCTATATTTTGCTTAATGTCCAATATAAGATTCTTTCTAATTGCATTGCAATATAATAAAACCACTGTTACAAGAAAATATACATAAAGATCAAAAAGGGTTTCTGTCCGGTAGATGCATTATATCTTAGTTGCAACAAAACTCTTCGAAGAGAATAAGTTATGACATAATTTCTTATGCAGATTAGTAAGATATTCCTTCACTCTAAAAACCCAAATGTTAAATCTACATGTAAAAGGTTGGAGGAGTGACAACATTTTTTAAATGGTAAATTAACACTTTTAACATGCTGGATCTAATAGTTTAAAGGCTGTATGCAGCATGTTAAAAGTGTTCATTTACCATTTTGAAAATGTTGTCACTCCTCCAACCTTTTAAATGTAGATTTAACATTTGACTTTTTAGAGTGTTGGATATTACTTTATATTCGAAAAGGCTTTGATTGTGTTTCACATGATTTTCTATGAAATGTATTTTTTTTTTAATTATGGGGATATCAAATGGATCAAACTTTTACATGCAAATACATGCTTCAAATGTGTGAATTAACGATTGTTTAACCTCGCGTTTTAATATTAAAAGGCGTTGTCGACAAAGAGATCCGCTCTCTCCATATTTATTTTTATTGTGTGCAGAGATCTTAAGCATGTTAGTCAGAAAATCTCACAAGATCAAAGGTATCGATATAGAAAACAAAGAATATGGAATATTTCAATAATTATGCAGATGATAGAGTATTGTGCCTCGATTCAGTATTCAGGTTTAAATGTTAATATTACGAAGACACAGGTACTGTGTATTGGATCCTTGAAAAAAACTGTAAAGATTGATTTACATCACGTACATGGGACTGACATATCGTCGATTAACGGGAAATTCATAAGGTATTTGGGAATAGATTTTTTTTTATCGATCTGGAAAAAAGCTTCCGGATTTGAAACTAGAATAGAATATTTGATAAACTAAAAAAATATATAAATCTTGGTCAAAACGTAACATTACTGTTTTTGGTCACGTGGTTCTAATGAAATCACTGTTTGTTTCGCAATTCAACCATTTGTTTAATATGTTCATTCCGAATCCTTCCGACCATCTTTTAAAAGCAATAAATGTCACTTTCTTTAAATTCATTTGGAGAGGGAACCCGATAAAATGATTAGGAAACAAGTTGTTTGTACTAATGAAAACGGTGGACTGAAAATGGTTGATGTTGTACATTTTTCTAGAGCTTTGAAACTGACATGGATAAGAAAAATATTGCTGAATTCATGTGAAGAAGTTACCCATTTAAATGCAGGCTTTTTTACGGCCAATATTATTATTGGAATAGGGTAAAGGTGATATATATTTCAATAAATTATCATTTATGGAAAGAACTTTTCCAAATACTTGCTTATTTTGTTTTGCCATGTTCAGTGTACTTCTCTTTTTTGGCATGCTATAGCTATATGGTGTAATTTTGATGTGAAAATTGGAGGAAAAGGTATATTTTTAAAAGAATGGTGGGATAAAGGTATCCGTTTTATAAACGATTTATTAGATGATCAAGGAAATATTTTAGTAAGAGAAGAGTATGAAAAAAAGTTTTCAATCAAAATTCAATTTCTTCATTATTACGCACTTTGTCAAATCATAAAATACAAATCTCAGTTGGAAAGTTGTAATATGAAAGTAAATGAATCATTCCGCCCTGTATATGTTTCAAACTTGTTGAAAGATAAAAAAGGATGTAGACATATTATATCATATCTTATGTTAAAAATAGGTATGTTAAAAGAAAGAGACGATTATTTGAATATATTATGTAACAGATGATATGCAGATGGTATTTAATTTGATGATAAATATATGCAATATTACTTCAGGGCGATGTTTCGGTGAACAATGCATACAACAGTAAGGTACTTTCAGTACAGACTTTTAAATAGGATATTATATTTTAATAAAGATCTTGTAAAGTTGAAAAATAAGTTTAGATAAGAACTGTTTCTTTTTTTGGAAGAGAAGAAGAAGACATGGTGCAATTTTTTTACTCTTGTAACGTGACCAAATCGATTTGGAGTCGTATGACCGACTGGTTACACAATATAACACGCTGTAGAATAGACATATCATTAATACATGTTTTGTTAGGTTTCATAGACAAACGAAATGATGTTTTGAACTGTGTAATAATCTGGACAAAACAACAATTATATTTTGCTCGTATACAAAACACCACAACGGCTTTCCAGACAATTAAGCAATATATCAGGAATTGTTACACAACTGAGAGGCAAGTTAGTATACTTGCGAATAAAACTGACAAATTTGATTAATAAATGGATAAATTTTGAGAGAGTTTTGAATGTTTAATACAATTTCTATTGCAATTCCCAAACCATTCATATTCATTATATTGCTGGTTGCTATTACATGTATTTATCATGTACACGTATGCTCTGTGTTTAAAGATAAAGTTGAGTTCTGGTCATGCGATAACATTGTGAAAGAAACTTTCTCAAAGCAATTGGTTGAATGAGAATTGGTGTGTAGTGTGAGGGTTTTGAACCACCAAAGTGATAAGAAATTGACATAATCTTGCTGAAAACCACATGCACTGCACAAAGAAATGGATATATGGGACTGTACACACATGTGGTATGAATGTTCGGGCCAAACACTTCAGCTATTTCTCGTCATATTTTAAATATGAGGACATTTGAAGAGCAATCCTTTTCAGGGGACATTTCTACTATGATGTTCTTCCAAACTGACGTAAAAGGAATGAGAAAGCTCACAAATTATTTTTCACCTTTCCCAGTACTCAAGTTTCTCCTTAAGCACAACTTTTTTGTTGTAAATTTCATTATGCTATTCACTGTGTTTAAGCATATCCTTTTTGTTGTAAATGTCACTATGCTACTCACTGTGGGCATGGCGAACTAGTCCAGAATATTGGTAAAGAAAATCGATGCAATTGTGCACTTTCTCATAAAAGCATAAAATTTGGTGTGTAGGTAAAGCTCTTTATGCCGAAGATTTCTGGATATGGGGCCAACGGCGCCCATTAAAAAATGGCCCTCTCAGGGTCTTTTCCCTTCGAAGTTGATGTAATCAAATGTAGTTTGATAATTATATTGAAATATCATATAGTATTTCCCGGCCTCTAAAATCAGACAAATGCTTTAGGTGCCCATTTTTCAAATAAACGGCCATCATATGTATCAAAATATTATAAAGTGGCTGGTTTGTTTGAATATAAGTAAAATGCGTGTAATTGTGATCAGTCAATATTACGTCATTGAAATCAACAAGCACCATGATTAAGTTATGTCCAGGAAAGCACAGCTCCCTCGAAGCCCGCTTCCCACCCCATAGCTCACATATGGAAGAGTGCCTCTCCCATTAAAAGATCCCCAAGCAGGCTCCATAACCAATTTCTTAACCACAAATTACAAACTTTATTCCACACAATCAAAATTTACTCCTACTCAATTGGGCATAAAGCATCAAAATGATGCAAAATGCTAAAGACATCCAACCTTAATGGCAAGATGCTCTGAAAGAAAGCAGAAAATCAGAGAAGCAGACTGTTAAAAGTTTGAGCGAAATCGATCGGAAAAGCAATATGAAAGTTGCAATCCTTATACAAATTTGAATTCCAAATTGGCCGAACCAGTAATGTCACTGTGATGTAGCGGTGGACAACTCTCATAATTGGTCCAACACACAAAATGACTAGAATGTATTTTTTTCCAAAAAGTTACTAAAAAATATTTTTACTAGTGCCCCGAGGTAAAAGGGGCTTATGAGAAAAAGGAAATTAATGACGGTGTACGACAAAAACGAGAGTTGACTGGAAATACCTAACAATTAACCGGCCCAAAGGCCAATTAGAGATTCATTTCTCAATACTGATAACTTTCTTATTCTTGGTCCAATTTCTTTCAAACGTTAATCATTATGTTTCTTTTTTCCCAGAATTTACACAAATCAACTTATTACAAAGTTTGCATTGCCATTTAATATGAGTGGCAGTTGTTTATAAAGAAAACAGATATTAGTTGGCATCTCTATAAATCTTACGATGTCTAGGTTGTTTTTTAGAGAAAAATAGGTTTGTCTTTTTTCACTATGCGACGAAGATGAAAAATAAGTGCAGTTTCACTTAGTTGTTTTGCATCTGGTTATAGTTTATCTTGGCATAATAACATTTATTTGCAAACGAATAGTATTTTTTTGCTTCATCGGAATATTCATATATATTCTTCAATAAGAAAAGAAACATATTTTAAATGTTGATATTTTCTGTTTATAGAAATTTCAAGCATATTACTACTTAACTCCACACTTTTATACCAAATTATAAGCTTCCAGATACAACGTAAATGACAATATGACAATGACAATAGTCATATAGCTTGCTTTGATTTAAAGCCCAAACTCAAGTTACAGGCATGCAAGTAGGCATTTAAACTTTTTGGCAGCTATTTTGAATTTATTGAATTTGTTGAATTTGGCCAACCTCTGTGAGGGAATTAATCACATTTGATTGTCTCGAATGGGCCGTCGATGGGCCTATTTGGCCCGCTAAAATGGGCCTTTTTATATAACCTCGCTTTCAAAGTTGTTGGCTATACCATTTGAAATTAGAAACAAAGATTTCAAAAAATTATGTTGCAGATTATTTTGGGCCTTTTTGTGGCCTTTTTTGGTTATAATGGGCACCTGCGCCACGTATCTCAAAATCAGATACGTAATGTCAACTGATCACAATTAGAAGCATTTTACTTATATTCAACAAATAAGTGATTTTATCATATTTTGATATATATATAATGGCCCTTTATTAAGCATTTGTGTGATTTTAGTGGCCTTTAAATATTACGTAATATTTCATTATATCAAACTACATTTGATTACATCAACTTTGAAGGGGAAAGACAATGAGAGGGTCACTTAAAAAAAGAAATTGGCACAACGGGCCCCATATCCAGAATGATTTGGCATCAAAAACTCTAGCTATATACCAAATTTCATGCTTTTGAAAAAGGGCACAATTGTTTCACCAATCTACCGGACTAAATGTGATGTAGAGGTATGTAGAGCAGGTGTCAAATGCACATTCGCATATTCACCTGTTCTACTTGTTTTGCATGGTGGCGGTGGAGGGATGTTCTTCTGTCTGTCGGAGCGGTTGTGGGGGGGGGGGGGGGGGGCTGTGTATTTTGTCCGCTCTCTTTGTCGTCGTGTTCATAGTGATAATGTCCAACTATGCTGTTTAGAAAAACGCTTATAAACTGTTGACATTTATTATGTATAACCTATTTTGTTTCAATACACATTATTCTTTTGTATATGTATTGATTTAAAATAAAATGGCCTATAGGAGGGTTTAAAAAAAATGTTTTTAGTTCACCTTATGCGGGTAAAATGGTGTAATGCAGCGAGCTTTTTGTTTTCATGAAACAATAAGTTAGTCATACGGATGGAAACAAGATCATATGAAAGCTTAGATACCCTGGATCGCTTTAAACAATGTAGCATTGAAGCACGAAAGATAATTCAACATTTAAAAGGTGTTTAGACTGAAGTAACACATTTGTATGATTCACCCACATTCGTTGCATCAGCCCAAACTTGGTATAATGAGATTTTGACACTTTTTAAAAGCGCTGATGCTCAGTCATCCGTGGAAGAAAACTCGAGAATGAGGTATTATTAGACAGAAAACAAGTTACACTTCACCATGAAATAGCCTTCAAGATCACATTGGTTATAGCTCTTTAATTAGAAGCTATCAAAGTTGGGCATCCTTTTTTATACGCACTGTATATTAATTAACAAGTTTCTATGCAAATTGTCATAAATCATTGAAAGATAGGTTGGCAGAATCATGAATTACAAATACTCACTGGCCCGTATTCTGAACTCCGGTTTTAATGGTCTAAATGTGTGGTTGAACTATGGGCAGCCAAATGTGACACATATTTCAAACAGTAGATATTCAATTTATCAGCATTTTTGGTACTCAAGCTTTTAAAAACTGTCTGGAAATGATAAGTAGAATATTTTCTTGACCATTAAAGCACGAGACCAGTATCCAGAAAACATAAGGAACATACAGTGTAAACACAGTTTTGACATTTTTGGCTTCCCATAGTTAAACCACAGATTTAAACCATGGTTTAAGTTAAACCGGAGTTCAGAATACGGGCCACTGGGTTTAGTGTCACTTGATACTAAATAAGATAATAAGCTATGCTTATAGGCGTACGCCGGATTTTTTTTAAAGGGGAGGGGATGTTTAAGACTATTCTTCATTTTAACTTAATCATTTAATCAGGATTTAACCAGGATTTTGTGAGGAAGGGGACCTAATATTCTAAACATTTTCTGACAAGCAAAAAAAAACAAAAAAAAACAAAAAAAAAACAAAGCAAAAAAAAAAAAAGGTCATCAGCATTTGGGGTTCCTTTTAACTCCAAAATTCTCTGACAAGCAAAAAAAAAAGGGGGGGGGGGAGAAGAAAAAAACATTATCGTCTTTTGTATGTTTGTATAAGGTTGAATTATACGTTACAACTGTTTTAGAAACAGTTTTTCTATTGTGGTGATATTCTATCAAATCTGTTAGTACCAACACAAACGCTGGGAAAAGTGATCCTGGTCCAATCTAACTGACTGTACGTTTATACTTATCATTATTATTTTTGTAGGGAACGAACCCCATACCAAGCTTATCTGAAGGAAGCACATTTTTGGTGGTTGAAAGATGAATGTAAATTTCAGATAAACTACACAAACAATATAAGAAGATATAAGAAGATCGAGCCTCCCAGCTTATTATGTACGTGTGATGTCATGGTGTGTACAAAATTACTTAAACTATATTTTCCCCATTTCTTATTTTAACCCGTTGAATACTGAATTCTTTAACTCTAATAGGCTTAATGCAGGAGCTACCCGGTTCCCGTAGTCTATGGGTTAAAACAGACAATTTTTAATTGACATGAACATGTATATCACCCATAGTACTTGAGGGAATATGTCTATTCCATCACAACAAAAATTCATCTAAGAAATACATGTAGACCAAAAAAAAAGAGATTTTTTTTTTAAATGAAAGATACAAAATAATAAAAACTTTGTCCCATAAGTGCATGATAAATTGACATATACGTTAGAATTTATTAGGAGTGGTAACGAGGAGTTTTGTATACTTTCTGAAACTGGAAAATTCAAGCTGTATTATTTGTACATTATCTGAATCACAATATGTCGTTCTCTGGTCCAGTGAACATTGTGTGAAAATTTCGAACAAACCAGTTGTAAAGAAGATACCCATTACTCCACATAGAGATTGGAACAATGAACGTTTCTTGTCTTTTGTGCGACACATGCTCTCCGCACAGCACTAACTTCCTCTGACAAGGCATAACATTATTTTTGCCACCCTCGATCAAGGTGAAGTGAGTGGATATCTGGTATGGATTTCTCCTTGAAGCAAAGGTAATAATAAAAAAAGAAGAGAGAGAAAACAAGATACATTATTAGATCAAGGCGAAACACAAAACGGAAAAAGGGTAAAAAACAAGCTTTTGTTTCAATTTGTAAACACCGAAAACACTGCTGAAGAGGGGAGGGGGGGGGGGGGTGTTTATAAGTACATCATTATTTTTGTAGGGAACGAACCCCATTATACCAAGTTTATCTGAAATAAGCAGATGTTTTTTTGTTGTTGAAAGATGAATGTAAATTTCAGATAAACTACACAAACAATATAAGAAAGTCATGAACTTTGGAAAGTTGATACCATTAGATCGAGCCTCCCAGCCTATTATGTGTGATGTCATGTTGTGTACAAAATTACTCAAACTACATTTTCCCCATTTCCTATTTTAAAACAGACATTTTCAAGTGACATGAACACGTATATCACCCACAGTACTTGAGGGAATATGTCTATTCCATCACAACAAAAAATCATCCAAGAAATACATGTAGACAAATGAAAGATACAAAAAAAATTACAAACTTTGTCCCATTAGTGCATGATAAATTGGCATACATAAGCACTCGTTACTGTTAGCACTGGTAACGAGGAGTTTTGTATACTTTCTGAAACTGGAAAATTCCAGCTGTATTATTTGCACATAATCTGAATCACAATATGTCGTTCTCTGGTCCTGTAAACATCGGGTTGGCCCTTAGTTGTGTGAACATTTTGATAATGTTAAATTCAAACAAAGCAGTTGTAACAATAATATATCCCACATAAAGTTTAACAATTACAACGTTTCTTGTCTCTTGTAAGACACATGCTCTCCGCGGTCAATTTCCTCAACACAAACCTTCATCTCTGGACCAAACACCATAAGATAACCCCAAACTATAAATCTAAACTAAAACCCATTTGCATTTGGTCCATGGGCCTTAAGAAGACAAATTTGACAACCCACTTTGTCAGTTTTTGTGTTTTGGTAATATAGTCACACACCTTCCTTCTGACAAAGATTGGCGTGTAAATTATGTTAGATGGATTGAAAGCAACCCGACTTGGGGGGGGGGGGGGGGGGGGGGGGGGGGCTTGTTCCGAAAGGCTGGGTAGCGTCGCGCCGCGTCGCGTTGACTGGAACGCCACCATTCGTCCAAATCATGGGCGGATCAGGCACACACCCACACTCTCATCCATAATATATATAAAAATATATCCTTTGGGATAATCATCCCTCGAGTAATGAGGACCTGTCTCCGCCAATGAGTGATATATGTATTTTCTTATCATTATCCTATCACTCTCTATTCCCCATTTCTGTCTCTTTATCTATATCTGTCGATGTAATATGTACCTTTCTCTCTCTCTACTCCATCCATGTCTTACTGCACCTCCCTCTTCTCTCTCTCTCTCTCTCTCTTTCTCTCTCAATTTCCTTCCTGCTCTCCATTTCCTCTCGAATTATTATCCTTTCATCTCTTAAAATTCAATAAACTTTTATTTAAAAAAATATTAACAAGTATCTTTTTTCTTCCAACTATACCTACGTTTTAAAGATAAAATAAAATACCTTCTCTCACATTCAAATTCACTATGATGTTCTAAGTAATCAACATTTCTGTCACCTGCAAACAAACAAGAACTCTCAGTACAATATCCCTCGATTTCACACGAATGTTCAGTGTAAGAATATGATATGTCTTTCTCCTGTGCATGATACATGTGGTAGGTGGCATTCATTATACCTATTTTAGTACAGGTGATAACAATAATGGAGGGTGGGTGCCCTGGTTTATTCTCCTGAACGTGTATACTCAAAAGTGTGTGTGTGTGTGGGGGGGGGGGGGGGGGGGGGGGTGGGGGTAGAGGGCTGCAGAACCCAGCCCCCAGATTTTTTAAGCCCACCAATCATAGACGAGTATATTAGAGTCCGTGAGAAATGTATAAAAGCAAGCTCAATTAGCGTCTCTTGATCACGTCAACAGTGAGATGCGTTATAGATGCGACAAGTTGGTGAATAAATTAAATTGGCTGGGACAAAAAATAAGAGCCAATTTGTGACTGAACAGCAAAAAAAGCATTAATTTCTCATCCGCCAATCAGAATGAATTTCACTCCACTGATGTCATTAGCAAGAGTTTGGCATGCCATCTAGTACAATATATCACCTTGTTCAAAATTCCCATTTGATTGAATGAGGGGGTATGGTGGGGGTAATAGGGGCTATTGCTCTCACTGCAATAAGGAAAGGGCTGAGTTGAGTGTTGAACACTCTTTTAAAACGCAAAAGGGTTTTTTCATCACGAGCAACCGACAAGATATTAATGCTACGTAAAAGGAAACATTGTTTAGATTACTTATCTGGCCGATGCGCTGAGCAAATACACGCGAGTTGTTCATGATGGGAATTCCACCCAGATAATATAGCACATAATCTGAATAAACAATTATAATATCAATATCTGACACCCACCAATCATAGTCGAGTATAATAAAGCCCGCGAAAATGTATAACAAGCTCAATTAACTTCTCTTGATCGTTCATGTCAACGGTGAGATATGAGTTGGTTTAGCAGTATTCTGCGGATACGGTCAGCTCTCTGTCTTTATTCTCCTACAAACTGACTCTGATCGGACTACGGCTCGAAACTGAGTTACGTCTATCGCCCTTGTAAAAATTACAAGCGCACATTCCGAATGCAATGACAACTGGCTGTTCACATACACGAAATCAATCAGATATGACTGGGCACCAGCATCTAAAGTCACCAACCGCCCTGGTAAAAAGTACCATGGTAGCCATGGTAATATGACGGTAATTCAACCAAATTACCATGATTTGATGGTAATTTGGTTGAATTACCGTCATATTACCATGGGTACCATGTTACTTTTTTACCAGGGCGGTTGGTGACTTTAGATGCTGGTGCCCAGTCATATCTGATTGATTTCGTGTCTGTGAACAGCCAGTTGTCATTGCATTCGGAATGTGCGCTTGTAAATTTTGAAGGATTGTTTTTCTGCTGCGGAGCCAGTGATATATCGACTGGTTTACTTCGGCTAACTCTTGGTATATCATTTGTGGTAAGATTTGGTATGTGAATACACTTTGATATTTTAGAATGTGAACTGATAAATAGCAAGACATCGTGCAAATTGGAACAATATTATTTTAAAAGTACTGTGCATTCAATAGATGCTTGTAAGAATGGTAAGTAAATTAAGGCACACGTTATGTTGATGTTTCCGTAAAGTCTAACCACGAAAGAAAACATTCCTCTAGATCTGTAAGCCTGTACCAAAATGCGCAAAGGGGCGAGTCCCCCAATCTAGTCACGAAATGCTTGCTTTAGTAATGATCTACTGTGGTAAAGGTAGGGAAGATACAAATGTGCAAACTAGTTCCAAAGCTCGACCCCCTTCCCGATAGACAATTTTGTCAGTTTTTATATTTTTGGAATAATAATAATAATAATAATAATAATAATAATTATAATAAACCGTTCTTGTATAGCGCATATCACATTATGATATAACGTCCCTATGCGCTTCGAAATTGAAGGGTTTTGATATTATTGCCCTGGCTTTAGCTCCGGCAGCCGTAATTATTTGCGCACAGCGCATTTTAAGGAATAAATCCTGGGTGGAGAGTGGCAATGTGGATTAATGTCTTGCCTAAAGACGCTAGTGTCGAGCTGAGATTCGAACCCTCAACCCTTGGACTGGGAGTCAAGTGAAAGAACCACTATACCACGACACCTCCAATAATGTACATCTATAACTCTTCTTTCTGACAAAATCTGGTCCCTAGGCTTCAAGAGGTAAAAAAATTACCCCAATTTTTAGGGGCCGTCTGACACCTTATCCCGACTGAAGTTTTTTGTCAGTTTGTGTTTTGTAATGTCCAGTCATACTGCTTTCCGCTGACAAAGTTTGGTGCATGGGGGAGATGGGGTGAAATCGGCCCGACTTTGGGGTCTCCAAGCCTATATATATTAATACCACCAGAGTTGTAAAACTTAATTTAGTGACATTTGATTTGTTGAAAACGTTACCTTTTTAAAGCCCACAAATCATAGACGAGTATATCAGAGCCAGTGAGAAAGGTATAAAAAGCTCAATTAGCGTCTCTTGATCGTGTCAGTAGTGAGATGCGTTATAAATTAAATAAATTAAATTAATAAATTAAATTGGCTGGGACAAAAATAAGCGCCAATATTTGTGAATGAACAGCAAAAAAGCACTAATTTCCCATCGGCAAATCAGAATGAATTTCACTCCACTGATAGAAAATGTCATTAGCAAGAGTTTGCCATCTAGTAAAATATATCACCTTGTTCAGAATTCCCACTTGATTGAATGACGCGATGGTGGGGGAAAATAGGGGCTATTGTTCTCACTGACATAGTGAAAGGTCTGAGTTGAGTATTGAACACTCTTTTAAAACGCAAAAAGGGTATTTTCCTCACAAGCAACCGACAAGATATTAATGCTACGTAATAGGAAACATTGTTTAGATTAGCCTACTTATGTGGCCGATCTGGGTACAAATGTCCATTAGCTTTAAGGGCTCTCAAACTGACACGTGTTTTCCCGTGCGCAGAGCAAATGCACGCGAGTTGTTCATTATCATATGCGAATTCCACCCAGATCATATAGCACATAATCTGAATAACAATTATAATATCAATATCTGACACCGGGGTTACAACCTTATTTGGTGAAATGTGATTTGCTGAGAATGTAAGCCCACCAATCATAGACGAGTATATTAAAGCCCGCGAAAATGTAAAACAAGCTCAACGTCTCTTGATCGTTCGATATGAGTTGGTTTAGCAGTACTCAGCCGATACGCGGTCAGCTCTCTGTCGTCTCCTACAAACTGACTCTGATCGGACCAGTGATATATCGACTGGTTTACATCGCCTAGCTCTCGGTGTATCATTTGTGGTAAGATTTGGCGTGTGAATTCATTTTGATATTTTAGAATGTGAACTGATAAATTGCAAGACAAGACGTGCAGTTTGGAACAATATTATTTAAAAAGTACTATGCATTCAGTAGATGCTTGTAAGCGTGGTAAAAGTAAATAAAGGCAGACGTTATTTTGATGTTGCCGTATAAAGTCTAACCACGAAAGAAAACATTCCTCTAGATCTGTAGGCCTGTACCAAACTTCCTTCACGCAAAGGGACGAGTCCCCCGATCTAGTTTACAAAATACTTGCTTTATTAATGTTCTACTGTGGTACAGCTGGGGAAGATACAAATCTGTAAAGTAGTTCGAATGCTCGACTTGATTGAAAATATATCTTGGATTACTGGTTATTTTTTAACGAGTAAAGACTGATTTTAAAATGATATTACGCATTAGATCTATGGACCTGTTTGACAAGGCATATTATTATTATTATTATTATTATTATTATTATTATTATAAGACATAATATGCATAATAGGAGAGCTTTTCAGGTATCTGTGGTATGTGACTGCCAGGCTGATACATTTTTTACAATTTAATAATTTATTAATCAAAAGACAAATTAACACCAAACTGCACAACAAGAAGATTGTTATACTCAAAATGTTATGAAAGTTTTAATTGGATTGAATAAAACACTTTTGAGTTATCATAGTTGGAAGATAAGAAAATGTTTTTTCTTTGCATGCAGAGCATTCGGGAGGGGGGCAAAACGTCGTCAAAGGGCACTTTGGCTTTTTCATTTCAGGGGGTCTGACACGTACCCCCTTCCCGATGGGCAATTTTGTCAGTTTTTATCTCTTCTTACAAAATGTGGTCCCTGGGCTTCAAGAGGACAAATTTACCCTAATTTTATGGGGCTGTCTGACACCCCATCCCGACAGAAGTTTTAAGTCAGTTTTTTGTGTTTTGTAATTTCCAGTCATACTGCTTCTTACTGACAGAGTTTGGTGCTTGGGGGAGATGGGGTGAAATATACGCGACTTAGGGGTCTCTTTCGGGGGCTCTATAGGGGCTAAACCCGGCTGCTACGTTCAGGCTGACAACCTTTTTGTCAATGACTTAGATGGTCTAAGTAGGTTTAAGGGGTCAAAAATTATGGGTATTAAAATGGGGTGACTATAACCTAATTGAGTGTAATTCTATACTAACATGAAAGGGTTAAAGGGGGCTGAACTGGGGTTCAGCCCCCTTTAACCCTTTCATGACAGGAACTATTCAAGGGCTAAATTGATCACATTTTGTTCTTGAAATCGGCAATAATATTTCTTTAAGTGCTACATGGTTCTAATAAAATGTAATATATTTTAAAACAATACATATAGAAATACGTGTACACAAAAAAGAAAATTCTTCTATTTCAAATGAATGATAAATAAAAATTACAAACTTTCTCCCACCTGTACGTAATAAAATAGCATATGTTAGCCTTTGGTAGCACTGGTAACAGGGATTTTTGCAGCTGCTCGAGATATTTGTATTTTCTCTTTAAAACTGGGGAATTTCACTATTTGCACATAATCTGAATCACAATGTTGTTTTCTGGTTCAGTGATGATATCCCTGAGTTGTGTGAAATGTTTGGTAATGTTACCTTCAAACATACCAGTTAACAATAACCCCTATAGAATTTGAACAAAATTTAATACAGCATTTCTTTCTGTTGTACGTAACATGCTTCAGGATACTGTTTTCCGATGTCAGTTTCCTATACCCCGGTTTCCTACACGAACCCAATTCCTAACTTGACCCCTGAACCAAACACCATAAGATAACCGTATACGATAAACCTAACCTAAAACACGATTGCAACCCTAGGTCTAACTCTTTAGGTGCTTGATCTAGTGGATTGTCACCGGGCTGTGGATCACAAGGTGACCGAAAACTCTTGGTTGAAAAAAGAAATAATAATCGCATTACGGTAGTTCACCAAGAATTTGGTAATTAATGATTAGAGAAAATAATGCGCTTGAAAGTGACCAGGCAAACACTGCACTAACTTCCTCTGGCAAGATATAACATTATTTTACCATACTCGACCCAGGTGAAGTAAGTGGATATCTGGTATGGATTTCTCCTTGAAGGAGGGGTAATATTTTTCAAAGCTTTTTGGAAGCAGCTCATAGGGGCGTTTTATCAGAATGTGATTGTGCGCTATTCAGTGGCGTATCTAGGTATTCTTGCGCCCAGGCAAACTATCAAATCTGCGCCCGGTATACCCAAACTCTCATTAATGAGTGTTCTTAATTTAGAAATGATGGTACTACGTAAAAATGGGTTTTGATGCACATAACCCGGGGTTGTTAGCCCAAATTTGATGAATCATTGTATAAGCCAGGGATCTACACGACTGAGAGTAAGATTTATATTTTTCCTCTACACCCCTCAAATTGAAATTTCTCATGTATTTTACCCTGAAGCGATATATATGAGGAATTTAGCATGGCAATTGCAAAACAAATTTATGATTTCTTTCGAATGTTCTATACTTTGAAAATGTTTTTTTTGCACTTATATCCCATCTGGGGGTGCACAATTTAACATGCTCCTGCCTTATGCGGGGGGGGGGGGGGGGGGGGGAGGGCAAAGCAACTAGAATCAATTAATGGTTAACACTTAGGTTAACACAAAATAGCTAGATCCTGAACATAATTATGCGAGGGAGCAAAGCGACCGAGCTTTAGAAAATGTTTGCATTTCAAACCCTATAAAGCACCATTTCTTACCCA